>LR738709.1:599775707-599841447 GCA_902687465.1 Secale cereale
GAAGGAGATGGAAGAGGAACCAAGTGCTGTTCAAGAAAGAGAAGCCTTACCAAGAAGCAAGCGATATATGAAAGCTAAGTTATTAGAATTTGAGCACTTCAAATTTTTAATTTTTAAGTTGACTTCCTTGAACAATCACACTTTGTATGGAAAACCTGTGCGCGGAGGAACCTACCCGTAGCTAGCCGCACCCTTGTCTTGTTTCCGAGTACGCTCAACGATTTAGGTGAGCTGCGACAAGTGTCACGCCCTTACTTCGTTTTCGAGTTCGCTCAGCAAGCTAAGTGCGTTGCGACTAGCCGCGGCAAGGTTGCTTGCCGATGAGACCTTGGCCAGCAGGCTGCTCAGAGTCCAGCACTCGGCGCTCGCGGCAAAGGACCCTTGCCGGCAAGCTCCCCGGGAGCGTAGGGTGAAAAACGTACAAAGTAGATGACCAAGACAAGGAAGATAACATTGCACTGATTGATCAAAATAAGATAAATATCTTACAAAGGATAACTTGTCGCAATAGTTAACGAGTTCATAACACCCTATGCAGCAATAAAAAGAGATAAAGATAAAGGAGGCCTAATCTACGCGGCCGCCCTCGATCCTGGAGATCTTGTTCACTTTGGCGATGATGTGGGCGACCTGCTCCTTTAGCGCCTCCATGTTCGCGTCGGCCGGCAAGCTGCGGAGAACGTTGGTGAGGTTTATGCCGGGATTGCGGTATACAATCTTCGTCAGCACATGCTCCAAGGTTCCCGTGCAGAGCCGGCGCGACTCCTCGGCCAGTTGCGCGGGGATCTTCTTCCGAAGATCTGCAAGAGCCGGCGCGATCCCCCTGAAGAAGAGGCTGAGCTTGGCGCTGTGGGGGAGGTTTGGGTCCGGAGAGTAGATGAGATGCTCCAGCTTCAGCGCCAGCAGCTCCTGGTCGATGTTGGACGCAGAAGATACCAAGTCCTCGGTCCATACCTCGACGGTACGGCGGAAGTTCTCGGCCGCAGTGTTGGCGCTCGCCACCAAGCCCAGTTCCTTGCGGAGCTCTTCCTTCAGCTTGGTTTCCCGGGCTTGGGCGGCGTCGAGCGAGTCCTTCAGCGTGGAAACCTTCAGCTCCAGATCCTCGATGGAGTCCTTGGCGGCCTTCAGCTCGTCGCCCTTCTCAGAGAGACGCACCTGGAGTTCGGAGTTGGTGTGGGCGTCCTTCTCGCGCTCTGTGTTGAGCGCGGCGACCCTCTCCACGCTCGCCTTCAGCGACTCCTCCAGCTGCGCGACCTTGGCGGCAAGTTCCTCCTTGGCGGTCTCCGCGGCAGCCGCGGCGGCTTTCGCCTCCTTCAGCTCTCCGCCAAGGGCCTGCTCCCGAGCGGCAAGGTCTTCCTCGTGGGAGTCGAGGTTGACCTTCCGCTGGGCGAGCTCTCCTTCTCGCCGGGACAGCTCCACCCCGGCGAGCCGCTGCTGCTCTTCGGCTTCAGCCCTCTCCAGCAACCATTCTTGATATTCCCCGGCGAGCCTTTCGCGCTCCTCCGCCACCTCGCGGAGGGCAGCCTGGTTGGCGGCGCGGAGCTCGGCCGCGCGCTTCTCCATCTCAGCGGCAGCCTTGGCGGCAAGGGCCTCCCGGGAAGCAAGCTTCGCCTGCCTGGCCCGGTAAAGGGCCAGGAGCTGGTGAAGCAGCTTCTCCTCCTCGGGCCCTTCGCTTCCGCCGGGCGCCTCGACGATCTTCAGGCCCGCGGAGGCGAGGACCTCTCCATCAAAGGCCTCGCCCTCCGCGGGGGCTCGCGAAGAAGAACCCCACGGCACCTGGATGAAGACGCCGTTGGGAGCTTCAAGATAATAGCCTGCCTGCTCCTTTTCGGCGGAGGGGTCGGCGGCCGGTGCAACACTTGATGCTCCCGCCGCCTCCGGGCCGGCGGTGCGGTCGCCGTCCCCCTCCCCGGCCGCTGCATCCGCAGCCGGAGCGGTCTCCTCCCAGCTGGCTCGGCGGCTCCCGCCGTGTCCTCGGCGACAGGGGCGTCGCCGCCGCCGCCCTGCGCGCCCTCCTCCTCGATGACGATGACTTCTGTCTCCATCTGCTCGGGGGGAGGAGGATCTAGAAGAAGAAGAAAAAGCGAAAGAAGTTCAAGCAAATATCCAAAAAGAGACGAATACAAGATGACAAAGTCACAGAACTTACCTTGACGGACGTCATCAGCGGCGGGCTCCCTCGCCGGGGAGCTCTGCCTTGGCGGAGTGGCCGCCCTCGCCGGGCTGCTCGCCCTTGGCGGGGTACTCGCCCTTGGCGGAGTACCCGCCCTTGGCGGAATGCTCTCCCTCGCCGGGGAGTTTGGCCTTGGCGGGGACGGCGGGGCCTGCGGCTCCTCGGGAGCGGCCTCCGGACGCTCCTGCGGCTGTGGCTCCACCTCTGCACAAGACGATCAAGACAAGACAAAAATCTCAAGATGCCAGCACAAGACAGAATACTCAAGCACACCCGACAAATGGAAGTACGGGACCCAAACTTACGCTGGGGGCTGCGATGGGGGCTGCTCCTCGGAGCAGCGCTCGGGTCCGGCAGGCTCGGCTCCGGCACGTCCCCTGTCGCCGCGACGGGCGAGTCGTCCGCGACCTCGACCACGGGCACCTTGGCCTTCTTCGCCGCTCGCTGGGCCAAGGTCCTGAAATCAAAACAAGAAACGAGATCAGCATCAACAAGAATCAAGACAATGTTAAAGAAGATGCAAAGCCTCAAATACTTACTCCTGTTCCTCCTCGTCGTCGTCGTCGCTCAGGGCGGAGAAGTCAAACTCCACCTGGGGCGCGTCCGCGCGGGGAGCAGGAGGCGGAGACTCCCTCGGGCGCTTGGCGGTCCCCGGGGCTGGGGGCTGCGAAGACCCAGCCCCTGTGGTAGCCGGGGCCCGGGGAGCGGGCGGAGCCGCCGCTCCGCTCTGTGAAGACTCCCTTCCGCTCGGCGCTGACTTGCGGGGCGCCTCTGCTGTGGCCTGCGTGCGGGCCGCCTCCGCCGTGGCTGGTGCGTCGGGCGCCCCCGTCGCAGCTTGACTCCCCCGGGGAGCTCGCGCTGCCCGGCGAGTTGGCTGTTGCCGGGGCGCCTGTGCCCTGGTCCCCGTCGTCGCCTTGCGGAGACGTTTCATCGGAGAACGCCTAGGGCTTGCCTGGGGCGGGGAGGTCTCCGACGACGAAGAGAGGTCGTCGGCGTAGAGCCCTAGGGATCCGTCGGAGTCCTCGTCGGCCCCGGCATCCTCCTCCTCCTCCTCCTCCTCCCCGGCAGGCTTGCTGGGCCCAGCGCCCTGCACTGTGGCCGCCTTCCCTCCGGCGCCTCCGCTCCCTGCGGCGCCTCCGCTCCCTGCGGCGCCTCTGTTTCCTCCGGCGGCGTTGCCGCTCGCCGCGGCCTCGGTCAAGATTCCCTGGATCCCGGAGTGCCTCAGGGAAGGGACCCCGGCGAGCTCGTCGGGAGGAAGCTTCAGCAACCTGCGGATCTCCGCCTCCTCTGCTTGGCAGGACACTTCCGCAGCCTCTGCCTCCTCGGGCGAGAAGCCGAATTCCCCTGCCGCTGCAGCTACAGCGGCCTCTTCAACCCGAGAAGCTATGTAAGCTATCTCCTGGTCGGTGGTGTCCCGTGTCAGCTCCCGGACCTCGTTCTTGTTCTTCGCCACCTCCGTCAAGTTGTCAAAGAAGTTCAAGACGACGTCTGGCTTGGGCGGAATCCACGTGCGGTCGACGCCGTGCGAGTCGCACGCGGGCATCATGGCGCGAAGGGAATCCCGGGCCGTGCTGTTGCAGAGAGGCACCACTCCCCGGGGGCCCCTGAACCATTCTGGGTGGGCCGGGTCATGCTTAAATAGCTCCCGGACCATCCCCTTCAGCTCCAGCGACGTGAAGTTGAAGTTGAGCCCGGGGCGCAGCCTCATTATATCCGCCGAGTTGCCGTACTCCCAGGCCGGCCTTTTCCTGTCTTGGAGAGGGGCGATGCGGCGGCGGAGGAAATCTGTGCCTACTTCTCCGACAGACAATCTTGCTACCCGGAGACGAAGAATCCTGATGAGGGCGACGTCGAGCTTCTTGTCGTCCGAATCCAGCTCGCTCCAGTCCCTGCCGCGCACGATAGGTGTTGTGCGCGGCATGGTGAAAGATTGCGGCTGGTCCTCGACAATCCAACACCAGTCAGCACGCCACTCCTCCCACTTGCCGCGGAGCTCCCCCGGCAAGTAGGACTCCTTCTTGTTCAGACGAAAAACCCAAGATATTCCTCCAGAGAGGGGGGCGCCGGCCTCTGCTCTAGGGGTGAAGAAGTGCCTAAACAGTGCTACGTTTGGGTATATCTCAGTATAGTTTTTGCACATGTGTGCGAAAACCGCCATCGTGAGGATGGCGTTGGGGGTGAAGTCAAGAAGGTGGAGGCCGTAGGTGTGCATTATGTCACAGAAGAATTCGGAAAAAGGAGGGCAAAGACCGCAGTGGAAGAAGGCTGCGAAGAAATAGTACCCGCCGGGGTAGTTGTCCTTGGCGGCGGCCGGATAGGCTCGGGTGCGGGGGTGCGCCTTGGTCTTCTTGGACCAGAACAAGTAATACTTGTTCCAGAGCTCCCGCGCGCTGAGCCTCGGTGAGAAGACGACGCTCCGCTTCCACAACGCGGTGAGCCTCGCCGCTTGCTCCGATTTCTCCTTCTTGGTCTTCTCCACCTTCGCCTTCTCGGTCTTCGGGGCCATGGCGGAGGTGGCGAGGGGAGGGGGATGAAGGGTCCGGCGGCGCCGCAGATGCGAACGGCGACGGCGGAGGTGTGGAGGCGGAGCGCAAAGGGGATCTCTGGAGATGGAAGAAGATGCAATGAAAGCGTAGGAGGGGAACCGCTCCTGCTTCCTCTGCTTTTATGGGGAAGTGGGGGGCGTGTCGCTCTTTCCATTAAAAGAACGTGGCCACGTCCCATCCCACGACGCCGCAATCGACGCGTGCCGTTACGGGGGGACGCGGCTGATGCGGAAGTGGATTCGGCGCGCCGTGGGCCGCGTGTGTCCGTGCACTGTTTTGGGCCTGTCCCAACAACGCTCGGCACCGTGTGTGGCCCAGGCCCGGGGGCTCCTGTCGGTGTACTAAGGTAGGGGTACCTCAGTACCCCAACTTGTGCACGGGCAGTAGCAGCTTCCCGCGGCAGGGTCGACCACGTGCTCGCCGGAGACCTTCCTGCTCCGTGTAAAACCATTCAAAAACAAAGTATACAAGACAGAAGACCGAGACCCCGGCAAGTGGAGCTTGCCGGGAAGGCCGTTCCAGGCTCAAGGTTACCTCACTCACGCAAGGCCCTGGCAAGAGGAGCTTGCCAGGAAGACCAGAAGATTCCATTACAGAAAACATGCCTCGACGCAACATGCGCCCCGGCAGGGCCCGGGGAGCGACAAGCTCCAGAGCCCGGCAAGCTCCCGGGCCCGGCAAGGTCAAGACCCCGGCAAGGTGCTTGCCGGGGAGAGTTGTGCTGTGTGCCCGCGCTCCAGCTCATCGAACCACGCGTCGCGCTGGGGCCATTCCAGGGACGCGTGGCGGATGGCTGTGCAGCCTGGGGGACACGGTGGCACTCCACGGTGGTGAAGCCATCGCCGTGGCAAACGGAGACGCGAGGGCGGGCGCTTTTGGGGTCGACGGCGACGGGCATTAAATGCTCTTGTCCCCCACTGTCAAAGTAGGTAGCGACCACTGTTCATGCACTGTAGCTCCACTATTCCCGCACTGTTACAACTACCACCTCTTTTACATTTTTACCCTTTTCTCCTACGTTGACACCTGTCGGTGACCCCTTGCACTATAAAAGGAGGCCCATGCACAACGTAGAAAGGGTTCGGAACCTAGATTGCTCATACGCTTGGTGTAGCTAGTTCTTCAAGCTCCCGAGCTCTCCAACTCAATACAAACTAAGCAGGAGTAGGGTTTTACGCGTCCACCGCGGCCCGAACCTGGGTAAAACTGCCCGCGTGTTCACTACGATCTGCTCTTCGTGCTCCCTCCGCCCTCTTACCGCACAAGCAAGGGGTTCCGGTCCCATAGGTGTTCGTGGTGGATAAGGATGGCAATTTTATCCATGGACATGGATATCCATGGATATCCGACCCGAATGGATAGGGTTTGGATATGCTTTTGTGTCCATGGGCAGCGCCCAAACCCGACCCGATTACTCGTGGGTAGGGCATGGATATAATCTTGTACCCGTGGGTATATCCAAACCCGACCTGATAGTATGACTTAATGGCAAAATTCTGCTATCCCTACCCCGCAGTCACATGTCCCACTACAATTTTACACTTTGTTATCCAAAACATGCATAATAAATTACACAATTCTCGTCATAACTTTTATTAGTTTACATTCAATCCCCACGGTAATATACCCCAATGCCCTTCCCTTATTTATATCTCCTTGTTAAATGACTCGTCATTCTCATTTGTTAGAAAAAATACTAAATGATCTTATGTTGTTAGTGGACATCGATTTACCATAAGTGAAGCCTAGCCAGCCACGAAGTGAAGAATGTAAGATCTTATGTTAACATTGTGTTATGTCTTATTTATATGTCTAGAGAGGACCCAATGGATATCCAGTGGGTATGGATATCCATCGGGTTTGGACATGGAGATAATTTTTCACCCATGGATTTTTTCATGGGCGGGCAAAGACTGTCTTCATGGATATGGATATGGATTTGATACTGTTCAACCCGATCCAAACCCGACCCATTGCCATCCTTAGTGGTGGACAGTTTCCCCCGACAAAAGGCCCAGTCCGGATTGTTGTTTTTTTTTGCCTATTTCAGGGTTTTACAGAAAAGGAATATCAAACAGAGTCCAAACGGAATGAAACTTCTGAAGAGATATTTTTGAAAAAATACGCACGGTAGACTTGAGAACCACAGAATAGGGCTGACGTGGCGTCCAGGAGGGTGGGGGTGCGCCCCCCTATAGGGCGCGCCCCTGCCTCGTGGGCACCCCGTCCAGCCCCCGGTGCCCTCCTTCCTCCTATATGTACCTACGTACCCCGAAACTATCAAAACAACAGAAAACCCTAGTTCCACCGCCGCAACCTTCTGTTCCCGTGAGATCCCATCTTGGGGCCTGTTCCGGAGCTCCGCCCGAGGGGGGATCTTCCACGGAGTGCTTCTGCATCATCATCATGGCCTCACCATGAGTTGTGAGTAGTTTACCATAGACCTTCGGGTCCATAGTTAGTATCTAGATGGCTTCTTCTCTCTCTTTTGATCTCAATACCAAGTTCTCCTCGGTCTTCGAGGAGATCTATTCGATGTAATCTCTTTTTGCTGTGTGTTTGTCGAGATCCGATGAATTGTGGGTTTATGATCAAGATTATCTATGAGAGATATTTGGTTCTTTTCTGAACTCTTTATGTATGATTATAAAAGCAACTCTAGCAGACCCCGCATCCACCCCCGACCCGCAAAATAACTGCCAAAGTGCGGGTGCGGGCCGGAAAGCCTGCCCGGCGAGACCCCGCATCCCGCCCCGGCCCGCAAAAAAATTTCGGGGGCACGGCAAATTTCCGACCTCGCGGCTGCGACAGAGAAGCAGTTGGCGGGAGGGACATTTCAGCCCGCGCACTTTTCCCCCTTCCTTCCGCCGCCGCCCGCCCTTGCTTCCGCCCGCCGCTGGCGATTCCGGCCATATCTGCGGGCGGAATCGCTACGCGGGGCCGCCCCACACCCTCCCACGCCGAGCCGCTGCACCGCCCCTCCGGATCTGGCGAGAAGAGCCGCCCCCCAGTCGCTGCCGCCGCTGGGATCGACCACCGCCGAGCGCACCACCAGTTAGTCCCCTTTTTATGATTTTCGCGAGCTGTGTAGTAGATTGACGCACCGACGTGCGTGTAGATGGAGTTGACCCCGTGCGAGAAGTTCTTGCTATCCGATTCGTCCAATTCGGACGACTCGGATGTGGAGACCATGCTTGCGAACTTTCGGCAGCAAACATTGGTCATGGCGCTTGCCGTGAAGGAGCATGAAGATGAGTACCAAAAGAGGAGGCAAGGATCTACTGTCGGGCGTCTGTGCATTCCGCGGAATCGCCATCTTGGAAACGAGATGTTGATGCAAGATTATTTTTCGGAGAATCCTACATATCCTGCACACCTCTTCCACAGAAGGTACCGAATGCGCCGATCCCTTTTTGTGAAAATTGTTGAAGCTTGCGAGGCAAATTGCCGGTATTTCACTCAGGGAAGGAATGTCGTGGGCTTAAAGGGATTTAGTGCATGAGCTACGCGGGTGATTGCATATGGCGTTCCGGCTGACTATGCCGATGAGTATCTTCGCATTGGTGAAGATAGCACAATTGAGTCTGTGCGTAGATTTGCGAAAGTGATCGTCCGTGTCTTTGGTCCCGACTATCTTTGGGCACCAAATGAAGATGACACAAAGAAATTGATGGCAGCTAATGAGAGGAGAGGTTGGCCTGGGATGCTAGGTAACATTGATTGTATGCATTGGAATTGGAAAAATTGCCCCAAGGCTTGGCAAGGAATGTATTGTGGCAAGTCTCGTGATGCAACAATTATGCTATAGGCCGTAGCATCCGAGGATTTATGGATTTGGCATTGCTTTTTTGGTATGCCCGGCACACTCAATGTTATCAATGTGTTGCAACACTCTCATTTGTTTGCTAGGCTTGCTAGTGGTGATGCTCCTGCTTGCAACTACACTATCAATGGCCATGAATACACAACAGGGTACTATCTAGTAGATGGTATATATCCTCCTTGCTGCACATTTGTCAAGAGCATCAAAGAACCCAAAACAAAAAACAATGTGAATTTGCAAGGGTGCAAGAGGCAGCCCGAAAAGACATTGAAAGAGCATTCGGTGTTTTGCAATCTAGGTTTGCCATTGTCCGAGGTCCTGCTCATTTTTGGGATAAGAAAACCCTGAAGAACATCATGACTTGCTGTGTTATCCTGCATAATATGAGACTTGAAGATTAGAGAGGAATGGACTTAGAGTTCTTTTACGATAATGTGGGTAGCCGTGTCAAACCAGCTAGAGACCCAAACCGCATTAGAGCCTTTCTTCAGACATACAAGGAGATTGAAAATGCAGACACACACTTTCAACTTCAGGAAGATCTCATTGAGCACCATTGGCAAAGGGCTGGACAATGACTAATTTTTTTACTCATTTGTATTTGTATTCATGACAAGTTTTGTATTGCACATGAATAATTATTTGTAATGCGGATGATTATTGTTTTATGTTTGATTTGAATAATTCAGTTTGTTTTTGATTGTTGAATTATGTTGGATTTGAGATTTGCGGGGATGCAGCGGCGCAAAGAGAAGAACCCGCATAGCCAACCCATAAAAAGGCATATTCCGCGAATATACTTTTTTACGGATCCATTTGGGGGGTTTGCATCTGTGCCAGCATGCGCTGGCCCGCAAAAGCTGTTTTGCGCGAACTGCAGACGCATTTTGCGGGGTCTGCTAGAGTTGCTCTAATATCCTTGCAAGTCTCTTCGAATTATTTGTTTGGTTTGGCCTACTAGATCTATAGTTCTTGCAATGGGAGAAGTGCTTGGCTTTGGGTTCAATCTTGCGGTGTCCTTTCTCAGTGACAGTAGGCGCAGCAAGGCACGTATTGTATTGTTGCCATCGAGGATAAAACGATGGGGTTTATATCACTATGTTTGAGTTTATCCCTCTACATCATGTCATCTTGCTTAAGGCGTTACTCCGTTCTTATGAACTTAATACTCTAGATGCATGCTGGATAGCGGTCGATGTGTGGAGTAATAGTAGTAGATGCAGAATCGTTTCGGTCTACTTGTCTCGGACGTGATGACTATATATAATGATCATGCCTAGATAGTCTCGTAATTATTCGCTTTTCTATCAATTGCTCGACAGTAATTTGTTTAACCGTCGTAGAATATTGCTATCACGAGAGAAGCCACTAGAGAAAACTATGGCCCTCGGGTCTATTCTCAACATATCAATCTACAATCTACTTTACTTTTCTGCTTTTATTTTATGTTCTTATATCCAAAAATACCAAAAATATCAAACTATCATCTCTATCAGATCTCACTTTCGTAAGTGACTGTAAAGGGATTGACAACCCCTTATTGCGTTGGCTGCGAAGTTCTTATTTGTTTGTGCAGGTGCGAGGGACTCGCGCGTGGTCTCCTACTGGATTGATACCTTGGTTCTCAAAAACTGAGGGAAATACTTACGCTACTGTGCTGCATCACCCTTTCCTCTTCGAGGGAATACAACGCAAGCTCGAGAACTAGCAAATGCCATGGAGCATATAAGATGTTCTTAAGAGTTGAAATTGGTATTTCATACTCATGCCCGTATCAAGAGGTATGAGACCTCTGATAGTACTTTGCCTACAAGATGGAGGAGAATAGCTCAACTAGTGAGCATGTGCTCAGATTGTGTGTGTACTACAATTGCTTGAATCAAGTGGGAGTTGATCTTCCAGATAAGATAGTAATTGACAAAGTTCTCTAGTCACTGTCTCCAAGTTACTAGAACTTCGTGATGAACTATAATATGCAAGGGATGACGAAAAAAATTCCCGAGCTCTTTGCGATGCTGAAATCGGCGAAGGTAGAAATCAAGAAAGAGCATCAAGTGTTGATGGTTAACAAGACCACTTGTTTCAAGTAAAGGGCAAAGGGATAGAAGGGGAACTTCAAGAAGAATGACAAGCAAGTTATCACTCCCATGAAGAAGCCGAAAGCTAAACTCAAGCCTGAAACTAGGTGCTTTTACTGCAAAGGAAATGGTCACTGGAAGTTGAACTGCCCTAGATACTTGGCGGATAAGAAGGATGGCAAAGTGAACAAAGGTATATTTGATATACATATTATTGATGTGTACTTTACTAGTGTTCATAGCAACCCCTGGGTATTTGATACCGGTTCAGTTGTTAAAATTAGTAACTCGAAACGAGAGTTGCAGAATGAACAAAGACTAGTTAAAGGTGAAGTGACGATGTGTGTTGGAAGTGGTTCCAAGATCGATATGATCATCATCGCACACTCCCTATACTCTCGGGATTAGTGTAGAACCTATATAAATGTTATTTGGCATTTGCGTTGAGCTTGAATATGATTTGATCATGTTTGTTGCAATACGGTTATTCATTTAAAGTCATCGAATAATTGTTGTTTTGTTTACATGAATAAAACCTTCGATGGTCATACACCCAATGGAAATAGTTTGTTGGATCTCGATCGTAGTAATACACATATTCATAATCTTGAAGCCAAAAGATGCAAAGTTGATAATGATAGTGCAACTTATTTCTGGCACTGCCGTTTAGGTCATATTGGTGTAAAGTGCATGAAGAAACTCCATGCTGATGGGCTTTTGGAATCTCTTGATTATGAATCAGTTGGTGCTTGCGAACCATGCCTCATGGGCAAGATGACTAAAACTCTGCTCTCTGGAACAATGGAGCGAGCAACTGACTTATTGGAAATAATACATACTGATGTATGTGGTCCGATGAGTGTTGAGGCTCGTGGCGGGTATCGTTATTTTCTAACCTTCACAGATGATTTGAGAAGATATGGGTATATCTACTTGATGAAAGAAAAGTCTGAAACATTTGAAAAGTTCAAACATTTTCAGATTGAAGTGGAAAATCATCGTAACAAGAAAATAAAAGTTTCTACGATCTGATCACTGAGGCGAATATTTGAAGTTACGAGTTTGGCCTTCATTTAAAACAATGTGAAATAGTTTCGTAACTCACGCCACCTGGAACACCACAGCGTAATGGTGTGTCTGAACATCGTAACCACACTTTATTAGATATGGTGCAATCCATGATGTCTCTTACCGATTTACCACTATCGTTTTAGGGTTATGCATTAGAGACATCTGCATTCACGTTAAATAGGGCACCATCTAAATCCGTTGAGACGACGCCTTATGAACTATGGTTTGGCAAGAAACCAAAGTTGTTGTTTCTTAAATTTTGGGGCTGCGATGCATATGTGAACAAACTTCAACCTGATAAGCTCGAACCCAAATCGGAGAAATGTGTCTTCAGATAATACCCAAAGGAAATTGTTGGGTACACCTTCTATCACAGATCCAAAGGCAAGATATTCGTTGCTAAAAATGGATACTTTCTAGAGAAGGAGTTTCTTTCGAAAGAAGTGAGTGGGAGGAAAGTGGAACTTAATGAGGTAATTGTACCTTCTCCCGCATTGGAAATTAGTACATCACAGAAACTAGTTCTAGTGATTCCTTCACCAATCAGCGAGGAAGCTAATGATGATGATCATGAAACTTCAGATCAAGTTACTACTGAACCTCGTAGGTCAACCAGAGTGCGTTCCGCGCCAGAGTGGTACAGTAACCCAGTTCTGGAAGTCATGTTGCTAGACCATGATGAACCTACGAACTATGAGGAAGTGATGATGAGCCCAGATTCCGCAAAATGGCTTGAGGCCATAAAATCTGAGATGGGGTCCATGTATGAGAACAAAGTGTGGACTTTGGTTGACTTGCCCAATGACCGGCAAGCCATTGAGAATAAATGGATTTTCAAGAGGAAGATGGACACTGATGGTAGTGTTACTATCTACAAAGCTCGACTTGTCGCAAAAAGGGTTTTTCAACAAGTTCCAGGTGTTGACTACGATGAGTTTTTTCTCACTCGTAGCGATGCTTAAGTCTGTCCGAATCATGTTAGCAATTACCGCATTTTATGAAATCTGGCAAATGGATAACAAAACTGCATTCCTTAATTGATTTATTAAAGAAGAGTTGTATATGATGCAATCAGAAGGTTTTGTCAATCCTAAAGGTGCTAACAAAATGTGCAAGCTCCAGCGATCCATCTATGAACTGGTGCAAGCATCTCGGAGTTGGAATATACGCTTTGATAAGTTGATCAAATCATATAGTTTTATACATACATGCGGTAAAGCCTATATGTACAAGAAAGTGAGTGGGAGCACTACAACCTTTCTGATAAGTATATGTGAATGACATATTGTCGATCGGAAATGATGTAGAATTTTCTGGAAAGCATAAAGGAGTGTTTGAAAGGAGTTTTTCAAAGAAATACATCGGTGAAGCTGCTTACATATTGAGCATCAAGATCTATAGAGATAGATCAAGACACTTGATAAGTTTTTTCAATGAGTACATACCTTGACAAGTTTTTGAAGTAGTTCAAAATGGAATAGTCATAGAAAGAGTTCTTGCATTTGTTGCAAGGTGTGAAGTTGAGTATGACTCGAAGCCCGACCACAGCAAAAGATAGAGAGAGAATGAAGTTCATTCCCTATGCCTCAGCCATAGGTTCTATAAAGTATGCCATGTTGTATACCAGACCTATTGTATGCCCTACCCTGAGTTTGGCAAGGGAGTACAATTTTGATCTAGGAGTAGATCACTGGACAACGGTCAAAATTATCCTTAGAGGACTAAGGAAATATTTCGCGGTTATGGAGGTGATATAGAGTTCGTCGTAAAGAGTTACGTTGATGCAAGCTTTGACACCGATCTGGATGACTCTGTGTCTCGATATGGATACTGATACGTCTCCAACGTATCTACTTTTCCAAACCCTTTTGCCCTTGTTTTGTACTCTAACTTGCATTATTTGAATGGAACTAACCCGGACTGACGCTGTTTTTAGCAGAACTGCCATGGTGTTGTTTTTGTGCAGAAATAAAGAGTTCACGGAATCGCCTGAAAATCCACGGAGAATTATTTTGGAAAATATAAAAAATACCTGCAAGAAGATTCAGACCAGGGGGCACACACCCTGTCCACGAGGGTGGGGGCGCCCCCCTAGGACGCGCCCCCCTGCCTCATGGGCCCCCTGGTGCTCCACCGACGTATCCCCAGATCCTATATATTCACTTTCGGGGAGAAAAAAAATCGATGAGAAAGAATTATCGCGTTTTACGATACGGAGCCGCCGCCAAGCCCTAATCTCTCTCGGGAGGGCTGATCTGGAGTCCGTTCGGGGCTGCAGAGAGTGGAGATCGTCGCCATCGTCATCATCAACCTTCCTCCATCACCAATTTCATGATGCTCACCGACGTGCGTGAGTAATTCCATCGTAGGCTTGCTAGACGGTGATGGGTTGGATGGGATTTATCATGAAATCGAGTTAGTTTTGTTACAGTTTGATCCCTAGTATCCACTATGTTCTGAGATGGATGTTGCTATGACTTTGCTATGCTTAATGATTGTCACTAAGGCCCGAGTGCCATGATTTCAGATCTGAACCTATTATGTTTTCATGAATATATGTGTGTTCTTGATCCTATCTTGCAAGTCTATAGTCACCTACTATGTGTTATGATCCGGCAACCCTGAAGTGACAATAATCGGGATCACTCCAGGTGATGACCGTAGTTTGAGGAGTTCATGTATTCACTATGTGTTAATGCTTTGGTCCGGTACTCTATTAAAATGAGGCCTTAATATCCCTTAGTTTCCAATAGGACCCCGCTGCCACGTGAGGGTAGGACAAAATATGTCATGCAAGTTCTTTTCCATAAGCACGTATGACTATATTCGGAATACATGCCTACATTACATTGATGAACTGGAGCTAGTTCTCTGTCACCCTAGGTTATAACTTTTACATGATGAATTGCATCTGACATAATTTCCCATCACCGACCAATGCCTATGAGCTTTTCCTATATTGCTTGTTGCTTATTTACTTTTCTATTGCTACTATTACAAAAACTACAAAAACATTATCGTTACCTTTGTTATCGCTACCACCACTATCATATTACTTTGCTACTAAACTATCTTACTGCAGATACTAAGTTTCCAGGTGTGGTTGAATTGACAACTCAGCTGCTAATACTTAAGAGTATTCTTTGGCTCCCCTAGTGTCGAATCAATAAATTTGGGTTGAATACTTTACCCTCGAAAACTATTGCGATCCCCTACACTTGTGGGTTATCAAGACTATTTTCTGGCGCCGTTGCCGGGGAGCATAGCTATATTCTTTAAGTCACTTGGGATTTATATCTGTTGATCACTATGAAGAATTTAAAGGACTCAAAAACCAAGATCTTTCCCTCAACTACGAGGGGAGTTAAGGAACTGCCATCTAGCTCTGCACTTGATTCACCCTCTGTTATGAGTAAATTTGTGACACCTACTCCTGCTATTGAATCTGATATGTCGCATGTTCTTGATGATGCCACTTCTGCTTTGTATGATGAAACTACTTCTATGCTTGATAATACTGTGCCACTAGGTGAATTTCTAGATGAACAAATTGCTAAGGTTAGGGAGAATGCAAATATTGAAACTGATAATATTTATGAAAGTGATGACAAAGATTCTCCCCTTAGATATGAATTGCATGTTATTCCTGAGGGTTATGTTATGGATGAAGATACTGCTAGAGACTTTCTTGCTTGCAATGATAGATATGATCTTAAGAAATTATTAGCTAAGCTGAAAGAAAAGTCTTTGAATGCTAGAATGAAAGATGACCCTGCTTTTGCTACTTCACCTATCTTTGTTACTGATAAGGATTATGATTTCAGTGTTGATCCTGAGTTAATTACTTTGGTTGAATCTGATCATTTCCATGGCTATGAATCTGAAACTGTTGTGGCACATCTTACTAAGTTGAATGATATAGCCACCCTGTTTACCAACGATGAAAAGATTCATTATTACTATATCCTTAAGTTATTTCCGTTCTCGTTAAAGGGTGATGCGAAGACATGGTTTAATTCTCTTGATCCCGGTTGTGTGCGTAGTCCCCAGGATATGATTTACTACTTCTATGCTAAATATTTTCCCGCTCATAAGAAACAAGTTTCCTTACGGGAAATATATCATTTTGTGAAAATTGAAGAAGAGAGTCTCCCACAAGCTTGGGGGAGGCTTCTCCAATTACTTAATGCTTTGCCTGATCATCCTCTTGAGATGCACGATATACTTGATGTCTTTTATAATGGACTAACCGATGCTTCCAGGGACCACCTGGATAGTTGTGCTGGTTGTGTTTTCAGGGAAAGAACAGTTGAACAAGCTGAATTACTATTGAATAAAATGCTGGCCAATGAAAATAATTGGACACTTCCTGAACCAGCTCCTAAGCCAACTCCGAAGAAAAGAGGTGTTCTATTTCTCAGTCCTGAAGATATGCAAGAGGCAAAGAAATCTATGAAAGAAAAAGGTATTAAAGCTGAAGATGTTAAGAATTTACCACCTATTGAAGAAATACATGGTCTTGATAACCCGACACAGGTAGTAAAGGTAAATTCTCTTTATAGATTTGATGAAGGTGATATTCCTCGTTATAAGTCTGCTAGCCAATGCTTAGATGAGTTTGACAATTTTATTGTGAAACAAGAAAACTTCAATGCCTATGTCAGTAGACAATTGCGACACAATGCCTATATGATTGAACGCTTGAGTGATTATCTGTCTAGGGCTAAAGGTGAACTGAAACTTATTAGTATACATGCTTCTATGGTCACCACTCAAGTAGAAAAAGTACTTCAGGCTCAGAATGATTTGCTCAATGAATTAAATAGTAAGAATAATGACTATGTTGTTAGAGTTGCTACTAGAGATGGTAAAATGACTCAGGAACCTGTGTATCCTGAAGGCCACCCTAAGAGGATTGAGTAAGATTCTCAGAGAGTTAATTTAGATGCACCTAGTTCTTCTAAGAAGAAGAAAAAGAAAAATGATATAACTTTGCATGCCTCTAGTGAACCTGTAGCTGACACACCAGAGAATCCCAATGATACATTTGTTTCTGATGCTGAGACACAATCTGGTAATGAACATGAACCTAGTGATAATATTAATGATGATGTTCATGATGATGCTCAACCTAGCAATGATAATGATGTAGAGATTGAACCTGCCGTTGATCTTGATAACCCACAATCAAAGAATCAATGTTATGATAAGAGAGACTTTGTTGCTAGGAAGCACGATAGGGAAAGAGAACCATGGGTTCAAAAACCCATGCCTTTTCCTCCGAAACCATCCAAGAAAAAGGATGATGAGGATTTTGAGCGCTTTGCTGAAATGATTAGACCTATCTTTTTGCGCATGTGTTTGACTGATGTGCTTAAAACAAATCCTTATGCTAAGTATATGAAAGACATTATTACCAACAAAAGAAAGATACCTGAAGTAGAAATTTCCACCATGCTTGCCAATTACACTTTTAAGGGTGGAATACCTATGAAATTAGGAGATCCATGAGTACCTACTATACCTTGCTCCATTAAGAAAAACTATGTTAAAACTGCTTTGTGTGATCTTGGAGCCGGTGTTAGTGTTATGCCTCTCTCTTTATATCGTAGACTTGACTTGAGTAAGTTGACACCTACCGAAATATCTTTGCAAATGGCTGATAAATCAACTGCTATACCTGTCGGTATTTGTGAGGATGTGCCTGTTGTAGTTGCAAATGTTACTATTCTAACGGACTTTGTTATACTTGATATTCCCGAGGACGATAGCATGTCTATTATTCTTGGTAGACCATTTTTGAATACTGGAGGGGTTGTTATTGATTGCAACAAAGGTAATGTCACTTTTCATGTCAATGGTAATGAGCATACGGTACACTTTCCGAGGAAACAACCTCAGGTCCACAGTATCAATTATATTGGAAAATTTTCAACTATCACTATTGGAGGTGTTGAATTTCCTCTTCCTACTATCAAGAATACATATGGCATTCTTATTGTTGGGGACATACATATCCCCATTGAGGTAACCTAGTATTATTCAAAAATTCTCTGGTTTCATGCTATTCGAAAAGAGTTTATTAACAAGACCTGATCAACCTTTTTAATAAATTCCTTTTGATGAGCATGGGATAGGTGAATCTAGATAGCACAACCTTCTGTACCCTCATTTTACTTTCTGTTAATTATGATAAATAAAATAAAAATAGTATTTTCTGTCTGTTTCCACACCTATCCGTGCAATAAAAAATATCCCAAAAATAAAAGTTCTCCAAATCCCATGAAAATGAAATATGATTTTTTTCTAGAATATTTGAGGAAATATGGCATAGAACACACATCGAGGGGAGCCAACACCTGGCCACGAGGGTCCAGGGCGCCCCCTGCCTCGTGGGCCCCACGTGGCCCCCCTCCACTTATTCCTGCACCCATGCTCTTCTTCTTCCTCCCAAAAAATTCACCAACCAGTTCAAACCCGAGTTCTAGCTCATCTTGCTGCCATTTTCGATCTCCTTGCTCAAAGCACCATTCACCAAACTGTTTGGGGAGATTGTTCCTTGGTATGTGACTCCTCCATTGGTCCAATTAGTTTTTGTTCTAGTGCTTTATTTATTGCAAATTTATGTTGTTGTGGTGACCTTGTTCTTGAGCTTGCATGTCAAATTTTCTTGGTCCTAAGTAGTTTTAATGCATGATATAGTCTCTAGGCACTTATATGAGTTGTTGCTATCAATCTTGTTGAGTTTGGGTAACTTTTATTTTGAGTCACTAAAAATTTCAGGAAAGCTGAAAAGGAAAATGATAAAGAGATTGTTGAGGGGCTCCTCCAGCAAGAGCTCAGAGGAGAAGAAGAAAGAACAAAATAAGAAGCCCAAATATAATCTTCCTCGCATGGCGGAAGTTCGACCGTGCGAATGGCCTTGTAATGACTTCATGATGTCCGCCGGTATTTATGAAGACTTTTATTGGTTGGCAAATAATGCAGGCCTCACCGACTTCCTCCACGACCAAAAAGAACAGTATCTCTTACTCACCAATATTTTCACGCAAAGTTTTAATTTTCATGCTAAGAAAACACCACCTACGGTGGAGTTTCGTTTATATGATGTGATTAAGGAGATATCACTCTTAGAATTTTGTGCAAGGTACCTTTTGGAGGTAGACTTGATGAACAACGTTGTGAAGACGTTGAAGGGTTTATTGACATGATAGCCGTAGGAGAAACTAGACAAGTCTCGGGGGCAAGAATCACCAGTATACACTTCCCTGTTCTGCACTACTTTGCTTTATTTGCTAGTAGATGTTTAATTGGTCTGCCTGCAAAAAAAAGATGTTTAATTGGTCGTGGGAACAGTGGGAATCTTAGTGCCCCTGATATTATCATTTTACGCCACGCTTTGTTTCGAGACACAACTTTTAGTTTGAGTGCTGTCGTTGCTAAACGACTGAGTCTGAACCGCTCAAAGGGGCCCGTCTTTGGAGGCATCTTTGCTTCTCACCTTGCTGAACATTTTAGTATACCTATTAGGCATCATGAGAAGGAAGAAAAATTGCTTGCCACTGTTTATCTAGACTACAAGAGTATGGTAGCCCATGATTTTATTGTTAAAGACAAGAATAGATTGCTTAATTATAAATTAAGGTTTGATGAAATATACTGTGAGATTGTTACCTTGTCTGCACCATCTCTGTTTGATCTGTCTACAGGCATATACCTCATTACATCAGATGCCTTCTACAAGTACCAAGGTCAGGCACAAGCTCCAGAGCCTGAGCCTGAGCCACTTCTTGATCCTTACCGTCAGTCTATTTACGGG
The DNA here is from genome assembly GCA_902687465.1 of Secale cereale. Classification (NCBI taxonomy): domain Eukaryota; kingdom Viridiplantae; phylum Streptophyta; class Magnoliopsida; order Poales; family Poaceae; genus Secale; species Secale cereale. Next base: position 599,795,218 of record LR738709.1, read on the forward strand.
TGGGAGCTGGATGAGCTCGCCAACCAGTGGCACCCAGAGGACACGTCTCAGTACACTGGAGGGAGTAGCTTCGATCCATGGCCATAGACCAACTTAGGCCAAAAGCCTAAGCTTGGGGGAGTACGTGTTTCTCACCGACTTTACATTCATGTTCACACTTATTCTATTTGTCGGTGCTCACACTCTTTCATTGTACCATCCATGCTTAATTTCAATTCTTTTTCTTAGTCTTTTTCTCGTGTGCTAGAAAAACCTTAAGAAAAACAAAAAATATATTAGTTGTAGCTTCTAGCTAGTTTACTTTCTTTGCTTGTAGTAGTAACTAAAAGAAAACCCAAAAAGATTTCCCATTCTTCTTTTGCTTGTTGGGATCTTGCCCGTGTAAATAGTTTATTTCATTTTCTTTGGGGGTTAAGAGTAGAAGACCATGATTGAAAATTCTTAGTGGCTCTCATATGCTTTATTGTTGATTTAACCTTGAGCTATATTACCTTGTCTTCTCTCTTGTATTAAAATGTCTGCAGATTTTAGCTTAGTCCAATGCACGTGCACTATTACTATTATCCACATCGTTCGGTCGTGCGAGTGAAAGGAAATAAGGATGATATATGATGAACTAATTGAGATGAGAAAAGCTGGTATGAACTCGACCTCTCTTGTTTTTGTAAATATGATAGTTCACCGTTCCCGATTCAGCTTGTTATGGATGAAACATGCTCGCAATGACAATTAGAGATCATAGCTGCTTATGCCATGCTTAATTAGCTGAGAGTTTATAATGGTCTATCTTGCGTGCCAACATGATATTAAAATGGTTGTGATGTGGTATGATGGGGTGGTATCCTCCTTTGAAAGAATTAAGTGATCTGACTTGGCACATGTTCACACATGTAGTTGAAACAAATCAACATAGCCTCCACGATATTTATGTTCATGGTGATTTTTATCCTACTCATGCTTGCATTCATTGTTGATTAATTTTAATGCATGTTCATGACCATTGTTGCTCTCTAGCTAGTCGCTTCCCAGTCTATTTCTAGCCTTCACCTGTACTAAGCGGGAATACTGCTTGTGCATCCACTTCCATAAACCCCAAAGTTATTCCACATGAGTCCACCATACCCTCCTATATGTGGTATTTACCTGCCGTTCCAAGTAAATTTGTATGTGCCAAACTCTAAACCTTCAAATGAAATTCTGTTTTGTATGCTCAAACAACTCATGTATCAACTAGGGTTGTCTATATCTTCCATGCTAGGTGGGTTATTCTCACATTGAGTGGACTCCTCTCATCATTCACGAGAAAATGGCTGGTAACCGGGATGCCCAGTCCCATGCTCAAAATCATAATAATTAAACAAAACTCCCCCAGGGCTGTTGTTGGTTTGGACGGTACCCGTTGTTTCGGGCTAGCCGTGGAGTGTGCTTGTTGGTGGTTGGGGGAGTATAAACTTTACCATTCTGTTTGGGAACCGCCAATAATATGCGTAGCATGGGAGATATCGATATTCTTGGTTGTTATGTTGACAATGAAAGTATACCGCTCATAATGTTATTCATCTCTATTTAAAAATCGAGCTCTGGCACCTCTACAAATCCCTGCTTCCCTCTACGAAGGGCCTATCTATTTACTTTTATGCAGAGTCATCATCCTCTTATCAAAGAGCACCAATAGGAGAGCACCTATGTCATTTGCATGTATTACTATTAATTTGCATTGAGTATGATCATGACTGGATCTCTTTTATCATGAATTACAATGTCTAGTCAGTCCTTGATCTTTAAAGGTGCTATGCATTTATGTTTTGTGGTCTCAGAAAGGGCTAGCGAGATACCATCTTGTTATATCATATCATGATTATTTTGAGAAAGTGTTGTCATCTGAGGTTTATTATTATTGCTCGCTAGTTGATTATGCCAGTGATGTGAGTAGTCTTGAGACCTGAAAGTTATTGTGAATGTGGTAAGTTCATAATCTTGTTGAAAACCTGAATGATGGCTTACATATTTACAACAACAAGAGCAAACATTATTTGTCAAAGTTTCTCTTTATCACTTTCAGTTTATCAACTGAATTGCTTGAGGACAAGCAAAGGTTTAAGCTTGGGGGAGTTGATACGTCTCCAATGTATCTAATTTTCCAAACCCTTTTGCCCTTGTTTTGGACTCTAACTTGCATGATTTGAATGGAACTAACCCGGACTGACGCTGTTTTCAGCAGAACTGCCATGGTGTTGGTTTTGTGCAGAAATAAAAAGTTCTCGGGATCGCCTGAAAATCCACGGAGAATTATTTTGGAAAATATAAAAAATACCTGCAAGAAGATCCAGACCAGGGGTCCACACCCTGTCCATGAGGGTGGGGGTGCCCCCCTAGGGCGCGCCCCCTGCCTCGTGGGCCCCCTAGTGCACCACCGATGTATCCCGAGATCCTATATATTCACTTTCGAGGAGAAATAAATCGAAGAGAAAGAATTATCACGTTTTACGATACGGAGCCACCGCCAAGCCCTAATCTCTATCGGGAGGGCTGATCTGGAGTCCGTTCGGGGCTCGGAGAGTAGAGATCGTCGCCATCGTCATCATCAACCTTCCTCCATCACCAATTCCATGATGCTAACCGCCGTGCGTGAGTAATTCCATCGTAGGCTTGCTGGACGGTGATGGGTTGGATGTGATCTATCATGTAATCAAGTTAGTTTTGTTAGGGTTTGATCCCTAGTATCCACTATGTTCTGAGATTGATGTTGCTACGACTTTGCTATGCTTAATGCTTGTCACAGGGCCCGAGTGCCATGATTTCAGATCTGAACCTATTATGTTTTCATGAATATATGTGTTTTCTTGATCCTATCTTGCAAGTCTATAGTCACCTACTATGTGTTATGATCCGGCAACCCCGAAGTGACAATAATCAGGACCGCTCCCGGTGATGACCGTAGTTTGAGGAGTTCATGTATTCACTATGTGTTAATGCTTCAGTCCAGTACTCTATTAAAAGAAGGCCTTAAGATCCCTTAGTTTCCAATAGGATCCCGCTGCCACGGGAGGGTAGGACAAAAGATGTCATGAAAGTTCTTTTCCATAAGCACGTATGACTATATTCGGAATGCATGCCTATATTACATTGATGAACTGGAGCTTGTTCTGTGTCACCCTAGGTTATAACTTTTACACGATGAATTGCATCCGACATAATTTCCCATCACCGATCCAATGCCTACGAGCTTTTCCTATATTGCTTGTTGGTTATTTACTTTTCCGTTGCTACTATTACAAAAACTACAAAAACATTATCGTTACCTTTGTTAATGCTACCACCACTATCATATTACTTTGCTACTAAACTATCTTGCTGCAGATACTAAGTTTCCAGGTGTGGTTGAATTGACAACTCAGCTGCTAATACTTAAGAGTATTCTTTGGCTCCCCTTGTGTCGAATCAATAAATTTGGGTTGAATATTTTACCCTCGAAAACTGTTGCGATCCCCTACACTTGTGGGTTATCAGATATATATTGTAAGTGGTAGCATTTAGCTAGAGTAGCTCCATACAGTGCATTGTAGACATAGAAATTTGCAAAATACATACAGATCTGAATGTGGCAGACCCATTGGCTAAACCTCTCTCACAAGCAAAACATGATCACACCTTAGTACTCTTTGGGTGTTAATCACATGGTGATGTGAACTAGATTATTGCTTCTAGTAAACCTTTTGGGTATTGGTCACATGACGATGTGAACTATAAAGTGTTAAATCACATGAGGATGTGAACTATTGGTGTTAAATCACATGATGATGTGAACTAGATTAGTGACTCTAGTTGAAGTGGGAGACTAAAGGAAATATGCCCTAGAGGCAATAATAAAGTTATTAATTATTTCCTTATATCATGATAAATATTTACTATTCATGCTAGAATTGTATTAACCGGAAACTTAGTACATGTGTGAATACGAGAAATTGGATCTTTTGCCCCACTTTTCTTCCCACATTGATCATTTGCCCCCCCCTGAGGATGACGGGTGGGGCCGGGGCCACTTGCCATTGACACAGGCATGGGGCAAATCATCAAACCCCAAGTAAAGTGGGGCCAAAGATCCAATCCCCCGTGTAAATACATAGACAAACAGAGTGTCACTAGTATGCCTCTACTACACTAGCTCGTTAATCAAAGATGGTTAAGTTTCCTAGCCATAGATATGAGTTGTCATTTGATGAACGGGATCACATCATTAGAGAATTATGCGATTGACTTGACCCATTTCGTTAGCTTAGCAACTTGATCGTTTAGTTTTACTGCTATTGCTTTCTTCATGACTTATACATGTTCCTATGACTATGAGATTATGCAACTCCCGAATATCGGAGGAACACCTTGTGTGCTATCAAACGTCACAACGTAACTGGGTGATTATAAAGATGCTCTACAGGTGTCTCCGATGGTGTTTTTTGAGTTGGCATAGATCGAGATTAGGATTTGTCACTCCGATAGTCGAAGAGGTATCTCTGGGCCCTCTTGGTAATGCACATCACTATAAGCCTTGCAAGCAATGTGTCTAATGAGTTAGTTGCGGGGTGATGCATTACGGAACGAGTAAAGAGACTTCCCGATAACAAGATTGAACTAGGTATGATGATACCAACGATCGAATCTCGGGCACGCAACATACCGATGACAAAGGGAACAACGTATGTTGTTATGCGGTTTGACCGATAAAGATCTTCGTAGAATATGTATGAGCCAATATGAGCATCCAGGTTTCACTATTGGTTATTGCTCGGAGATGTGTCTCGGTCATGTCTACATTGTTCTCGAACCCGTAGGGTCTGCACGCTTAACGTTCGATGACGATTTGTATTATGAGTTATGTGATTTGATGACCGACTTTTGTTTGGAGTCCCGGATGAGATCATGGACATGACGAACAGTCTCTTAATGGTCGAGACATAAATATCGATATATTGGATGGCTATATTCAGACATCGGAAAGGTTCCGAGTGATTCGGGTATTTTTCGGAGTACCGGAGAGTTACGGGAATTCGTATTGGGCCTTAATGGGCCATACGGGAAAGGAGAGAAATGCCTCAAGGATGGCCGCGCCCCTTCCCCATGGACTGGTCCGAATTGGACTAGGGAAAGGGGGCGCCCCTTCCTTCCTTCTCCTCCTCCCTTCCCCTTTTCCTATTCCATGTGGGATGTGGAATCCTACTAGGACTAGGGAGTCCTAGTAGGACTCCACACTTTGGGCGCGCCCTATGAGGGCTGCTACCTCTTGAGCTTGCGTTGTATTCCCTCGAAGAGGAAAGGGAGATGCAGCATAATAGCGTAAGTATTTCCCTCAGTTTTTGAGAACTAAGGTATCGATCCAGTAGGAGACCACGCGCGAGTCCCTCGCACCTGCACAAACAAATAAGAACTTCGCAGCCAACGCGATAAGGGGTTGTCAATCCCTTTACGGTCACTTACGAAAGTGAGATCTGATAGAGATGATAGTTTATATTTTTGGTATTTTTAGTTTAATAAAACAGCAAAGAAAAGCGGTAAAAGTAAAGTAGATGTAGATTGATATGTTGAGAATAGACCCGGGGGCCATAGTTTTCTCTAGTGGCTTCTCTCATGATAGCGATATTCTAGGGCGGGTAAAAAATTACTGTCGAGCAATTGATAGAAAAGCGAATAATTATGAGACTATCTAGGCATGATCATTGTATATAGGCATCACGTCCGAGACAAGTAGACCGGCTCCTGCCAGCAACTACTACTATTACTCCACACATCGACCGCTATCCACCATGCATCTAGTGTATTGAGTTCATACGAACAGAGTAACGACCTAAGTAAGATGACATGATGTAGAGGGATAAACTCAAGCAATATGAAATAAACCCCATCTTTTTATCCTCGATGGCAACAATACAATACGTGCCTTACCGCCTCTACTGTCACTGGGAAAGGACACCGCAAGATTGAACCCAAAGCCAAGCACTTCTCCCATTGCAAGAACTATAGATCTAGTAGGCCAAACCAAACCAATAATTCGAAGAGACTTGCAAGGATATTATGAGCACACATAAAAAGTTCAGAGAAGAACCAAATATCTTTCATAGATAACCTTGATCATAAACTCACAATTCATCGGATCTCGACAAACACACCGCAAAAAGATATTACATCGAATAGATCTCCTCGAAGACCGAGGAGAACTTTGTATTAAGATCGGGAGAGAGAGAAGAAGCCATCTAGATACTAGCTATGGACCCGAAGGTCTGTGGTAAACTACTCACAACTCATGGTGAGGGCGATGATGATGATGATGAAGGCCTCCGTGATGGATCCCCCTCCGGTGGAGCTCCGGAACAGGCTCCAAGATGGGATCTCCACGGGAACAGAAGCTACGGTGGTGGAATTAGGGTTTTCTCTCTGTATACGGAGTTCCTGGGGTACGTGGACTTATATAGGAAGAAGGAGGGCACCGGGGGCCACATGAGGGGGCCTCGAGGCAAGGGGGCGCCCCCCACCCTCGAGGGCCACCTCTCTGTCCCCTAACATGGTCCTCAAGCTCCGCGTGCATGATTTTCTCCAAAAATATCTCTCGTGAAGGTTTCATTCCGTTTGGACTCCGTTTGATATTCTTTTCCTGCAAAACCCTGAAATAGGCAAAAAACAGCAATCTGGACTGGGCCTTTGGGTTAGTAGGCTAGTCCCAAAAATTATATAAAAGTGAATGATAAAGCCCATTAAACATCCAAGACTTCATAAATAATAGCATGGAACAATGAAAAATTATAGATACGTTGGAGACGTATCAAGCATCCCCAAGCTTAATTCCTGCTCGTCCTCGAGTAGGTAAATGATAAAGAAAGAAGTTTTGATGTGGAATGCTAACCAATATAGTTTTTCAATGTAATTCTCTTAATTGTGGCATGAATGTTCAGATCTGAAAGATTCAAGATAAAAGTCTATTGACATAAGAAATAACAATACTTCAAGCAATACTAACAAAGCAATCATGTCTTCTCAAAATACTATGGCTAAAGAAAGTTATCCCTACAAAATCATATAGTCTGGCTATGCTCCCTCTTCATCACACAAAATATTCGTATTATGCACAACCCCGATTTCAGCCAAGCATTTGTTTTCATACTCTATCTTTTCAAACCTTTCAACTTTCACGCAATACATGAACGTGAGCCATGGATATATCACTACGGGTGGAATAGAGGTGGTTGTGGAGAAGACAAAAAGGAGGGAGATAGTCTCACATCGACTAGGCGTATCAACGGGCTATGGAGACGCCCATCAATAGATATCAATGTGAGTGAGTAGGGATTGCCATGCAACTGATGCACTAGAGCTAAATATGAATGAAAGCTCAACAAAAGAAACTAGTGGGTGTGCATCCAACTTGCTTGCTCATGAATACCTAGGGCATTTGAGGAAGCCCATCGTTGGAATATACAAGCCAAGTTCTATAATGAAAATTCCCACTATTATATGAAAGTGACTAAACATGAGACTCTCTACAATTAAGAAAATGGTGCTACTTTGAAGCACAAGTGTGGAAAAAGATAGTAGCAATTGTCCCTTTTTCTTTTCTTTTTTTCCTTTTTTTTGGGCCTTTCTTTTCTTTTCTTTGGCCTTTTTTTTCTTCCTTTTTCCCTTTTTTTTGCGGAGGGGCTTTATAGATTTAGCCTTTCCTCCCATGGGATAATGCTCTAATAATGATGATCGTCACACTTTCATTACAACACGAAATTACAACTCGATACTACAACAAGTATGACTCTACATGAATGCCTCCGGCGGTGTACCGGGATATGCAATGAATCAAGAGTGACATATATGAAAAATTATGTATGATGGCTTTGCCACAACTATGATGTCAACTACATGATCATCCATGGCAATATGACAATATGATGCGTGTCATATAAACGGAACGGCGAAAAGTTGCATGGCAATATATCTCGGAATGACTATGGAAATACCATGATAGGTAGGTATGGTGGCTGTTTTGAGGAACAATATGGTGGCTGTTTTGAGGAAGGATATATAATGGGTTTATGGCACCGGCGAAAGTTGCGCGGTACAAGAGAGGCTAGCAATTGTGGAAGGGTGAGAGTGCGTATAATCCATGGACTCAACATTAGTCTTTAGAACTCATATACTTATTGCAAAAATCTATGAGTCATCAAAACAAAGCAATCAACGCATGCTCCTAGGGGGGAGGTTGGTAGGAGTTAACCATCGCGCGCCCCCGAACTCCACACAAAGGTTGGCACTCTACAAATACCTCATGCTCTAACTTCGTCACATAGCGGTTCACCATACGTGCATGATACGGGAATCACTAACCTTAACACAAGTATTTCTCAATTTCATAATAACTCCACTAGCATGACTCTAATATCACTATCCTCATATCTCAAAACAATTATCAAGCATCCAACATTTCATTCTATTCAATGCACTTGGTGTGATTTTTTTTACTACATTGACATTGGATGTTTATCATGTGAAGACTAGTTTCTTTAGCCTAAACACATTACCATGCTGTTTTAATAGACTCTCAAATAGATATAAGTGAAGCATGAGAGCTCAACAATTTCTACAAAATATTACCACCACCGTGCTCTAAAAGATATAAGTGAAGCACTAGAGCAAAAGCTATTCAACTCAAAAGATATAAGTGAAGCACATAGAGTGTTCCTACAATTTCTAGGCCATATTTAACTCTCTCAAATAGGTGTGTCCAGCAAGGATGATTGTGGCAAAATAACAAGCAAACACTCAAATTATACAAGACGCTCCAAGCAAAACACATAACATGTTGCGAATAAAAATATAGCTCCAAGTATAGTTCCCGATGGATGAAGACGAAAGAGGGGATGCCTTCCCGGGGCATCCCCAAGCTTAGGCTTTTGATTATCTTGAATTTACTTGGGGTGCCATGGGAATCCCCAAGCTTAGGCCTTTGCTACTCCTTGTTCCATAGTCCATCAAAGCAATACTCAAAACTTGAAAACATCACAACACAAAACTTAGACGAAAATTCTCGTGAGCTCCGTTAGTATAAGAAAGCAAACCACTACTCAATGGTACAGAAATGAATTCATTCTTTGTTTATATTGGTGTTAAACCTACTGTACTCCAACTTCTTTATGGTTCATATCCTCCAATACTACTCATAGATACATCGGAATAAGCAAACAACACACGAAAAACAGAATCTGTCAAAGACAGAACAGTCTGTAGTAATCTGCAGGATTCGCCTACTTCTGGAACTCGAAACAATTCAAACTAAATTGTTAAATTTTCGGAATTTGTATACCAATCATCTGCAAAAATAATCAACTAAAAAGCGCGCTCCAGTAAAATCCCACGACTACTTTAGTGAGCGCTAACGATTCTGTTTTTCACAGCAAGATCACATAAACTTCACACAAGTCTTCCCAAAGGTTCTACTTGGCACAAACACTAAACAAAACATGAAACCACATCTAATCAGAGGCTAGATGCAATATTTATTCCCTAACAGCAAAAAAAAAATTATAAAGTTGGGTTGCCTCCCAACAAGCTCTTTCTTTATAGCCATTAAGATAGGCATGATAATTCAATGATGCTCACATTTAAATACATTATAACTGTGCACTCTAGGAGGTTTCTCGCGTTCTCACCGTTCTGGACCGTGTGATCCATCCCCTAGACGGTTTTTGGCCATTGGATCGACTCCTCAGTCAAACACTTCCCGCGGCTGGGCTGGATATCCGATGGGCCGCTGCTCCTGGAACAAAATTTGTGTTATCTGATTAATTGGGACCTTTGGGTGCGGGCTATGACAGAAAATGGCTTGCGGGCCTAGCATCCGACAAACTCCACAGAGGAAATCAATAGTCCGATCTACACTTCGGTCGGCCCAGGAGAAAAAAAGGAGAGAAAAAACATCCAACCAAGACAGAGATGGTGGTCGAGCGAGAACGGCAGATGGCCTTCCTGATCGGCCGGCCAACGCGGATCGAGGCAATCCCGGAGAGGCGATGCGGGAGTCACCAACCAATGTGGATCTCCTAGCACACCTCGACAACTGAAGCGGTAGAAACATGTGAAACGGCACGGCAGAATCAGATCGATTTTCGATCTGCCGTCATTGAAAAAAGCATTGAAGCATTCATAGCGATTGATGTGCGCCACTCGTGGTGTTGATTAGTGGAGGTACGTGTGTTATTGCTATGGAAGCCTAAACACCTGCTTCAGTTCGTCTGCCTGTATAATATGCTCCGTCGCCTCATGTTCTCCCGATGTTCAGGCAGCAGAACAAAGCAGGTCCTCAACCTCCCATGGGTTCTCATCATTATCTCAAGCTTCATCTTGTGCAGATGCGCCCACGTCGATCTAGCATCCTTCTGTCTTCTCCTTTATTTATGTGCTTTCCAATAATCTCTTGAGAGAGTATTACTGTCAGGGATATACCCCCGCGGTATGAACCGGTCGGAAATATAACCTGGCCGGACTTGGCATTTTACTTAAGACGGTTTACACTTGGCAATTTATTGGTAACCCGGCAGGCGGATCATGGATGACAAGGCTCAAGGCCCAGAAGGCCGGTTCAGGTATGGTGGGCCGGTTTATGAAGAAAGCACAAGGGATATTCTCCTACAAAGGAAGCAAGACTAGGACTCCTTGTAATAGATCAATCCTAATCCTATTAGGACTCTACATGTAACCCGCCCTTTCAACATATATAAGGAGGAGCAGGGCACCCCAAAAGGGGGACAAGAGAGAAGTTTTTAGACAAGTTTCTAGGGTTAGACACAAAGAGCCGGTTTACCGGCGACACCATGAGGATCATAATGAGACCTAGCCTCAAACAGCACGTAGGGTTATTACCGGATGATGTTTCCCGGGGCCCGAAGCTGTCTAAATCCGTGTCTTGCATCGCGTCTCTCGATTCTGCTCAACCGCTCTCAAGCTACTACATAGATGCGCGGCCTCACGACTAAGTCCGCTAAACCAGACATTTGACGTGTTAATTCCATGACAGTTGGCGCCCACCGTGGGGCTGCGCTTGATGGTGTTGAGTTCTTGGAGGGATTTCTTTTAGGGATCGAGAAGTTTGCAATTTACTGGATGAAGATGAGCCAGTTTGGAAGGATCTGCATCAAGTGCAAGTTTACAAGATTGAGATGAAAATAATTAAGGTTTGATATTGTGTGCGCCGCCGACGACGCGGCACGATCCGTCGACAGGAGATTGATTTTTCGTTTCTACACCGAGACCTATAAGCTGTCAAATCCTACCTTCGACCGAGTCCGACAAAAGAAATCTGCTGTCCGTCCGACCGAGTTCCGCGAGTTTCTGCTGCCGGGTTACACGCTCAAGCCTCGAGGAAATCAGGCACTATTGCTTGCCTGAGTACTGGAGGACTAGTTTTGTTCCTATACACTACATCCGACGCTTTTACCCTATTTTTTCTATTCTACGTGGGATCTACTCAAGGCTGACTGGAATACTAGTACATGCACGTTCATAGAGATTTGATGGAAAATCGATTATTATATCAAGAGCCAGTACCGAGTCATCATGACAGGAAGACACCAAAAAGGAAGGGGAAGAAGGCCACGATCCAGCCTGTTCAACCGGTTACGACTCAAAAAACAAATTTTGCCTTTGCGACCTTGCCTTGCGGGCGCCTCTACACGGCTGCGCCGGGTTTCAGATGGCCCGTCTTTGGCCAGGTCTTTTATTATTTCCTCCGCCGTCGAGCCACCCGGCCGACGAGTTGACTTTGCCGCGACAGGCTACCGCCTAAAGCCGCCTGCTCCGAGCCATCGTCTCCGCCGCGCCGCGGCCACGCCTCCGTGCCTTAGCTTTACTCGCCCTATCACCGGCCGCCGTCGCCGTCTCAAGTCGCTGCCTTCGCCCGTGCTAAGTCGCCTCGCAAAGATCCACCGCTGAAGCAGTCAAACCAGAATATATAGCTGGGGAAAGACATTTTTGATCCGAGTCGCCGTCTGCAAAGCTGCCTTGCTGCTGGGGAAAGACATTTAATCGATTATGGTTCTGTCGCCGTGCTCGTGCAGAGGAGGGACACCTCAAGCTGCCTCCGTTACCTTTGCCACTTCAGCTGTTTCTGCTATGGCTCGAGGCGGACGGAAAAAGAAATCTGATAATAAAAAGGGGAAAGAAGAAAAAGGGAACATCCACGATTCAGAAGTGGATACGGCTACGATGCGCTCTCGCCTCGCCCGCCTGCCTCGCTGCCGTTTCTCGTTCCGCCTCCGGCTCTAAACCGCCGGCCGTCTCTCGTTCCAGGCAACTGATTCCGTTAAAAGATTCTCGCGGAGCAAGGAAAATTTGGTTGGTGTTGTTCAGACACGGGCGCCAAGGGATCTGACCGAAATTCATCCAGCTGATATAACAACAGTACCATTGTCATATCTGTGGAGCTACAGTCCCGCCACCCACGTGAAGGACCAAGCACTAATGTCTACGTGAGGATTGAAAATTGATACTCTATTCCTACATGGGAATGACAAAGACATTACACTGTCCAGAAGATTCCTCGGTTTGCCAAGTGTATTAGAAGGCCGCGCGGATGACATGCCCGCCCACGCGAATTACCGCGTCTGCGATTGACTCTGCCACCCACACCGGTTTATAAAAACAGCGGCCGACTCAAACGAGAGTAATTTCAGCTTCACCGTGATGATCATCAATTCCGCGGTGAATAATTTCTGGCCTGACATTATCAGGTGATGTCCATCCAGTTTACTTTTTTATCAGTACTTGTTAATTTTTTGTGAAAACAACCACTCTGCCCTATAGTGTTTTTATACGCAGGTAAATTATTCATTACAAGAGTATTATTATACTGCGGGTATAAAGCATGCATTGGCAAGGTTCTATAATGGCGTTTTCCTCCGTGTCATATTACCTAATGAACGGACGTCCGGTTCACGCGTCTACACCGGTTTACAAATGTGGAGAACAACTTGCTCGTCCGCACCAGGATATAATGCCACGGCCAACTCATCTGTTGTCCGGGCGAATCAGGTGATATATGTCCTATTTATTTCTTAATACGTATTAATTCATCCGAGCAAAAATACCTCGCCCTGTTGTATTTTATACACAGGAAAATCATTCATTGCAAAGTGGTATTATACCGCGGAGATGGAGGCACGCCAACATCATTTGGCACAAGTGGTCGTCGTTACCTAACGGACTCCCGCACTGGCTTACAACGCCGTGGCCATCTCTCGCGATCATGCCGGTTTACCATGCCGTGGCCATCTTTCACGCATCCGTACCGGTTTACAACACGGAGGCCAACTTACTCATCTCTGCCAGATTACAACATTGCGGCCGATTCATATGTTTGTGCTGCCACTGATGCAGCGGTCGTTTTTACTGTCCGCCCTATGATCCGGTCTATTCAACATACCGGTTCAAATTCACTAAGGTGATATCCATCTACAGTATTATTTCTCTTGTTATATATCATTTTTCATTAAGAAAATAAGATACTTTGATCAGTCTATCTGGTTGTGCAGGGCAACTCCCATATATGTACTCTGCCGATGTGATCACTGAAGGGCTTCCTGTTCAAACATAGGTCGTATTCGAACCAAAGAGAACATACACAAACTTATTGAATGGATTCCTGTTCAAACATAGGTCGTATTCGAACCAAAGAGAACATACCCAAACTTAATAAAGCCATTCTGTTCAAACATAGGTTGTACCCGAACCAAAGAGAACATGGCATAAGCTCAATGGATTGTACCGGAATCCATTGCTTGGCTAAATTTTTTATATGGCCAGCAAGGGGCAGGATTGTACCCGAATCTTAGCTTAACCCCTGTTGGTCATATCCGGTTCCTATGGTCGTATCCGAACCATAAGGCCCTCTGGATGGTACCCGCATCCATTGATTGGCTAAACCTTGCTTTGAGCCTGGCAGCTCGCAAAAAGCTTCGACTACATGGTTTTATTTGCAAACTTGCATTTCTGGTATTTGTGTTTTATGGTTCTTTGATCCGGAGTGGGACAACTCCATAGTTGACCACGTATCTTCAAAAGTCTGGACAGAGCTCCAGCATGATCTAAACCGGTAGCTTCTATCCAACCTGGAATTATTATTGGGTCTATCACAAAGGCTCCCTCAGAAAACTGCAAATTTCGCCGAATTAAGAATATCAAGCATACTTGATCGCAAGAACCGGTTTTCAAGACCGGATTATATTATTCAAAATCTTTAATAGCCAACATGGCTGTATTATTATTATGGTTATCAATATTACGATTGAGGTTTTCAAAGTCGCTATAAGCGCAATGGATATTATTTCATCGATGGAAGTGATTTATTCTACAAAGGAATAGCCCCGAGTTGCTGTAGGCTTACAACCTGGCACTTGGGGGCTACATTATTCAAATTGAGATTACATCAAATATACAAGTCTCATGTCGCTGCAAGCATGCATCATGACACTTGGGGGCTAATGCAAAGTCATTTTTTGCTCACTTTATTGAAGACCCGACTCATCACATTATAATGAGCCGGCCCTTGGGGGCTACCAATCGCTCCTGTCAACAATTCAAGGTACACAAGTATTAATCCATTATATTGAAGGGTCCACTGCTCAATTGGTAAAGCACAAAGCTCTTAACCTTGTGGACGTGGGTTCAAGCCCCACGATGGAAGTTACATTATATAATGTTATTTTCAATGATTATATATACAAAGTCCCTACTCATTATTGCATAATAACCCGACACTTGGGGGCTACATGTTGCTGTTCAAGTTTACATGATCATCTTTTCAAAGTCCCTGCTCATTATTACATAATGACCCGACACTTGGGGGCTACATAATATGGAATATTCAGTTTCATAGTGATTGGGATGAATGATCCGGATTTCTTCAAGATTATATAATGCTATTTTCAATGAAGTATATACAAAGTCCCTGCTCATTATTACATAATGACCTGGCACTTGGGGGCTACAGGTAATATGCATATAAAGGAGGAACATCTTCAAATTATCAGTTTTGGGTAAATCCGAAAGATCAGTCATAACGTGGCATTGGCAACAATCATAACCCGACATTTATAAACAGTCATGACCCGGAATTATCAATTTTTATAACCCGACAATGGTGGTAATCATAAACCGGCATCTTCAAACCGGTTGGGTATCAATTGAATATTTGAAGATCAATGTTTTTGTCAAGTCAGAGCATTGAAGGCTGAGTCAAATGGATTATTTGTTTGCAATATTTTTTATACAAACAAGTTAAATATGAAGCTGGTCTGTTGACCCGGATTTTCTAGAAGAAGGAAAGGACAAGGATTTAAGGATGGTCATATGCCGGTTTACAAGAAATTCTTAACCCGGAGCACAACCTGTCAGATTTGTTCTTGTGTTATTTTGCAGCATAAGTTTACCATGGATAAATCCAAGCTAAACTTGGGGGCTAATGTCGGGGATATACCCCCGCGGTATGAACCGGCCGGAAATATAACCTGGCCGGACTTGGCATTTTACTTAAGACGGTTTACACTTGGCAATTTATTGGTAACCCGGCAGGCGGATCATGGATGACAAGGCTCAAGGCCCAGAAGGCCGGGTCAGGTATGGTGGGCCGGTTTATGAAGAAAGCACAAGGGATATTCTCCTACAAAGGAAGCAAGACTAGGACTCCTTGTAATAGATCAATCCTAATCCTATTAGGACTCTACATGTAACCCTCCCTTTCAACATATATAAGGAGAAGCAGGGCACCCCAAAAGGGGGACAAGAGAGAAGTTTTTAGACAAGTTTCTAGGGTTAGACACAAAGAGCCGGTTTACCGGCGACACCACGAGGATCATAATGAGACCTAACCTCAAACAGCACGTAGGGTTATTACCGGATGATGTTTCCCGGGGTCCGAAGCTGTCTAAATCCGTGTCTTGCATCGCGTCTCTCGATTCCGCTCAACCCCTCTCAAGCTACTACATAGATGCGCGGCCTCACGACTAAGTCCGCTAAACCGGACATCTGACGTGTTAATTCCACGATAATTACCATTAAGGCTTCCCAAGTGTTTGACACTTGTTCTGTGCGATTGATTCTGCTTTTTGGGATTTCACAGTTACAGAGGATATATATGGGGTCGTTTTATATCTGAAAATTCTTGTCCTTCAACTCCAGGTTACACCTTCCCCTCTGCCGCTTTCAAAACTTTTCAGGTTCAGGTTCAGGTTGATGTGAGTTGAGTTTATTTAGTTCTGGTAGCAATTGGTGGATCTGTTAATAGGCACTACATCTACTATTCGCTATTCCCATGCATTTTTTTCACACTATTGATTAGTTGATGAATCATGAGATTATTCAGGTTATGACTTATGAAAGGAAAACATTGAGCGTGCTGGTGAACATAAAGCAGGTGTAAATTCTCTTATTTCAGGTTCTACTATATTGACATTTACACGTAAAATAGCTTCTGAACTGATTCAGGTACAGTTGATAATTCCATGAAATGTCACCATGGGTGAGAACTGAGAATAGCTACTGTAAAGCTACTGCATCTAAAATGCATAAACGTCTGTAATGTTCAGCTATTGTTATCTGTAGAGTTAGCTAAGCTTTGAAAGTACACATTAGCAATTTTTAGCTATCTTCTCAAGAAATATTATTCTAATTATATGCATTTTTAATTTAGACAGGTCAAAAGACATTCTGGCCTTTAAAAAAAATTATGGTCATACTAATCTATTTGCATCCTATTAATCAACATGTCATGAGCTAGACACATGGTTTCTTTTTGCCATATAAAATTTATTTTCGTACTACTAATATGTGTTAATCTTATATATTGAAGTTCTAGCATCATATGGTGCCTTATGCCATCCAGTGTTCAGTATGTGACCGGTGATGGTTATCATCTTTTTTATTATATTGAGTTCCTGATTGTATTGTGCATCTTGCACATGATATTACCTGTTCTATCAGGCATTCCCTTCTAAATGTGAGCTTTTCTTTTTTGTATGTGGTGCAAGGTGATCAACTGTTGATCTGTAGACAGTATACTTTGGACCTTATTTTGTTTCGTGCAAGTCGACCCCTTTTTACATAATGACCTATTTTGGACAGCCTCTTCAGGAATCATATGGAGCTGCCAGGTTGTGACTTCTTTCCAATAGCATTCAACCAGGTTGCTCTTTAATAAATGATCTTATTACTACAGATCCACACGGCTCCCTGTATGGCACATGTCACCGATTGCCTACCTAATGAAATTCCTTATGTAGGAATCTTCATCCATGGATGTAATGCACTTAAGAACCAAGCAGATTACTTGTTTTAGTTGTTGAAGATGGTTATTTTTGGGTATAAACCAGTGAGGATTTCATCAGCGCACCATGCATAAAATCAACGTTGAAAGTTTGTCAAATTACATATACATGTTTGTTTTCTGCTGCTGATTGCCAACTTATTGGCAGTTCCTTTTGGTAATACTAGATTGTTGTGTATGTTTTCATGACAAGCCAATTTGTATATTGGCCACTTATGAACTGACCGATGGTACAAATCCAGCCAAAATCCATAAAACTCATGTGTCCCTGCCGACAAATAGTTCAATATAAAAGGTAATAAATTAGAATTGTGCACATTGCAAAACCTTCCAATAAATTTATAAAATACCCATCAAGAGTCTACATTAAGGCACGACCAGTAAGTCCAAACTAGAATAAACTTCTAAGTCCATTAGACACAAGACAAATCCCAGCTCTCCTCTACGACCACTTTACATTCATACGGTCGAGTTTTTGCAAATTTAAGTTTCATTCATCTTGCGTCCATAGCTCTATATATTTACAAATATAATATTATTTAACTGTCAAAATAGACGGGTGCAGCAACGCGCGCCATCGATGATCTAGTGAAAGATAAGAATTGAAGCACAAAGAGAGCATCATAAAACATGTGACAAACACATCTAAGTCTAACATACTTCCTATGCATAGGCATTTTATAAGCAAACAAATTATCATAGCAAGCAAGATCTAGCGTATGCAAGGAAGAAGAAAGAAACAATAGTAATCTCAACACGAAGAGAGGTAATTTAGTAACATGAAGATTTCTACAATCATATTTTCCTCTCTCATAATAATTACATGTAGGATCATAAGCAAATTCAATAATATAGCTATCACAAAACATATTTTCAACACGATCCACATGCATACGAAGTTGACACTCTTCCAAAATAGTGGGAGCAACATTAGCTAAAGGCATGACCTCTCCAAACCCACTTTTATCAAAAATTTCATAAGATTGAACATTCTCCAAGTATGTGGGATCTAAAGTTGACACTCTTCCAAACCCACTTTCAATATTAATGCAAACATTATTATAAATCTTATATTCATCATGGGGATTAAATAAATTTTCAAAATCATAAGAAGAATCACCCCAATCATGATCATTGTAACAAGTAGTAGACATAGCAAAACTAGCATCCCCAAGCTTAGGGTTTTGCATATTATTAGCACAATTGACATCAATAGAATTTATAGTAACATCATTGCAATCATGCTTTTTATTTGAGGAGCTAACATGAATCACTTTTCCTTTTAACAATTCCTCACAATTTTCAGATTCATAAATTTCAAGCAAAACCCCATAAAGATAATCTAGTGCACGCCGCTCACTAGCAATAGGTTCAACATAATTGGATCTCTTAAAGAGATTAGCAAGTGGATGAGGATTCATACTTTAGCAAGCGAAGATGCAAGCTAAATGAGGGTACATAGCAATACAAGCAAACAAGAAGCAAGCGAACGATAAACACACGGCGGAATAAGGGCAAATAAAACGGCAAGGGTGAAGTGGGGGAGAAGAAAACGAGAGGCAAATAAATGTAATGCGAAGGATAAGGGTTTGTGATAGGTACTTGGTATATGACTTTTGCGTAAGCCTCCCCAGCAACGAGGCAGGAAATTCTTCTTGCTACCTCTTGAGCTTGCGTTGTATTCCCTCAAAGAGGAATGGGAGATGCAGCACAATAGTGTAAGTATTTCCCTCGGTTTTTGAGAACCAAGGTATCAATCCAGTAGGAGACCACGCGTGAGTCCCTCGCACCTGCACATCGAATAGATCTCCTCGAAGACCGAGGAGAACTTGGTATTGAGATCGAAAGATAGAGAAGAAGCCATCTAGATACTAGCTATGGACCCGAAGGTCTGTGGTAAACTACTCACAACTCATGGTGAGGCGATGATGATGATGTAGATGCATTCCATGGAAGACCCCCCTCCGGCGGAGCTCCAGAACAGGATCCAAGATGGGATCTCATGGGAACAGAGGGTTGCAGCGGTGGAACTAGGGTTATCTCTGTTGTTTAGATAGTTTCGGGGTACGTAGGTATATATAGGAGGAATGAGGGCACCGGGGGCCAGACGGGGTGCCCACGAGCCAGGGGGTGCGCCCTATAGGGGGGGGGGCGCCCCCCACCCTCGTGGACGCCACGTCATCCCTATTCCGTGGTTCTCAAGTCTCCCGTGCGTATTTTGCTCCAAAAATATCTCTCCAGAAGTTTCATTCCGTTTGGACACCGTTTGATATTCCTTTTCTGTAAAACCCTCAAATAGGCAAAAAAACAGCAATCTGGACTGGGCCTTTGGGTTAGTAGGTTATTCCCAAAAATAATATAAAAGTGTATAACAAAGCCCATTAAACATCCAAAACATCATAAATAATAACATGGAACAATAAAAAATTATAGATACGTTGGAGACATATCAAGCATCCCCAAGCTTAATTCATGCTCGTCCTCGAGTAGGTAAATGATAAAAATAGAATTTTTGATGTGGAATGCTAACCAACATAGTTTTTCAATGTAATTCTCTTAATTGTGGCATGAATGTTCAGATATGAAAGATTCAAGACAAAAGTCTATATTGACATAAGAAATAATAATACTTCAAGCATACTAACAAAGCAATCATGTCTTCTCAAAATACTATGGCTAAAGAAAGTTATCCCTACAAAATCATATAGTCTGGCTATGCTCCCTCTTCATCACACAAAATATTCATATCAGGCACAACCCCGATTTCAGCCACGCACTTGTTTTCATACTCTATTCTTTCAAACCTTTCAACTTTCACGCAATACATGAGCGTGAGCCATGGACATAGCACTATGTGGAATAGAGAGGTGGTTGTGGAGAAGACAAAAAGGAGGGTGATAGTCTCACATCAACTAGGCGTATCAACGGGCTATGGAGATGCCCATCAATAGATATCAATGTGAGTGAGTAGGGATTGCCATGCAACGGATGCACTAGAGCTATAAATGTATGAAAGCTCAACAAAAGAAACTAAGTGGGTGTGCATCCAACTTGCTTGCTCATGAATACCTAGGGCATTTGAGGAAGCCCATCGTTGGAATATACAAGCCAAGTTCTATAATGAAAATTCGCACTAGTATATGAAAGTGACTAAACATGAGACTCTCTATCATGAAGAACATGGTGCTACTTTGAAGCACAAGTGTGGAAAAAGATAGTAACAATTGTCCCTTTTTCTTTCTTTTTTTGGCCTTTTTTTCTTTGGCCTTTCTTTTTTTTTTCTTTGGAGGGGCTTTCTTGATTTAGCCTTTCCTCGCATGGGACAATGCTCTAATAATGATGATCATCACACTTTCATTTAATTACAACTCGATATTACAAATCGATACTAGAAGAAAGTATGACCTATATGAATGCCTCCGACGGTGTACCTGGATATGCAATGAATCAAGAGTGACATGTATGAAAAATTATGCATAGTGGCCTAGCCACAAATATGATGTCAACTACATGATCATGCATGGAAATATGACAATATGAAGCGTGTCATATGAACGGAATGGTGGAAAGTTGCATGGCAATATATGTCGAAATGGCTATGGAAATGCCATGATAGGTAGGTATGGTGGCTGTTTTGAGGAAGATATATGGTGGCTGTTTTGAGGAAGGATATATAGTGGGAGTATGGTACCGGCGAGAGTTGCGCGGTACAAGAGAGGCTAGAAATGGTGGAAAGGTGAGAGTGTGTAATATCCATGGACTCAACATTAGCCATAACAACTCATATACTTATTGCAAAAATCTACGAGTCATCAAAACAAAGCAATCAACGCATGCTCCTAGGGGGGGATGGCGGAACAAACCAAAAAAATTGTCTTATTTGGTAAGTTTATAAATTAACAAATAAGACAGGAAAGAGTAAATATTCGCCCGCGAAATTCTTATTGAATTAGAATACTTTACCGTGATTCAATAAGAGTAAAAATAAGGATTTTTTTTAAGAAGGATTACATTATATGTAAATATAGAATTTAGATAAATATACACAAACATATGAATATATTCTAGATCTTTTTTTTGACTTTGACTATATATTATATTTTTCTGTTTTAACAAATTCAATATTAAAAATCGAACTTATTCTATTATCTATTAATGTGTATCTATCCGTACCATAATATTTTTGAATATTATGAATTAGAGAAATTTACATGCTTTCTCATTCCATTCGCGAGGAGCTGGATGAGAAGAAACTCTCATGTCCAGTTTTGCAGTATAGATGGAACAGGTTGGTAGGAGTTAACCATCGTGAGCCCCCGACCTCCACACAAAGGTTGACACTTTACAAATACCTCATGCTCTAACTTCGTCACATAGCGGTTCACCATACGTGCATGCTACGGGAATCACTAACCTTAACACAAGCATTTCTCAATTTCATAATAACTCCACTAGCATGACTCTAATATTACTATCCTCATATCTCAAAACAATTATCAAGCATCCAACTTCTCATCATATTCAATGCAGTTAGTGTGAAAGTTTTTACTACATTGATCTTGGATGTCTATCATGTGAAGGCTAGTTTTATAGCCAAAGCACATTACCATGCTGTTTTAATAGACTCTCAAAATGATATAAGTGAAGCACATAGAGTGTTCTATCAATTCCTAGGGAATATTTAAATCTCTCAAATAGGTGTGTCCAGCAAGGATAATTGTGGCAAACTAACAAGCAAAGACTCAAATTATACAACATGCTCCAAGTAAAACACATATCATGTGGTGAATAAAAATACAGCTCCGGGTATAGTTACCGATAGATGAAGACGAAAGAGGGGTTGCCTTCCCGGGGCATCCCCAAGATTAGGCTTTTGGTTTTCCTTGAATTTTACCTTGGGGTGCCTTGGGAATCCCCAAGCTTAGGCTCTTGCCCGTCTTTGTTCCATAGTCCATCAAAGCAATACTCAAAACTTGAAAACATCACAACACAAAACTTAGACAAAAATCTCGTGAGCTCCGTTAGTATAAGAAAGCAAACCACTACTCAAATGTACTGCAATGAATTCATTTTTTGTTTATATTGGTGTTAAACCTAATGTATTCCAACTTCTCTATGATTCATACTTCCCAATACTACTCATAGATGCATCGAAATAAGCAAACAACACACGAAAAACAGAATCTGTCAAAAACAGAACAATCTGTAGCAATATGTAACTTTCGCATATTTCTGTAACTCCAAAAAAATTGAAATAAATTTGTAAACGTGAGGAATTTTTCTATTAATCATCTTAAAAAATAATCAACTAAATATCACGCTCCAGTAAAATCTGGTGACCATTCTAGCGAGCGCTAACGATTCTGTTTTTCACAGCACGATCATATAAACTTCACACAAGTCTTCCCAAAGGTTCTACTTGGCACAAACACTAATTCAAACACAAAACCACATCTAAACAGAAGCTAGATGCAATATTTATTCCTAAACAGAAGCAAAATAAATAAATATAAAATTGGGTTGCCTCCCAACAAGCGCTATCGTTTTAAGCCCTTAGCTAGGCATGATACATGGATAGATCTAGGTATTGCCATCTTTGGAAGGCAATCCATAAGTGGCTCTCATAATAGATTCATATGGTAATTTTATTTTCTTCCTAGGAAAGTTTTCCATGCCTTTCCTTAACGGAAATTGAAATCTAAAATTTCTTCCTTCATATCAATAATTGCACCAATCGTTCTAAGGAAAGGTCTACCAAGAATAATAGGACATGAAGGATTGCAATCTATATCAAGAACAATGAAATCTACGGGAACATAATTCCTATTGGCAACAATAAGAACATCATTAATCCTTCCCATAGGTTTCTTAATAGTGGAATCCGCAAGATGCAAATTTAAAGAACAATCATCAAGCTCATGGAATCCTAGCAAATCACACAAAGTTTTTGGGATAGTGGAAACACTTGCACACAAATCACACAAAGCAAAGCATTCTTGATCTTTAATTTTTATTTTTATAGTAGGTTCCCACTCATCATAAAGCTTTCTAGGGATAGAAACTTCTAACTCAAGTTTTTCCTCATAAGATTGCATCAAAGCATCAACTATGTGTTTGGCAAATGCTTTATTTTGACTATAAGCATGCAGAGAGTTTAGTACGTATTGCAACAAGGAAATACAATCAATCAAAGAGAAATTATAATAATTGAATCCCTTGAAATCCAAAGTAGTGGGTTCATCACTATGCAAAGTTTTAATCTCTTCACTCCCACTTTTAACAATTTTAGCATCGAGATCTAAAAACTCCGAATCATTGGGAAACCTTAGAGTAGAATCATCTCCAATCCTATCTTTATCAAGATTCATACTAGAAAACAAGGGTATAATAGGAGACACATCAATAAATTTCAGATCTTCATCTTTATTTTCATGATAACTAGAAGAACACGCTTTTATATAATTCTCTCTTTTAGCACGCATCCTAGTGGTTCTTTCTTTGCATTCATCAATGGAAATTCTCATGGCTTTGAGAGACTCATTGATATCATGCTTAGGTGGGATAGATCTAAGTTTCAAAGAATCAACATCAAGACTAATTCTATCCACACTTCTAGCCAATTCATCAACCTTAAGCAATTTTTCTTCAAGCATAGCATTGAAATTCTTTTGCGAAATCATAAACTCCTTAACACTAGTTTCAAATTCAGAAGGCATCTTTCCATAAGAGTTGTTGTAGAAATTTCCATAATTATTAGAGGAATTACTAGGAAAAGGCCTAGGATTAAAGTTCCATCTATAAGCATTGTTACCAAAATTATTCCTACCAACAAAATTCACATCCAAAGATTCATTATTATTTTCAATCAACGTGGATAAAGGCATATCATTAGGATCTGAAGAAGCACTCTTAGCAGCAAATAATTTCATAAGTTCATCCATCTTTCCGCTCAAAACACTATCTCTTCAATAGCATGCACTTTTTTACTAGTAGATCTTTTGGTGTGCCATTGAGAATAATTGACCATAATATTATCTAGGAGTTTGGTAGCTTCTCCTAAGGTAGTTTCCATGAAAGTGCCTCCTGCGGCCAAATCTAAAAGATTTCCAGAAGCAAAATTCAAGCCAGCATAAAAGTTTTGAATAATCATTCATAAGTTCAAACCATGTGTAGGGCAATTACGTATCATTAATTTCATTCTCTCCCAAGCTTGTGCAACATGCTCATGATCTAGTTGCTTAAAATTCATAATATCGTTTCTAAGGGAGATGATCTTAGCAGGAGGGAAATACTTAGAGATAAAAGCATCTTTGCACTTATTCCACGAATCAATACTATTTCTAGGCAAAGAGGAAAGCCAAGTTTTAGCATAATCTCTACGTGAAAACAGAAATAACTTCAATTTAACAATATCGTTATCCGTATCCCTTTTCTTTTGCATATCACACAGATCAACAAAGTTGTTTAGATGGGTAGGGCATCTTCACTAGGAAGGTCGGAAAATTGATCTTTCATTACAAGATTCAACAGAGCAGCATTAATCTCACAAGATTCAGCATCGGTAACAGGAGCAATCGGAGTGCTAATAAAATCATTATTGTTGGTATTGGAGAAGTCACGTGATTTGGTATTTTTCTGAGCCATAGTGACGAGCAAGCAATCCAACACACAAGCAAACAAGAAGCAAGCGAACGATAAACACATGGCCAAAGAAGGGTAAATAAAACGGCAAGGGTGAAGTGGGGGAGAGGAAAACGAGAGGCAAATAAATGTAATGCGATCGATAAGGGTTTGTGATAGGTACTTGGTATATGACTTTTGCGTAAGCCTCCCCGGTAACGGCGCCGGAAATTCTTCTTGCTATTTCTCGAGCTTGCGTTGTATTCCCTCGAAGAGGAAAGGGAGATGCAGCACAGTAGCATAAGTATTTCCCTCAGTTTTTGAGAACCAAGGTATCAATCCAGTAGGAGACCACGCGCGAGTCCCACGCATCTGCACAAACAAATAAGAACTTCGCAGCCAACGCGATAAGGGGTTGTCAATCCCTTTACGGTCACTTACGAAAGTGAGATCTTATAGAGATGATAGTTTGATATTTTTGGTTTTTTGGATATAAGAACAGAAAGTAAAAGCGGAAAAGTAAAGTAGATTGTAGATTGATATGTTGAGAATAGACCCGGGGGCCAGAGTGTTCTCTAGTGGCTTCTCTCATGATAGCGATATTCTACGGCGGGTAAACAAATTACTGTCGAGCAATTGATAGAAAAGCGAATAATTATGAGACTATCTAGGCATGCTCATTATATATAGGCATCACGTCCGAGACAAGTAGACCGAAACAATTCTGCATCTACTACTATTACTCCACACATCGACCGCTATCCAGCATGCATCTAGAGTATTAAGTTCATAAGAACGGAGTAACGCCTTAAGCAAGATGACATGATGTAGAGGGATAAACTCAAACATAATGATATAAACCCCATCTTTTTATCCTCGATGGCAACAATACAATGCGTGCCTTGCTGCCTCTACTGTCACTGGGAAAGGACACCGCAAGATTTAACCCAAAGCCAAGCGCTTCTCCCATTGCAAGAACTATAGATCTAGTAGGCCAAACCAAACCAATAATTTGAAGAGACTTGCGAGGATATTATAATCATACATAAAGAGTTCAGAGAAGAACCAAATATTTCTCATTGATAATCTTGATCATAAACCCACAATTCATCGGTTCTCGACAAACACACTACAAAAAGAGAATACATCGAATAGATCTCCTCGAAGACCGAGGAGAACTTGGTATTGAGATCCAAAGAGAGAGAAGAAGCCATCTAGATACTAGCTATGGACCCGAATGTCTGTGGTAAACTACTCACAACTCATGGTGAGGCGATGATGATGATGTAGAAGCACTCCGTGGAAGAACCCCCCTCCGGCGGAGCTCTGGAACAGGCCCCAAGATGAGATCTCACGGGAACAGAAGGTTGCGGCGGTGGAACTAGGGTTTTTTCTGTTGTTCTGATAGTTTCGGGGTATGTAGGTATATATAGGAGGAAGGAGGGCACCGGGGGCCAGACGGGGTGCCCACCAGGTAGGGGGGCGCGCCCCCACCCTCGTGGACGCCACGTTGTAGGATCGAAAGTATGTCTAGAGGGGGGGTGATTAGACTACTTGTAAATATAAAAATTCTACCTTTTGATCAAGAACAGTTTTTGGCAGATTCACAATTATGATCAAGTCAAGCATCACCCTACACATGCAATTCTAGAGTATAGGCAGCGGAAAGTAAATTGCACATGTAGTAAAGAGAGGTGGAGAAGAGCAAACGCAATTTGGAGACGCGGTGATTTTTCCCGTGGTTCCGATAGGTGGTGCTATCGTACATCCACGTTGATGGAGACTTCAACCCACGAAGGGTAACGGCTGCGCGAGTCCACGGAGGGCTCCACCCACGAAGGGTCCACGAAGAAGCAACCTTGTCTATTCCATCATGGCCTACGCCCACGGAGGGCTAGCTTACTCGGGGTAGATCTTCACGAAGTAGGCAATCTCCTTGCCCTTACAAACTCCTTGGTTCAACTCCACATCTCGATGACGGAGGCTCCCAAGCGACACCTAACCAATCTAGGAGGCACCACCCTCCAAAAGGTAATAGATGTTGTAGATGATGATGAACTCCTTGCTCTTGTGCTTCAAATGATAATCTCCCCAACACTCAACTCTCCTCACTGATTTGGCTATGGTGGAAGAAAGGATTGAGTGGAAAGCAACTTGGGAAGGTTAGAAATCAAGTTTCATATGGTGGGAGTGAAGCAACTTGATCTCAACACAAGGGTAGGTAGTTCTCTTCTCAGAAAGTGTAAGGTAGGAGTGGTAGTTCTTTCTGATGGCTCTCTCCACGAATGAAGAGGGGGTGGAGGGGTATATATAGCCTCCACACAAAATCCAACCGTTACACACATAATTGAGCAATCTCGGTGAGACCGAAGTGGACAACTCGGTCAGACCGAAAGTTCAAATAATGTGAACGTTGGGATTTTCGGTGGGACCGAAAATACCATCTCGGTTAGTCCGATTTGAGCAAAGACAGGAACTTGCCAGTTTCGGTGGGACCAAAAATATCATCTCGGTTATTCCGATATGATGACAAACGGTTACAGAAGCTTGGCAGCCCATGTTTCGGTGAGACCGAACTCAAACTCGGAATGACCGATTTTTCTAGGGTTTGGCTTATGGCTGAGGTGGTTCATCTCGGTGTGACTGAGTTTGGAAAATCGGTTGGTCCGAGATTACTTATGAGTGTGTATTGTAGTGAAAGTTGCTGATAGTTGAAGGAGATATATCACTAAGCACTTGAGCAACCAGATCATCAACACAACCTCATCCCCTTTTAATAGTATTGGCTTTTCCTATGGACTCAATGTGATCTTGGATCACTAAACCAAAAATGGAGTCTTGAGCTTTTGCCAATGCTTGCCTTAGCATTTTGAGGGGTCCACTTCTTCAGTCATTGCCATACCCATATCACTGAACTTCTCTGAAATGATTCTCAAGTAACTATTAGTTCAATGATATATATGTTGTTATTAATTGCCAAAACCACCCGGGGATTAGTTGCACTTTCAATCTCCCCCTTTTTGGTAATTGATGACAACATATAGATCAAAGCTTCGACAAAAGATATAATCAATGAATAATATCGTCGCTTTGAGAAGTATGTGATAAGCAAGAGCTCCCCCTAAATTTGTGCATTATTTAAGATATGCGTTTGAATGCAAATGCACAATCGATTAGGATCATGGGTCACTCTTCCATGTCACATACATCTTGGTGGAGCGCACAAAATGATAAGAATGAATAACATGCACCCAATCACCAAGACATGAGTAAATGATCATACAAGATAGGAATAGCATATGATAAGCATTAAGCACACATTAAAGCATAGTATGACCAAGCACTCATTAAGGTAGCATCAAACGTAGTATCAAGCACACTGAAAATTTCGAAAACCAAAAGTACCAAAAGTATCTCAAAGAAACCGCAAAAGAACGAAAGAGCACTCTCTCTCTCGAAGCCCTATGATCTATACAATTTCTCCCCCTTTGGCAACAAGTTACCAAAAAGTTTGAAAAAGCATAGAGCTAAATGTCACTGTGGGCTCTGCTGGCGGCTCCCGTCTGGGTAGATGTCGGAGTAGATATAACGGCATCGGCGAAGACTTCAGCTGATGTGTGCGCTGGAGGAGTGGATACTGGAGCTGTGGCTGGAGTGACTGCTGGAGCTGTAGGAGGTGCTGAAGTGGTAGTCCTGGTGTCAGTCACTGGAATAGCAGCTGATCGAGATCCTCTGGGAATCGGAGCAGTCTGTCGCTGAGAATCCTGGACTAAGTCATCCTGCATGAGCTCTGCCCTGTCCTGCTTTGCTTCCTCCATGTCTGCCTCAAGCTTGTTGACGGTCACCTGAATTTCAGTCAGCTTCACGTCCAGAGCGTGGATCTTCTCGTCAACAATCCTCTCTAAGCTCTCCTGAGATTGTTCAATGCTGGCCAGGCGTTGTTCAATCCTTTGGGTAGCTTCAAGAATCTGTTCTCCGAAACTCTTTGGTTTAGCTGCTGCTGCTGCTGCTTCTTTGTCAGCTTTGGCTTTCCTAGCAGCTTCAATCTTGGCTTGACCTTCAACAGATGTTGGATCCTCCTCGTCCATCACAACAACATTGTCTTCATGCTCTGGCTGCAGGGGTAAGTGTTTCCTATCCAACAGGAATTTGCCCGTGCCAAACTTGGCATTGATAAGCATCTGAATCTGTGGGGCAAATCCACATGACCTCTTCTGGTCAGCTGCAGTCCTCTTAATGGTCTCTACCATTAAGTCCATCACCTTGAAAGGTGCCTTCTCATCAAGTATATGCAGCATGTTGATAGAATAGCCTCTGATCATGCGATGATCTCCAGACTTGGGCATCAAGGTATGCCTCAGAATAGTGTTAGTGGTAGGTAAACCTGCCTGGAGATAGTAGACTGAGCCAAGCTTCCACACTTCCAAATCTGCTGCGGGGATCTCCTTGTACATGTTCTTCATGGAATCATGGTTCTTCTTTGGAATCCCATAGACATCAATGTCATCCTCTCGTTGCACTGGAGCATTCAGAAGTTCTGCCCATTCTTCAACAGACGAAGAAAACCTTTGACCTTCAGTCATCCAGGTGATCTTCCCATCAGGATAGAAGTGAGCTGTGGCATAGAACTGCATAATCATCTCATCGTTCCAATCTGTCAGTTTCTGACCCACTAACTCAGCAACTCCACATGCAGTGAAGCTTTCATGCACATGGGGAAAGAAGTCTCTGTGCTCTTCACTGTCAATGTATTTCCAGTCAACGTATCTGGTGTCTGCGACTATTGGCTTCTTGTCCATCAGCACAGTCTCATAGAAGTCCTACTGCTCTCTGGTGTGAAATCTGGGATCCACAGCAGTCCTTCTCCTCACGGCATATGGGTCAGCTTGTCTCCATAGCCTGAGACCTCTATCTTTCCTTGCCTTCATATTCTCGGCTTGAGGATGAGCATCATTGTGAAGTGGCAGTTTTGGACGGAGTTTCAGCAACACTTGTTCTTCTTCATCAGACTCAGCTGGTGGCACATCACCCTTGTTCTTCTCAGATGCTGGAATGTTCCTGGTTGTCCTCTTGGGCTTGGCAGAAGGCTTTGCTGGAGCTGCCTTAGCTTGAGCAGGCTTCTTGGGCTTTGAAGTGGCTCCAGCCCTAATGGCATCACCCATGAGCTTCAGCTTCTGAGGAGCAGGCTGGGGTGCTTCTTCTTCTTCTTCTTCCTCGGCTGCTGCATCTGCATGAGGATCAGTATACACAACCCTCTTTCTCTTGGAGGTTTTCTTCACTTTGCTTGGGGCTGGCTCTCCCAAGTTCAGCTTCTTGGCAACAGCTGATTGCTTGACTTTGCTGGTGCCCTTCTTTGACTGCTGACCTTGTTGCTCTTTGGCAACAAACTTTCTCTTAGGCTTGGAGGACACCTCTTCCTCAGCAATGAAATCAGAATCCTCATCATCTGAGTTCCTCTCCTTTCTGGCTCTGGTGGCTGCAGGAGGCAAGCCACTAGGTGTACTCCTCTCACCATCATCAACTGGACTACTAGCCTCAGGACTAGTGTCTGCCTCAGGAATATCTGCAAAAGGTGACTCTGACCTGTTCTGGCTGTCACTGGCATCTGACATGGCTGACAACCTGTGAATAGATAAGGTATAGGCAGAGAAGAAGAGTTATCACAAACTGCAGAGGTTTTTGCAAAAAATGAGTTCAAATTTTAGTTTTAAGTTTTCACAGAAGGCATTTCGGTCAGACCGATTTTCAGTTTCGGTGAATCCAAAGTGTTAACAGGGGCTTTACACACCACTTTCGGTTGGACCGAAGTGGGTTTCGGTCCTGCCGATACACTAGGGTTTCACTAAAACTGTATTTCGGTCACACCGATTTGCACAACTCGGTTGGACCGAAAGGTGCAGTGCAATGGCCAGAGGCCGAATCGGTCACACCGAAATTTCAAAATCGGTTTCACCGAGATGTGTTCCATGGAAATCTAACCCTAAGAATTTTACTCGAAACTAGAACCGATCTGATGGAAAAGAAGTTTTTCAATCGTGGCCAGATATAGGGCAAACCAAACGTGCAATGAATCGGATGGGAGCACGAGAGGGATCGAGACTCACCCTAACTTGGTGGAGTCCCTCTACGGCGGCAACGGCGCGGAGGAGAAATCCGTTGACGGCGATGGAGACCTGCGGCGAGGGCGCACAGGCGACGACGGCGACGATCCGGAGATCAGGGCGACGGCAGCAGGGGACGTGGGAGCGAAAACGTTTGAAGGAATAATCAACACGCGCTGCCCTCAGTATATATATCCCCTTGCTGTCGGTGGGACCGAGTTGAAAAACTCGATGGCACCGAGATGGATAACTGCTAGGCAGTTACGCATTTCGGTCACGCCGAGATTTAGAACTCGGTTTCACCGAGATGAAACCTAGATCAGTCTAAGTGCTTTCGGTTTGACCGAGTTTGAATGAGTTGGTCTGACCGAAATTTACTTAGAAGGTTTTGGAAGTCAGCCTTAGACGGATCGGTGGCTCCGAGTGCTCCTCACTCGGATGGTCCGAAAATGACTTGTTCAAAGTTTGTGATATAAGCATGAATAGAATTTGAGACAAGAAAGCATAGATAGCTAGGGGAGGTACTTAGGCATTCGTGTCCATCCACTTGGCCAGAAAAATCAAAACAACCAAAACAACAAATGGATGTCCTCGAATGGATAAAATCATGCATTCAACATGCTCACACAATAAGATAGCAAATGAAATATGTGTCAAACATGCACAACCAACACTCTAGCTACTAGCACACAATTTGTCGATGACTAGGTCATCTTTATATGAGTATTTTGACTTAGGAGTCAAATGAGAACATTTGATCATAGGTCATACTCATCGTTTAAGCACAAGTGGGGTTACCACTTTTACATAAAGCATTGATGTGTTCACATCATTTGGAGATGCTTTAACTCAATTTTTAGAGTAAAGCTCCCCCTAGATGTGTGAACCCCTTTTAAAGGGTCAAACTAACCTTGGGTTGTCGTAGAAGACTTCATGTAGATGTTGAAGATGTGGATGCTCAATGTTGATGTAGATCATCAAGAGTTGGGAGCTATCCTTTGGATTAGGGCACTTTCAATACCTACATGGGTTAGTCCCACAAGGAACAAACAAGGATATCCATAGACATAGATTGAAGTTCACAATAGATGATGTCCATGGAAGCAATGATTACCTTGTCCCTTGACTTACCAACAAGAGGGTTTGTGACTCCATGAACTAGTGCATGATGTGGAAGTTGATTGCACAAGTTCTTGCCAAAATGAATGTGAGTGAAGTATGTTGGCGGAGTCACCCTCAAGAACCTTCTAGTTCTTCTTCTTCGGGATCCACATCATCTTGATGGGAATCCTTGGGGTTGTAGTTGAGCTTGACGAAGTAGAACTTGACGTGTCCTTGGGAACCCACTTGACCATGTCTTGAGGTGCTTCAATGAATGCATCAATCTCCTCTTGAAGCTTGTCCTTGGCTTTTAGCTTGTGGTCTTGTGGTGGAAGGTCATCTTGAGCTTGTTCCACATTGGAAGAAGTAGGATCATACTTTTATTTTTGAGAAACAAACTGTGGAGTAGGATATTGACCTTCTTCCCACTCAACACCTTCGGCGTTGAACTTTCGCTCAAAACCAATTCCTTGATTCTTCTGGTGCCTTCCTTGCTTGCGAACAATTTCCTAAAAGTTCTTGCTTCCGGCAAGACTCTTGTAGACACCTTTCTCTATGATTTCCTTCAATAAGCTATTCTCTTGCTCAAGTGTAACTTGGCTTGAAACATTGTTAGTGGAATCAAGAGAACTACTAGAAGCAACAACATTAGATTTAACATGGTTATTGTTACTACTAGAGGAAGACTTTTTCTTATGCTTGTCATGCTTAGTCTTAATAGGTGGCAAGAAATTAGACAAGAGAAGTCGTTTGGCAAGATATGAAGAACTCTTCTTTCGAAGATCGTCATTGATCGCTTTTAGAAACTCATGTTCTTGCTCTAGAGTGAGCTTCTCGAAGCGTAGCTTCTCATGAGATATTAGGAGCTCTCTATGATCTTCTTGAGTTGTTTCATGAGCTAACTTAAGAGTGTTTAGTTCTTTAGTTAGACGCTCAATCTCCTTCATAGCATTGTCATTCGACTCTTCTCGACTATAAAGACTACTAGCATTTTCATCGTTACTAAGCTCACTAGATTTATCATGCAAGAGCTCATCTTCACCAAGCAAGTCATCCTCATCACTATTGAAGTCAATGAATTCAGGGTGTGATTCCTTGGGGCCTTTAGCCATGAAGCATCTTCCAATTCCCTCATTTGGTGAATCAAATAAGTCGTAGGAGTTGGAGTTGGAGGATACGAGAGCAAGACCGGCAACACCTTCATCTTGACTGTAGTCGGAGTCGGAGTGATAGCTTCCATCGGATTGATTGTCGGAGTCGGAGCCGGAGACCCATTCACCTACATGAGCTTGATGTCTTCTTCTTGTGTAGCTCCTTGATGACTTGTCTTTCCTCTCCAAATCCTTGCTTCTCCGAGAGGGTCTTCGTTCATAACGATCATCTCTACTCCTTCTCTCTTTCCGAGGTGACTCATCTCTTGATCTTCTTCTTGGAGATTCTTCTCTTCTCTTGTGGGGAGCCGTACACTCATTTGAGTAGTGTCCGGGTCTTCCACAATTGTAGCAGTTTCGATCACGACTAGAAGATCTCTTTTCATCATATGATCTAGACTTTGAGCTTCTCTCTTTGCCTCTATTCTTGTAGAATTTGTTGAAGTTCTTAACCATTAGGCTTATCTCTTCATTGGAAATTAACTTGTCACTTGAGATTGTGGGAGCATCACTTGTAGCTTTGTAAGCACCGATTGACTTGTTGTGAAGCTCTTCCTTATCCTTAAGTGTCATCTCATGAGCAACAATTCTTCCAATGACTTCAGTTGGCTTGAGAGTCTTGTAGTTTGGCATCATTTGGATCAAAGTGCACACGGTGTCATATTTTCCATCCAAAGCTCTGAGAATCTTCTTAATGATGAATCGGTCGGTCATTTCTTCGCTTCCTAAGCCGGCAATATCATTTGTGATGAGAGCAAGCCTAGAGTACATTTCAGCGACTCCTTCACCATCCTTCATCTTGAACGTGTCAAGTTGACCTTGAAGAATATCTAGCTTTGATTCCTTCACAGACTCGGTACCTTCGTGCATTTCAACCAAAGTATCCCAAATCTCTTTAGCATTCTCAAGACGGCTGATTTTGTTGAACTCCTCGGGACACAAAGCATTGAAGAGAATGTCACAAGCTTGAGCATTGTTTTGCAACATCCGCAATTCTTCAGGTGTGGCTTCGCGATCCGGAACTTTTCCTTCCTCGAAGAATTCACCTTGCATACCAACACAAATAATGCCCCATGCGGCTGGGTTATGACCAAGAATATGCATTTTCATTTTATGCTTCCAACTAGCAAAATTTGTACCATCAAAGTAAGGACCTCTAAGATAATTACCCTCACTAGACGCCATACTCTCCTAGGTTGTGAAACCAAGCTTATGGAGTCCAATGCAATGGAAACCAATACAATGGAGACCAAAGCTCTGATACCACTTGTAGGATCGAAAGTATGTCTAGAGGGGGGTGATTAGACTACTTGTAAATATAAAAATTCTGCCTTTTGATCAAGAACAGTTTTTGGCAGATTCACAATTATGATCAAGTCAAGCATCACCCTACACATGCAATTCTAGAGTATAGGCAGCGGAAAGTAAATTGCACATGTAATAAAGAGAGGTGGAGAAGAGCAAACGCAATTTGGAGACGCGGTGATTTTTCCCGTGGTTCCGATAGGTGGTGCTATCGTACATCCACGTTGATGGAGACTTCAACCCACGGAGGGTAACGGCTGCGTGAGTCCACGGAGGGCTCCACCCACGAAGGGTCCACGAAGAAGCAACCTTGTCTATTCCATCATGGCCTACGCCCACGGAGGGCTAGCCTTACTCGGGGTAGATCTTCACGAAGTAGGCGATCTCCTTGCCCTTACAAACTCCTTGGTTCAACTCCACATCTCGATGACGGAGGCTCGCAAGCGACACCTAACCAATCTAGGAGGCACCACCCTCCAAAAGGTAATAGATGTTGTAGATGATGATGAACTCCTTGCTCTTGTGCTTCAAATGATAATCTCCCCAACACTCAACTCTCCTCACTGATTTGGCTATGGTGGAAGAAAGGATTGAGTGGAAAGCAACTTGGGAAGGTTAGAAATCAAGTTTCATATGGTGGGAGTGAAGCAACTTGATCTCAACACAAGGGTAGGTAGTTCTCTTCTCAGAAAGTGTAAGGTAGGAGTGGTAGTTCTTTCTGATGGCTCTCTCCACGAATGAAGAGGGGGTGGAGGGGTATATATAGCCTCCACACAAAATCCAACCGTTACACACATAATTGAGCAATCTCGGTGAGACCGAAGTGGACAACTTGGTCAGACCGAAAGTTCAAATAATGTGAACGTTGGGGTTTTCGGTGGGACCGAAAATACCATCTCGGTTAGTCCGATTTGAGCAAAGACAGGAACTTGCCAGTTTCGGTGGGACCGAAATTATCATCTCGGTTATTCCGATATGATGGCAAACGGTTACAGAAGCTTGGCAGCCCATGTTTCGGTGAGACCGAACTCAAACTCGGAATGACCGATTTTTCTAGGGTTTGGCTTATGGCTGAGGTGGTTCATCTCGGTGTGACTGAGTTTGGAAAATCGGTTGGTCCGAGATTACTTATGAGTGTGTATTGTAGTGAAAGTTGCTGATAGTTGAAGGAGATATATCACTAAGCACTTGAGCAACCAGATCATCAACACAACCTCATCCCCTTTTAATAGTATTGGCTTTTCCTATGGACTCAATGTGATCTTGGATCACTAAACCAAAAATGGAGTCTTGAGCTTTTGCCAATGCTTGCCTTAGCATTTTGAGGGGTCCACTTCTTCAGTCATTGCCATACCCATATCACTGAACTTCTCTGAAATGATTCTCAAGTAACTATTAGTTCAATGATATATATGTTGTTATTAATTGCCAAAACCACCCGGGGATTAGTTGCACTTTCACACGTCAGCCCTATTCCGTGGTTCTCAAGTCTCCCGTGCGTATTTTGCTCCAAAAATATCTCTCCAGAAGTTTCATTCCGTTTGGACTCCGTTTGATATTCCTTTTCTGTAAAACCCTGAAATAGGCAAAAAACAGCAATCTGGACTGGGCCTTTGGGTTAGTAGGTTAGTCCCAAAAATAATATAAGTGTGTATAACAAAGCCCATTAAACATCCAAAACATCATAAATAATAGTATGGAACAATAAAAAATTATAGATACGTTGGAGACGTATCAGGCCTGTCGCACAAACCCCGGTCGTCGCCGCAGTAGTCGCACTCGGGATCCTATTGTTGTCGTCAGACATTTCCTATGTTCATAATTCAAAGATTAATCTTCTAAAATTCAATATATGTACTACAAAAACTAAATTAGATTATCACGAGTTGACTATCGGTCTGCCGAGTCTTTTCTTGAAAACTCTCACCTCACGTGGTGTATATATTCGACCGTCGATGATGGTCGTTGTTGGTGCAATAATAGGCCCCTTATGTTTTGAGATTTGTTGACATAACAGTATGGGACTTATGTGTTTGCTAGTGCACACAGTGTAACATGTCCCTAAAGAATCGAGGAGTTTGTTAAAAATGACGAAGATAATCTCCCTGCGTGGCAGTGAAGATTATCACTAAAGATAATGCTAACAAGGGTGGCCTCTAAAAAGTGATGGAGTTGAAGCAATTGGTTCGGTGCATGTCCGAAGAAGATGACTGCGCTCGAAGAAGAATGAAGACGAAGTGAAGATATCATTTGTTTCACTGTTCTTCTTCTTTCGTTGAGTCATAGGACCACCGTACTATTAAGAGGGGTGTTGCGTTCGAAGCTTTGATTCTCTGATGCTAAACCTAAACCTATGTAAGTTGTGAGAGAAATCTCTTTGTGCCCCGAACAAATACTTGCCAGCAAGAGACTGTGATCTTCTTCATTGCGAGAGATTTGCTTCGTACTGAGGAGTTAAGCATTACTTGTTTCTCAAGTAATGTTACCATTGCTCCAAGAATCTTACCGTTGTGAACGTGTCGGTTGGCCATTGGCTGGACCCCGTGTCCAAAATGGTCATTTCCCTCTTGGGAAGGCTGCGGCTATAAATAGCCACCCCGCACCGGCTTTGTTTGGTGGCTGCTCTGTTTTGATTCTGAGAAGTTTGTTGAGCAACCCACTCTTTGAGCGATTTGAGATTAAAATCCATTAAGAGAAAACCCCTAGAGACGAAGAATTAGATAGTTGTTCGGCATCACCGGAATCTAAGTTTAGTACGCTCCGCCTATTACTCTTGAGAGCTGCAAACTCTCTAGACGGTTATGTGTCAATTTCTTTAGAGACGGAGAGTCATTGTGGTTCTCGAAGAAGAAGTCTATAAAGGTTCGGAGTAGCCTTCAATTATCTACCACGAGTGATCGGCATCGGTTGACGAACCGATTGTTGAGGACAATAGGGCGAAGAGAGTTTATCTTCCGTGTTAAGTCATAGCCCCTCCAACAAGACGTAGTCCTTGTGCAGAAGGATGAACTGG
The DNA here is from genome assembly GCA_902687465.1 of Secale cereale. Lineage (NCBI taxonomy): Eukaryota > Viridiplantae > Streptophyta > Magnoliopsida > Poales > Poaceae > Secale > Secale cereale. Next base: position 599,832,856 of record LR738709.1, read on the forward strand.
TCGAACAAATACCTTGTCGCCATCGAGCTCCACTGGTCATTTCCCTCACCCTATTTACTTTCGATGCATTTGGCTCTTGAGATATCTTGCGATGCTTAGTCTAGTTTTCATTCATTACTTGGTTTTACTTCGTTGTTGCTTAGTTTTCATTCGCTCCGCTGCTGGGTTCTGGGAGATTTAAGTTTTCCGAAGAAAATTTAAAAAACTCCCATTCACCCCCTCTGCTAGATATACTTCGATCCTACAATTGGTATCAAGGCAAGGTACTCCTTGACTCTGCTCATCTTAGTCTAACGACTTTGGAGTTTAAGTATGTCTTCAGTGAATTACAAGTCGCATCTCAAGATCTCTATCTTTGATGGGACGAATTACCCTTTCTGGAAGGAAAAGATGAAGATTTGTCTCCGAGCTATCGATGGTGATATGTGGAATGTGGTAAAAGTGGGGTTCACCATTGTTGTACCTCAAGCCCCATCTGATGAATAGAAGAAACGCATTCAAATGGATGCTCAAGCTAAAGATGAAATGGTGGACATCTCTCTCGAGCGCAATTTCTTTGGTATCGCCAATGTGAATCTACGAAGGAATTGTGGGACATTCTCGAGAAGATCGATGAAGGAGTATCAACTCAGAAAGAGGCTCGAATCGATACTCTTCAGGAAAAATTCAATCGTTTCAAACGCGTTGGAAGTGAAAGTTGTCAGCAAACCTTTAACCGTCTCAATGACATAGCTAATGAGCTTCAAGGTCTCTGTGCAAAAGACATCACTGATCATGAAGTACTTAAGAAATTGCTTCGATCTCTTGATAGTTCCTTCGACACCCTTGTCCTGATGATCCGCGAGCGACCTGACTTCAAGTCCCTTGACTCCGCGGATATCATGGAAAGGTTAAACACTCACGAAGAGCAAGAAGAAGAAAAGAGAGGTCTCTACGGCTCCAACCTGCGCAAGAGTCATGCCCTCAAGGCTGTGGCAGATTCTTCTTCTGATGGAAATGTCGAAGAAGATTCAGATGACCCAAAAAGACTCAGCAAAGATCTAGCTCTAATCACGAAGAGATTTCAGCGCCTTAACAGAAAGAGCCAGTTTCATAAAATAAGTTGATGTCTGCTAGAACTACGTCGGTATTTCCCCAAACAGGAAGGGATGATGCAGTATAGTAGCGGTAGGTATTTCCCTCAGTGATGAGACCAAAGTTATCGAACCAGTAGGAGAATCAAGCAACACAACGTAAACATCACCTGCACACAAATAACAAATACTCGCAACCCGACGTGTAAAAGGGGTTGTCAATCCCTTTCGGGTAACGGACATGATAGAGTTGTAAATATTGATAGATTTAACGCCAAATAAGATAAAATTACAACAAGGTATTTTTGGGTTTTTGGTTTAATAGATCTGAAAATGAAAGCAAAGGAAAATAGATCGCAACAGCAAATAATATAAAGAAGAGACCCGAGGGCCGTAGATTTCACTAGTGGCTTCTCTCAAGAAAATAGCAAACGGTGGGTGATCATATTACTGTTGGGCAATTGATTTCAAATAATCATGATGATATCCAAGCAATGATCATTATATAGGCATCACTGAAAGGATCGAGAAGAGAATGTGTCCAGAGGGGGGGGGGGGTGAATAGACTCTAGCAAGAAAAGTGGCAACTTTTAACATACTTGATGTTTGAATGGAGATTTAGCACATGTTTAACTTTCACAAAACACAAAAAGCATGCATGACAAGAGTATATAGGTACTTTGAAGTAAAGCATGCAACTTTGACCACTTGACTAAAATGAAAACCTAGCCTTTTCCCAATTTTAGTTCTTGGCAGATTTTAGCAACTTAGCACAAGTCAAGCAATCAACCTACACATGCAATTCTAGGAGTGTAGCAGCAGAATGTAAACCAATTGCATATGAAGGTAAAGGGAGGAGTTTGGAGGGAGCAAACGCAAGTGAAGACAACGATGTTTTTTGTCTTGGTTCCGATAGGTGGTGCTATCGTACATCTAAGTTGATGGAGACTTCAACCCACGAAGGGTAACGACTGCGCGAGTCCACGGAGGGCTCCACCCACGAAGGGTCCACGAAGAAGCAACCTTGTCTATCCCACCATGGCCATCGCCCACGAAGGACTTGCATCACTAGCGGTAGATCTTCATGAAGTAGGCGATTTCCTTACCCTTACAAACTCCTTGGTTCAACTCCACAATCTTGTCGGAGGCTCCCAAGTGACACCTGATGACCCACAAGTGTAGGGGATCTATCGTACTCCTTTTGATAAGTAAGTATCGAACCCAACGAGGAGCAGAAGGAAATGATAGGCAGTTTTCAGTAAGGTATTTTCTGCAAGCACTGAAATTATAGGTAACATATAGTTTTGTGATAAGGTAATTGGTAAAAAGTAACAAAAGGTAAAAGTAAATAAGGTGCAGCAAGGTGGCCCAATCCTTTTTGTAGCAAAGGACAAGCCTGTACAAACTCTTATATAAAGGAAAACGCTCCCGAGGACACATGGGAATTATCGTCAAGCTAGTTTTCATCACGATCATCTAATTCGCGTTCAATACTTTGATAATTTGGTATGTGGGTGGACCGGTGCTTGGGTGCTGTCCTTACTTGGACAAGCCTCCCACTTATGATTAACCTCTAATGCAAGCATCCGCAACTACAAAAGAAGTATTAATGTAAACCTAACCATAACATGAAACATATGGATCCAAATCAGCCCCTTACGAAGCAACCCATAAACTCGGGTTTAAGCTTCTGTCACTCTAGCAAACCATCATCTACTTATTACTTCCCAATGCCTTCCTCTAGGCCCAAATAATGCTGAAGTGTCATGTAGTTGACGTTCACATGACACCACTAGAGGAGAGACAACATACATCTCATCAAAATATCGAACGAATACCAAATTCACATGACTACTTATAGCAAGACTTCTCCCATGTCCTCAGGAACAAAAGTAACTACTCACAAGACATAATATTGTTCATGATCAGAGGGGTATTAATATGCATAATGGATCTGAACATATGATCTTCCACCAAATAAACCAACTAGCATCAACTACAAGGAGTAATCAACACTACTAGCAACCCACATGTACCAATCTGAGGTTTGGGTACAAAGATTGGATACAAGAGATGAACTAGGGTTTGAGAGGAGATGGTGCTGGTGAAGATGTTGATGAAGACAACCCTCCCCAAGATGGGAGAGTTGTTGGTGATGACGGCAGTGACGATTTCCCCCTGCCAGAGGGAAGTATCCCCGGCAGAACAGCTCTGCCGGAGCCCTAGATTGGTTTCCGCCAAGGTTCCACCTCGAGATGGCGGCGTCTGGTCCCGAAAGCCTCCTCTTGATTTTTCTAGGTCAAAATACCTCATATAGGAGAAGATGGGCATCGGGGGGCCATCGGGTGACCCATGAGGCAGGGAGGCGCGCCCAAAGAGGGGGGGGGGGGCGTGCCCCCACCCTCGTGGACAGGTGGTGGCCCCCTGATAAAACTCTTTCGCCAGATATTTTTTATATTTTCTGAGATGATGTCCCATGGAGTTTCGGAGCTTTTTGAGATGTGCAGAATAGGTTTCCAGTGTTTGCTTCTTTTCCAGCCCAGAATTCCAGCTGCCGGCATTCTCCCTCTTCATGTAAACCTTGTAAAATAAGAGAGAAAAGGCATAAGTATTGCGACATAACATGTAATAACATCCCATAGTGTAATAAATATCAACATAAAAGCATGATGCAAAATGGACGTATCAACTCCCCCAAGCTTAGACCTCGCTTGTCCTCAAGTGAAAGCCGATATCGAAAAATATGTCCACATGTTTAGTGTCGGGGAAACTGATCGCCCACGAACACCTATGGGACCGGAAGCCCCTTTTCAGTACGGCAAGGGAGCGGAGGGTGCACGAAGAGCGGATCGAGACGAACACACGAGCAGTTTACCCAGGTTCGGGCCGCACGGATGCGTAAAACCCTACTCCTGCCTTGGTTTGTATTGCGTTCTTGGCTCGGGAGCAAGAAGAACTACAGTGCTTATCGCTAGCAACACCGAGCATGAGAGTGATCGAAGGTCGGAACCCCCCTTACGTTGCGCATGGGCCTCCTTTTATAGGTCAAAGGGGTCACCGACAGGTGGCAACGCAGTCGAGGGTAGAAATGTAAAAATGGTGGTAGTTGGAACAGTGTATGCATAGTGCTCTATACCTAACCCTGACGGTGGGGGACAAGGGCATTAAATGCCCGTCGCCGTCGCCCCAAACAGTGCAAAAAGCGTCCGTCAGGGCGTCTCCGTCCGCCACGATGGTGGCCTCGTCATCGCAGCTCGCCACCGTGTACCCCAGGCTGCTCAGCCTTCCGCCACGTGCGCCTGGAAGGGCCCCAGGGCGACGCGTGGGCGGATGAGCTAGAGCGCGGGTACTTGGTGGAAGTTTGCCGCGGCAAGCACCTTGCCGCGGCCGCCATCTTGTCGCTCTCCGGGCCTTGCCGGGACGCGCGGCGCGCCGCGGCGAGTTTCGTGAAATGCCGTGTTTGGCCTTCCCGGCAAGCTCCTCTTGCCAGGGTCTTGTACCAAAGAGGTGGTCTTGAGCCTTGGGTGGTCTTCCCGGCAAGCTCCTTTTGCCGGGGCCTTGTTTCTTTAACTTGAATACTTTGTTCTTGAATGGCTCCAAAGGAACCTCAGTGGGCCTTGGCGGGCGCGCGGCAAGCTCTACCACGGGACGCTGCAACTGCCCGTGCACGAGTTCGGGATACTAAGGTACCCCTACTTTAGTACACCGACAAGAGCCCCCGGGCCTGGGCCATACACGGTGCCGAGCGCTGTTGGGCCAGGCCCAAAACAGTGCACGGGCACACGCGGCCTGCGGCGCGCCGCATCCCACTCCGTATCCACCGCGCCCCTCCCTAACGGCACGCGTCGATTGCGGCGTCGTGGGAGAGATCGTGGCCTGTTTCTTTAATGGGGAAATGCGGAACGCCCCCCTCTCCCCCTTAAAAGTAGGGGAAACAGGGGCAGTTCCTTCCATTCGCCCGCTTCTTCTTCATTCTCCAGAAACCCCCGCTGCTCCCCTCCTCCCCGAAGGTTGAAAGAGAGCAGCGCTCCGCCCTTCCTCCGCCGCCGCCAGCGTCCCCAGCGCCATCGACTTCCCTCGCCGTCCCCGCCATGGCCCCGAAGGGCGACAAGGCGAAGGCCGCGAAGACCGCCAAGGCGCTGAAGCTAGCAGCAATGCGGAAGAAGATGGCGGTCTTCCCGCCGAGGCTCAGCGCGCAGGAGCTAAGGACACCTTCTACATCTTCTGGTCGAGGGAGACAAAGGCGCATCCGCGCACCAAGGTACTCCCCGCTGTGGCCTGCGAGATGTTTCCGGTAGGCTACGCCTTTTTGCTCTGTTCTTCTATTGCGGGCTCTGCCCGCCCTACTCGGAGTTCTTCTGCGATATCATGAATACCTACGGGTTTCATCTCCTTGATTTCACCCCAAACGCCGTTTTGACCATGGCCGTTTTCGCACATCTGTGCGAAAACTTTGTCGGAGTCTACCCCAATGTAGCTCTTTTCCGCCATTACTTCACGCCCCGAGTCGAGTCTGGGTCTCCTCTGTCCGGCGGAATTTCTTGGATCTTCAGGCTCCATAAAAAGAGGCTTACTTGACTGGGGAGCTCCACGGCAAGTGGGAAGAATGGAGGGCCAACTGGTGCTGGATCATGGAGGACGAACCACAACAGTTCACTTCCCAGCGCCAAGTTGCAGTAGAGCGCGGCAATGACTGGAGTGACCTGGCCCCTGAGGATGACAAGCTGAAGATAGCCACCACTAGGATTCTTCGCCTCCGGCAAGCCAAGCTCACTGTGGGTGCCGTCGGGGCAGACTTTCTTCGCCGCCGCATCGCTCCTTTGCAGGAGAGGAAAAGGCCTGCTTGGGAGTTTGATAACGCGGCAGACATCATGAGGCTGCGCCCAGGCCTCAACTACAATTTCACTGTCTTGGAGCTCAACGCAATGCTCCAAGCGCTATTCAAGTACGACCCCAACCATCCAGAGTGGTTTGCGTTGCCGCAGGGCGTAGTTCCGTTGTGCAACAACGCGTCGCTCAGCGCTATCCGCGCGGTGATGCCGTGGTGTGATTCCCACGGGATCGATCCCACTTGGCGGTAACCTTCTGACGAAGCCGTGCAAACGTTCTTCGACAACCTGGTGGAGCTGCCAATCAAACCCGATGAGAAGAGGGGCCTTACTCGCGACACCACTGATCAGGAGATGGCGTACATTGCCACCAGGTTGGAGGAGGCAGCTGCAGCCAGGGCTGCGGGTGAGTTTGGGTATACTTTGGAGGAGGCAGATGCAGCGAAGGCGGTAAGTCTGGCCGAGGAGGAAGAGCTCCTCAAAGTGGTAAAGCTTGCCGGGCAACCTGCTGGGACAAGCGAGGCCGCCGAGCAAGGCACAGAGTCGAGCGGGCCCGCCGAGCAGGGTGTCGGATCAAGCGATCCTGCCGAAGACTCAGGCGGGTCGCTGAATCTCGACTCCTCTTCTTCGTCCTCGGGTAGTTCACCGCCACCGGCAAGTCCTCCAGCTCAAGCGAGGAGGCGCCTCCGCAAAGCCGCAGACGTGGCGGGGCGGCCGGAGGGCCAGCAGCCGCAGCGCCGTTCGACACGCGCCACCACGACAAGTAAGGCAGTCAAGGGAGCGCCCCGTGCTTCGACGGCAGTCGGAGGAAGATCTTCCCGCGCCGGCTCTACTGCTCCTTCCGCCCCTCGTGCCTCAGCAACAACCGGAGCGGGGTCTTCTCAGACCACCGCCCCAGCTCCCGCCAAGCGGCCGAGGGAGCCCACTCCTCCAGCTCCTCGCTCCGGGACGCGCGAGCCGAACTTCAATTTTTCGGCGCTCAGCTCCGACGACGAGGAGGAGGAAGAGTAAGTCTTCGCGGTTCTTCTTTCTCGTTGGTTTTCTGTTGATCCTTGTCTTGTATCTTCTTTGCCTGATTCTGATCTTGTCTTTCTTCCAGGACCCTGGCCCAGAGGGCGGCGAAGAGGGCCAAAGTCCCAGTAGTTGTCATTGAGGACGAGCCCGCCGTGGCAGCAGGGGGTGCTCCTGTGCCAAGCTTGCCGGACCAGGCAGCTGCTCTCTAGAGCAGCCCCCAGCGTAGCCCCCAGCGTAAGTCTTCTGTCCACTCTCCGCTTGTCGGGCGCGCGTGGGCTTCTTATCCTTGTTAACGTTTTGTTTATTTGTTGACTTGTGCAGAAGCAGAGTGATGGGCCTCTAGCCCCTTGTTGGTTACCCCAAGTGGAAGGCGTGAGATGTAGTGTTGCGGAAGTTTTTCCCTTAGCAAGATACCAAGGATCGAATCCCCAGAGACTCCTAGGTTCAACAAGAAGGTGTCAACTGCTAACGGCGACATATATTAGCAATCAACATGGACCTGCACACAGATACAAATAACTTTGCTCCCAACGAGTACAGAGAGGTTGTCAATCCCTCCGGCCTTGTAGTTCACAAAGGATTAAACGCAAATGATAGTAGTGATAGATAATGTTTGCAATAGTAAATAATAGCGAAAAGTAAATAGCGGATGTGATCCATGATGGTAATATGGACCGGAGTCTCATGATGTTCACTAGTGATGTCTCTCTCCCAAAAGACGATAAAACAGCTATGTGAGGTAAACGAATTACAACTGGGCAATTGACAGGACCATGAACGCAAACAAATGCTGACTACATTGCAAGAAAGGTTGAGGTTCAAAGCATGGGCGGTACGCCAAAGTAAGTAGACCGAAATCCATAAATATCTACTACTAATCATCCACCTTGAGATATCTATCCAGAACATCTCGCTGGTCTTAAGTTGCGAGCCCCACCCATAGTGTAAACTCAATGCAACAGACAACTGCATTAAAAGAACTTTGCGTAAAGTAAACAATCCTTGCACTTGCGGGCACAAGCACCGTTGTTTTCCCCCTTGTGGCAACAGCGCATCCCCTAGACTCATGTTTCTGTCACTCAAGCTAGTCATCGAGGGGCATGAACCCACAATCGAGCATAACGTTCCCTCTTGGAGTCACTACCTATTACTTGGCCAAAGCAATAAATAACAATGGAGAACATGCAAGAATTACTTTTGAACATAAATATAAAAGAGGTAGATCAAATATATTACTCAATCACAATCTGAACATAATCTCATAATCCATCGGATCCCAGCAAACTCATCATAGCAACAGCATAAGGATTACATATGTGCCTCGATCATGTAGGGCAGCTCACGAGGACTAATTAGTGAAGCACAAGAACGGGAGGAGAACATCACATAGCTACTGGTCATGGACTCATGGTACAAGGGAGACTACTCACAACTCATCCGGGAGGCGTCCATGGTGGTGGAGAGGCTCCCGATGGTGATCCTCCCCTCCGGCAGGGTGCCGGGAAGAGTTCTCCTGGTGCTCCCGATCTTGGAAGCGGCGGCGGCGGCGGAACAGAGATGAGATCGCGAAAAAGAGTTCCCGTTTCGAGGGTTTCGGAGGACGCTCTAAATATATGCCAAAGGGGGGCACCAGACGGGGCTCGGGGGGCCCAGGCGCCCCCCGGCGCGGCCCGGGG
>LR738709.1:599841523-599995151 GCA_902687465.1 Secale cereale
GGGGGGGGGGGGCGCCGCCAGGGCGCCTGGAGCCCTGGTGCCCCCCCGGCTGTCCTTCGGGCACACGGTAGGTTCTGGAACGCTGATTTTTTATATAATTTTTCTGGATTTTTCCTGGCAGTTCTCGTAATGTGAAAACCTGAAATACAAAAACAGCCGAAAACAGAAACTGGCACTGGGGTGCACTGAGTTAATAGGTTAGTCCAAATATGATCAAAAGTGTATGGAAGTGTATGAATATCATAGCAATATCACCCAAAAGAGGCATGGAGCAAGCAGAAATTATAGATACGTTTTGGACGTATCAACATCCCCAAGCTTAATTCATGCTCGTCCTCGAGTAGGTAAATGATAACAAGAATAATTTCTGTGGTGACGTGCTATTAACCATATAGGACTTTTTCATAGTCATATGACAAAAGCTTACTGAGACAATGATTCTATAGTAATTAAGTTGCCTCATAAGAAAATCACAAAGAACTGAAAGTTTTACAATATGAAACTGAAACATCAAAAAGATTTGCAATGAACATGATGTGCAAATATGATAAAGTGATATCAAGCTTGCCCCCTTTAGTGAAGCAAAACATAAATGCAGGGGCACCTTCAAGGTTTAAGTGATGACTAGATACAATGATTTCAAAATAAACGATATCACAATCATGCAAAAGACAATGCTACTTTGGAACAATGCACATTACACTTAGAATGACAATCATGCTCTCAGTAGTTGGTGCTTTAAAAGAAGGTGGAGACTCAACATAAAAGTAAAAGAATGGTTATGTGCTAGAGCTTTTTTATTTTGAAAACATAGAAGCAATTTTGTCAACGGTAGTAGTACTTCATATGTGTCATGCATAAGACATCCTATAAGTTGCAAGCCTCATGCATCGAATACCAATAGTGCTCGCACCTTGTCGTAATTAGCTCGGATTTCCATGGATTGTCATTGCATTACATATGTTTCAACCAAGTGTCACAAAGGGGTACCTCTATACCACCTGTACAAAGGTCCAAGGAGATAAATCGCATTTGATTTCTCGTTTTTGATAGATCTCAACTTGAGGACATCCATACCGGGACAACATAGAAAATAGATAATGGACTCCTCTTTAATGCATAAGCATATTCTCATAAGAGATTGAGGATTAATGTCCAAGCTAAAACTTCCACCATGATACATGGCTTTGGTTGGCGGCCCAATGTTCTTCTCTAACAATATGCATACTCATTCAACTCATGGCAAATCACCCTTACTTCAAACAAGACGAACATGCATAGGAACTCACATGATATTCAACAAAAGTGTGACAGTTGATGGTGTCCCCAGAAACATGGTTACCGCTCAGCAAGCAACTTATAAGAAATAGGATACATAAGCAACATATTCTTTACCACAATAGTTTTTAAGCTACTTTCCCATGAGCTATGTATTGCAAAGTTAGTCCGCTTAGTACAGGTGGAGGTTAGCAAAAGACTGGGAGCAACCAACTAAGAGAGCAATGACGGTCATAATCATGCAGAGCGACAAAGCAATATTGAATCAGGGATGGAAGTTATATCGCTACTCAGAAATAAAAGATCATCAAGGCTTGACAGACTTTCTTTACAGTCTTAAATATGCGTGAGCATACGCCAAGTCAATCAAAATAAATTCTTGAAGGAAGATATTACTAAACCATACCACATCATAGGCAAACAAATCATGTCGGTACTCCAATAACACATTGTGAATCCCCCAGCTATTTGAGACTAACCATAAGAAAACCTGAACTACTAAGCGCCATTATGCACGTAGCATCTTTATCATAGACATATCAACCAATGCAACAGAAGCAAACTCTCTTAATAAGGTGAGCATGGTAATTAAAGAGAGTTCAAGCAACCAACTAAACAAAAGCTCTTTGAAAAGATAAGCATGAATACTAAGAGCTGAACATGATAGTAGCTATTTAAAAGACAAAGAACACACACAACAAAGATAGACATGAAAATTCTATGTTATGTTCTAGGTAGAAGTGGAGCGTGTTTCTCTCCCACATAAAGAAAGCTGAGTTCCGACTCGTTTATGAAAAACTAAAAAGGAAACTAAAAGCAAGACGATCCAAGCATAGCACATAACACATGAAGTGATTAAAATATAGTGGAACGAAAGACGAACTGATAATGTTGATGGAGAAGGGGATGCACGGGGGCATCCCCAAGCTTAGACGCTTGAGTCTCCTTGAATATTTCTTGGGGGTGCACGGGGGCATCCCCAAGCTTGAGCGCTTGACACTCCTGAATCTTTTTATCATCTTCCCTCGCACACTTGAAAACTCCCTTCATACATAACTCATTATAATCTGATTAGCGAGGTTAGTACCCTTAATAAAATAATTGTTACTTGCAGGAAATAAAGATATTCTTGAAGTTCTACTGTTTCTCAAGATTGCCAAAAGGTTTTTGCAAAGAAAAAGCAAGCTCTTGGTTTGGAAAATGAAGGAAAGGCAAAACAAGACAGAATCTGTGAAAAACAGAACAACATGTAGTAAATGATTTGTTTGGGGTACTTCTGCAACTCTAATTAAAAAACTCAGAACTGACGCACGAAAGACAATTATATAGAGAACGCTGTCGTAAAAATTCTGACCAAAAAGATGATCTGGTGATTTTATACGAATTTTTCTATCCAAGGACAGAATCTGTTTCCTGGACAACACCTCACAACTTTTGAACTTTCTAGCAATCAGATGCTATACTTGGCACAAATATGAAAAGAAAAGATACAATGATGATGCTACTATAGTAAACAACATCAAGACACAACAAAAGCAAAATATAAAAATTAATTCATGTGGGCTGCCTCCCAAAAGCGCTTTCTTTTATGCCTTTAAGCTAGGCATAATGCATATAGATCAAGTTTTATCAAGAGTAAAAGAATAGCTAGCCCGTACAACGGACTCAAAAGGTAACTTGATCTTCTTTCGAGGGAAGTGTTCCATCCCTTTCTTGAGAGGAAACTGAAATTTTATATTACCCTCTTTCATGTCAATGATAGCACCAACGGTGCGTAAAAAGGGACGTCCCAAAATAATTGGACATGAAAGATCACATTCAATATCCATAATAGTGAAATCAACAGGAACATAATTATCATTGACAACGATAAGAACATCGTCGATCCTCCCCAAAGGTTTCTTTATGGAAGAATCAACGAGACGAACACCAAAAGAACAAGAATCATAAGGTTTCAATTTAAGCATATCATATATTCTTTTGGGCATAACAGAGGTACTAGCACCAACATCACATAATGCATAACAAGAGAAGTCATTCAATTTAATTTTTATCATAGGATCCCAACCATCTTCTAGCTTTCTAGGTATGGAGGCTTCTACTCTAAGTTTCTCCTCCCTAGCTTTGATGAGAGCATTAGTGATATGCTCTGTGAAGGCAAGATTAAGCGTGCTAGTGCGGGGGTCTCTAGACATCTTGTGAAGGAAATCAATAACTTCGGTAAGAGTGCAATTATCAAAATCAAGGTCATTAGCATCAAGTAAGGTGGTAGTGGTGTCCTTTATGTTCACTTGTTTGGTAGTTTCTATAGTCATAGCATCACCATTAATAGGTCCAATGGGACCAGGAGTACATTGGGTGCTAATAGTTTGGACATCCTCAACAACTTGGATAGTAGCAACAGTGTGGTGGGTAGGAAGGCTCTTAATTCTATCTTCTTCCTCCCTTAGGGATGCAACCACTACGGGTTTAGCTGCCATTTGGTTTATTAAAGTGGCTTGTGTGTGGGACATATTGGAAACTTGGGTCTCAGTGATAGTGAGTCTAGTCTGGAGGTTAGAAATCTCAATATTTATGTTCTCTAATCGTCTACTAATGTCTTGCAAGATAGCAGTATTGTAATGCCCAGGATGGGACTATACCTCCTACGTGTCGAGGCACGACTTAAAGGTATAAGCCCATCCTAGAATGATCTCAAGTTTGGTATCTTTGCACGACTCATGTAAAAGAGGGATTAAATTGCAAAAGGAGATAGTTGGCTTACACTCGCCACTTCACACAATACATTACATAAGCATAACATCATTCAAAACATCACAACCCGACTACGGGCGAAGATCCAAAAGAAAGATACCAAAACAACATAAAGCCACAGGTCAGGATCGAATCCTAGTAGAAACCACTACTGATCGTCGAAACGTCACAAGCATACGGTCACTCTCTTCGTCGAGCTCCCAGTGAAGAACTTGAACCAGCTCCTGCATCTTTCTCGGCTGAACCTGCATCTGGTGTTGTAGTAACTGTGAGCCACGAGGACTCAGCAATCCCATAACCATGGGTAACAAGACTAGCAAAGCTTTATGGGTAGGAAGAGGTAAAGTGGTGAGGTTGCAGCAGCGGCTAAGCATAATATGGTGGCTAACTTACGAGTACCAGAATAAGATGAGCATCTACGCAAACGGTCGCAAAAGTAGTGATCGCTAAAGATCCTAACTACATACGAATCAAACAAAACCCCACCGTGTTCTCTTCTCAAAGTGAAAAGAGACGGTCACGGTTACTCACACAGTTGTGTGTTTTACTTCGGATCATCTGTCAAGTTTTCTACAACCGGACATTAACAAATTCCAATCTGCCACATAACCACGGGCACGGCTTTCGAAAGATCATAACCCTGCAGGGGTGTTCCAACTTAGCCCATCACAAGCTCTCACGATTAGCTGAAGTGATAAATATAATATCATCACCCCTTATCTTAGGGAAAATCCGATCAGGCTCGGCATCCCCGTAGCACAAGTCATTTCGACAATGGTAAAACAAGTCCAGCAAGACCTCCCGGCGTGCCGACACCCTGATAGTAGCCGCGCGTATCTCATCTCAGGCCACGACCGGATGGGCGATTCTACAGGTATACCAGATACCTCGAGTTTCCCCAAGGCGGCCCCGCAGACTCCCCGTTTGGGACCAACACCATCAGCACTGGCCCCCCTGCTATGTAGAATTAAGAATCCTCGGGGACGCGACCCCCTATGCAAATTTAATTATTTAATTAAGTTATTATTATGAGGCAAATTAAAACCAATGTTGGGCCTTGCTGGAGGAGTTTTATTCAAAGTCGAACTGTCAAGGGGTCCCCATTTCACCCATCGTGTAAGGAACGCAAAATCAAGGAACATAATGCTGGTTTATTGGCGCCTAAGGTGGCATGAGTGGAACAAAACACCGAGCAAAAGGCCAAGCCTTCCACCCATTGCCAAGTATATAGGTGTGTTAATAATAATTATAGATATTGTGATATATCCAACAACAAGTTCCCTCCTGGAACGAACTTCATCTTCACCTGCAACTAACAACGCTATAAGAGAGGCTGAGCAAGCAGGGATGAGCAAGCGGGTAACATAGCCAAACAGTGGTTTTGCTAGGAAGGTTTCAAGGTTAGAGGTATCATGGCAACAAGGAGAGGCTGACATAAAAGATGGGTAGCGCGACATGTAACGATAGCATCGAGACAACTAAGCATGGCAATGGTAGTAAAGGTATCCAAGGGTATGATCATCTTGCCTGGGATTCCACAAGGAAGAAGAATGGTGTCGGGGGAAACTGTCCTCCCACAAACACCTATGGGACCGGAGCCCCTTCTACGTTGCGGTAAGGGAGCGGAGGGACCACGGAGAGCGGATCGAGGAGCGCACGCGAGCAGTTTACCCAGGTTCGGGCCGCGCGGACGCGTAAAACCCTACTCCTGCTTGGGTTGTATTGAGTTCTTGAGCTCGGGAGCTCGAAGATCTACAGTGCTAGCTGCACCGAGCGAGTGAGTTGTCTAGGTTCCGAACCTCCTCTACGTTGTGCATGGGCCTCCTTTTATAGCTCAAAGGGGTCACCGACAGATGTCAACGTAGAGGAGGGTAAAAGCGTAAATTTGGTGGTAGTTGTAACAGTGTATGAACAGTGGATGAACAGCGGTCTTCACCTAACTTTGACAGTGGGGGACAAGGGCATTAAATGCCCGTCGCCGTCGACCCCAAAAGTGTCCGTCCATGCTTCTCTGTTCGCCACGGCGGTAGCCTCGTCACCGTGGCTTGCCACCGTGTGCCCCAGGCAGCACAGCCATCTGCCACGTGCCCCTGGAAGGGCCCCAGGGCGACGCGTGGGCCGATGAGCTGGAGCGCGGGCACACAGCGTAGGTTTCCCCGGCAAGCACCTTGCCGGGGTAGTGATCTTGCCGGGCCTGGAAGCTTTGTCGCTCTCCGGGTCCTGCCGGGGCGCATGACGCGCCGAGGCATCTCTTGATGTATGTATCCCTTGGCCTTCCCGGCAAGCTCCTCTTGCCAGGGTCTCGTGCTAAAGTGATAACCTTGAGCCTGGTACGGCCTTCCCGGCAAGCTCCTCTTGCCAGGGCCTTGATCTTCGGACTTGTATACTTTGTTCTTGAATGGATTCATAGGGACCAGAAAGGTTCCCGGCGAGCACGTGGTAAGTCCTGCCACGGGAAGCTGCTACTGCCCGTGCACAAGTTGGGGTACTTAGTACACCGACAGGAGCCCCCGGGCCTGGGCCACACATGGTGTCGAGCGCTGTTGGGCCAGGCCCAAGACAGTGCACGGGCACGCGCGGCCCACGGCAAGCCGTATCCCTTTCCGTATCCGCCGCATCCCTCCCTAACGGCACGCGTCGATTGCGTCGTCATGGGAGAGATCGTGGCATGTTCTTTAATGGGAAATGCGGAACGTCCCCCACTTCTCCCTTAAAAGTAGAGGAAGCAGGGGCAGTTCCCTCCATCGTCTTCATTGCGCCTTGATTCTCCAGAAACCCCCGTCGCCCTCCGCCTCCCAAAGGTCGACAGAGAGCCCAGCTCCACTCCCTCCTCCGCCGTCCGCAGCGTCCGCCGCGCCGTCGTCCTCCCCGCCATCCCCTCCATGGCCCCGAAGGGCGACAAGACGAAGAAGGAGAAGTCCGAGCAGGCGGCGAAGCTGGCCGCCTTGCGGAAGAAGTGTGTGGTCTTCACGCCAAGGCTTGGTCCGAGGGAGCTCCGGGACAAATACTATTTGTTTTGGGCGAGGGAGACCAAAGCTCATCCCCGCACCAGAGTCCTCCCCGCCGTCGCCGTCGACATGTTCCCCGGCGGGTACTTTTTCTTTGCCGCGTTCTTCCATTGCGGTTTGTGCCCTCCGTACTCGGAGTTCTTCTGTGATGTAATGAATACATACGGCCTCCACCTTCTAGATTTCACCCCCAACGCCATCCTTACGATGGCCGTTTTCGCACATCTGTGCGAAAACTATGTTGGGGTTCATCCCAATGTGGCTCTTTTCCGCCACTTCTTTATGCCTAGAGTAGAATCCGGCGGTCCCCTCTCCGGTGGCATCTCCTGGATCTTCAGGCTGAACAAGAAGGATTCGTACCTGAAGGGAGAGCTCCGCGGGAAGTGGGAGGAGTGGAGAGCCGATTGGTGCTGGGTGCTAGAAGATAAGGTCGAGCCTTTCACCTCACCGCGCACGACTGCCATAGTGCGCGGCAGGGATTGGAGTGAGTTGGCCCCGGAGGACAGCAAGCTTAATATCGCCCTCATCAGGATCATTCGTCTCCGGGTCGACAATTTGACTGTTGGAGAAGTTGGAGCATATTTCCTCCGCCGCCGCATCGCCCCTTTACAGGAAAGGAAGAGGCATGCATGGGAGTTCGGCAACGCGGCGGACATCATGAGGCTGCGCCCTGGATGGAACTACAACTTCACCGTCTTGGAGTTGAAGGGGATGGTCAAGGAGCTCTTCAAGCATGACCCCGCCCATCCAGAGTGGTTCAGACCTTCCCGGGGAGTGGTGCCGCTGTGCAACAGCACTGCCCGCGATTCCCTACGAGCGATGATGCCCGCGTGCGACTCCCATGGCGTCGTCCCCACCTGGATAGAGCCCCCGCCGGAGACCGTGCTGAACTTCTTCGACAACTTGGTCGAGAAGCCCTGCAAGGCCGATGAGCAGAAGGGCCTCACCCGGGATACTACTGGCCGGGATATAGCTTACATCGCCTCCAGGATGGAGGAGGCCGCCGCAGCCGCGGTAGCGGGCGAATTTGGATACACTGTGGACGAGGCACAGGCCGCGGATGCAGTGAGCCAAGCAGAGGAGGCGGAAATCCTCAAGCTGCTGAAGCTCGCACGCGAGGAGTTTGCCGGGGAGCCTTCCGTGAAGTTTGCTGGGACGAGCGAGGTTGCCGGGGGGAGCGAGGCCGATGGGCATGGCGCTGAGTCCAGTGGGCCTGCCGAGGAGGAGGAAGAGGCCGAGGCCGGAGGTTCCGACGAGGATTCTGGTGGATCTCTGAATCTTGACGGCGATGCCTCCTCGTCCTCGGAGAACTCTCCGCCTCCGCCAAGCCCTCCGCAGCAACAGAAGAAGCGCCCCCGCAAGGCAGCGGAGACGGCTAGGCCGCAGGCGCCCCGACAGCAGCCGGCGTGCCGCGCGACGCGTGCCACCAGGACGAGCGAAGTCGTCAAGGAAGCGCCCCGTGCTCGAGCGTCAAGTGGAGGAGGATCTTCCCAGAGCGGAACGGGTGCTCCTTCTGCTCCTCGGTCCTCGGCGACGACGGGGGCTGGGTCTTCACAGCCCGCAGCCCCGGAGACCGCCAAGCGCCCGAGGGAGCCTTCTCCTCCAGCTCCTTGCGTGGGAGCACCTCAGACGGATTTTGACTTCTCCGCCCTCAGCTCCGACGAAGAGGAAGAGGAGTAAGTGCTTGCAATCCTTTTAGTTTCTTCCATTTTGTCTTGATTTTCCTTGTTTGGTTCTAATCTTGCTTTTGTTTTGCTTCACAGGACCTTGGCCCATAGGATGGCAAAGAGAGCCAAGATCCCTGTGGTCACTATCGAAGACGACTCGCCTGTCGCGGCGACAAGCGACGCGCCGGCGACGAGCTTGCCGAATCAGCCTACTGCTCCGAGGAGCAGCCCCCAGCGCAGCCCCCAGCGTAAGTCTAGTGTTTGTCTTCCTACTTGATGGGCACGCTCGAGGTTATTGCTTGTACTAATGTCTTGTTGTCTTGTGCAGAAGTGGAGCCGCAGCCGCAGGAGCGCCAGGAGGTCTCCCTCGACGAGCCACTTGCTCCACCCTCCCCGCCAAGGGTGAGCTCCCCGGCAAGGGAGAACGCTCCGCCAAGGACGGGTACTCCGCCAAGGGAGAGTACCCCGCCAAGGGTGAGCAGCCCGACGAGGGTGAGCACCCCACCGAGGGAGGGCGCGGGCGGCCCTCCGCCAGCAGGGGCTACTACTCAGCCGCCAAGGGAAAACTCCCCGGTGAGGGACCCTATCATCGAAGAGATCCGCGAAGGTAGACTTTGCAGCTTTTTCTTCTCGGATTTGTCTTTTTTGGATATTTGCTTGACCTTTTCTTTTCTTTTTCTTCTGCTAGACCCTCCTGCCCCAGAGCCGATGGAGACGGAGACCACCGCTGAGGAGGAGGTGCACGGCGACGGCGGCAACGCCACTACCGCCGAGGGAACGGCTGGAGCAGGCGAGCCGGTCGTCGAGGAGACCGCCTTGACCGCCGACGCCGCGGCTGGGGAAGGGACCGGCGACCATACTGCTGGCCCGGAGGCCGCAGGAGCGCCGGACGCTGCACCGGCCGCTGACCCTTCCGCCTCCGCGGAGCGGTCGGGTGTCTACTTGAAGGCCGCCAACGGGGTCTTCATACAAGTCCTGTGGGCGTCCTCGTCTCGAGCACCCGCGGAGGGAGAGACCTTTGACGGAGAGGTCCTCGCCTCCGCCGGCTTGAAGATCGTCGAAGCGCCCGGCGACAGCGACGAGCCCGAAGAGGAGGGACTCCTTCGCCGGCTCCTGGCCTTGTATCGAGCCAGGCAGGCGAAGCTGGGGTCCCGGGAGGCCCTCGCTGCCAAGGCTGGAGCAGACTTGGAGAAACGCGCCGCGGAGCACCGTGCCGCCAACCAGGCGGCCCTCCGCAACTTGGCGGAGGAGCGGGAAGAGCTTGCCGGGGCGCAGCAAGCCTTCCTCCTGGAGAAGGCTGAGGTAGAAGAGCAGCAGCGGCGAGCCGCCGAGGAGCTGTCCCAGCGGGAGGGGGCGCTCAACCAGCGGAAGGTCGACCTCGACAGCCACGAGGACGACCTCACCGCCCGGGAGCAAGCCATTGGCGGGGCCCTGAAGGAGGCGAAGGACGCCGCCGCTGCCACGGAAAATGCTAAGAAGGATCTGGAGGCCAGGGTGAAGCAGCTGGAGTTGTTCCTGAAGGCGAGCGAGGACAGAGTCACTGTGCTCAATGTGGAGCGGGAGAAAGATGCCCATACCAACTCTGAGCTGCAGGTATGTCTCTCCGAGAAGGGCACAGAGCTCTCTGACGCCAAGAACTCCATTGCTGACTTAGAGCTGAAGGTCTCCACCCTGACTGACTCGCTCGACGCCGCCCGGGACCGCGAGACGAAGCTGAAGGACGAACTCCGCAAGGAGAGGAACTTGGTGGAGAGCGCCGCCGTCTCGGCGAACAACTTCAACCGGGCAGTGGAGCAGTGGACTGATGAACTGGTCACCTCCGCTGCCAATATTTGCAAGGAGATGGTGGCGCTGAGGGCGGAGCATCTCGTGTACTCCCCGGACGAGAGTCTCCCCCACAGCGCCAAGTTGAGTCTGTTCTTCAGGGGAATAGCGCCGGCACTTGCGCGGCTGCGGGAGAGGATCCCCGTGCAGCTGGCCGACAAGGCGCGTCGGCTCTGCACAGGCACCATGGAGCGGGTCTTGTCCAAGATCGTCTTCCGCAACCCCGGCATCAACCTCGCCAACGTCCTTCGCACCTTGCCGCCCGAAGCCGATCAGGAGGCGTTGAAGGCGCAGGTTGCCCACATCGTCGCCAAGGTGAACAAGATCACAAGGCGTGAAAGGCGACCGCGTAGATTAGATTCCTTTATTTCTGCTTCCTTTGCCGCTGCAAGGCATGTTATGGACATGAATCTATTAGTTATTGCGGCAAGTTATCTTTGTAATATACAATCTTATTTTGAGCGACCAATGCAGTGTTATCTTCCTTGTTTTGGTCCCTTTACTTTGTATGTATTCCACCCTACGCTTTCAGGGAACTTGCCGGCAAGAGGACCCTTGCCGCGAGCACTGAGTGCTGGACTCTTAGCAGCCTGCTGGCAAAGACCTCGCCGGCAAGAAAACTTGCCGTAGCTAGTCACAGCGCACTTAGCTTGCTGAGCGAACTCGAAAACGAAATAAGGGCGTGACACTTGCCACAGCTCACTTAAGCCGTTGAGCGTGCTCGAAACAAAATAAGGGTGCGGCTAACCACGGGTAGGTTCCTCCGCGCACAGGTTTTCCATACAAAGTGTGGTTGTTCAAGGAAGACAACTAGAAAATTTGAAAAATTTGAATAGCTCAAATTCTGGTAACTTAGCTTTCATAGATTGTTTGCTCCCCGATAAGGCTTCTCTTTCTTGAACAGTACTTGGTTCATGCCTCCATCTCCTTCCCCCCCGGCAAACTTGTGCGCGAGGAATACTCCTTCTGCTTAAGAGGGAAAGAAAAAGAGAAGGAAAAACAAGTATAGGTCCTTACGGCTTGCCAGTGCTTACCGGGGATGTGCGGTGCACTAGGTGTCAGGTAATGCATGCAAATAACAAGGAAAAGCACGGAAACGACAAGTAGTGCGAAGCACAAAAACTTTACTGATGCACGGGGTCTGCGCCCGGCTTTGTACAAAGGTTTACATGCAACAGCGGCAAGACTTGTACAAAAGGTGGTTGCCGGAACGGATCACGGCAACCGCGCCTTATGGGTGAAACTTGCGAAGATGCTCTATGTTCCAGGAGTTGCTCACCGGTAAGCCTTCTTCGGTCTCAAGGTGGACAGCGCCGGGCCTTGTGACTTGCCTCACCCGATAAGGGCCTTCCCACTTCGGCGTCAACTTGTTGGAATTCTTGGCGGACTGAACACGCCGAAGAACAAGGTCGCCTTCCTCGAGACTCCTGGCCTTAACCTTGCGGCTATGATAGCGACGCAAGGCTTGCTGGTACCGAGCAGCTCGTACAGCAGCCTGGAGACGTTCCTCCTCGAGGAGCAATGCATCATCTTGTCGCAGTTGCTCTTGCTCGAGCTCATCATAAGCGAGCACTCGAGGAGATCCGTACACGAGTTCCGTGGGGAGAACTGCCTCTGCTCCGTAGATAAGAGCAAAGGGTGTCTGTCCGGTGGCTCGATTTGGTGTCGTCCTGATTGACCAAAGAGCCGCCGGTAACTCATCTATCCAGTTTCTTCCGCACTTGTGCAGCCTGTCGAAGGTTCTTGTCTTGAGTCCGCGCAGCACTTCAGCATTGGCCCTCTCCGCTTGACCATTGCTCCTCGGGTGAGCAACAGAAGCGAAGCAGACCTTGGCGCCAAGGTCTTGGACGTACTGCATGAAGGTGCGACTCGTAAATTGTGTGCCGTTGTCGGTGATGATCCTGTTAGGGATCCCGAAACGGCAAACAATCGATCTGAAGAACCTGACTGCTGACTGTGCTGTCACCTTTCTCACTGGCTCCACTTCTGGCCACTTTGTGAACTTGTCGATTGCTACGTACAAGTACTCAAAGCCCCCGACTGCGCGGGGAAAAGGGCCAAGGATATCGAGCCCCCAGACCGAGAAGGGCCAGGAAAAAGGGATCGTCTGGAGAGCTTGGGCTGGCTGGTGAATTTGCTTGGCATGGAACTGGCACGCTTCACACTTGGTTACTTGTGCAGTTGCATCTTGGAGGGCTTCTGGCCAGAAGAACCCTTGCCGGAACGCCTTCCCGGCAAGTGCCCTTGCGCCAATGTGGTGGCCACATATGCCTCCATGTATCTCTGCCAACAGCTTCTGTCCATCTTCCCTGGAAATGCACTTCAACCTGACACCATTGAGTCTTCTTCTGTACAGTTCATTGCCAACGAACTGGTACATACTTGACTGCCTGGTTATCTTCTCTATCTCTTCTGGCTCGTCGGGAAGTTCTCCAGTTTGCAGAAAGCGGACGATTTGTTGCGCCCAAGCTGGAGCCTGAGGCTCAACAACAAGGACTAAAGGCATGAGGGCTGCTGCGGGAACCTCAGCTTCTACGGCAAGAACCTGCGGCTCTGCCGGAGCTGATGGTCCCCCGGCAAGCCTGCCGGGGCAAGGCTTGTTGGGAACGCCTGCTTCAACTGTACAGACCCTTGGGTCCGCAGGAGCAGACTGTTCCTCAGCATCTTGGCTGTTGATCTTGGTGACCTTGGCGGCGGCTTCAGGAAGATCCGCCGGCAAGTAGTCGCCGGAGACCAACTTCCTTTTCTTGTTTTGCCCAACTGATGGTGTAACGGATGGCTGAGTTAACTTGAGCACGAAGGTCCCTGGTTCCACAGGTAACTTCATGGCAGCACACTTTGAGAGGCCATCTGCAATATCATTCTGAGCTCTTGGGACGTGCTCCATTTGCAGACCTTCAAAGCGTTCTTCAAGCTTCCTCACTTCATCAACATAAGCTTCCATCAAAGGGCTCTGATAACTCTTGTTCACTTGTCGGACCACCAACTGTGAATCTCCCCGCACAATCAACTTCTTGATCCCAAGTTCGGCCGCAATCCTGAGGCCGGCAAGCAAACCCTCATACTCTGCAGTATTGTTTGTCGCTTGCTCCTTGGGAAAGTGCATCTGGACAACATACTTGAGGTGCTCTCCGGTGGGCGCTATGAGTACCACGCCGGCACCGGCGCCTTGCAGCGAGAAAGCACCATCGAAGTACATTACCCACTCTCTGTTTGCTTCTTGGACGGGGACGTTTGTCTCTGGGACTTCTTCATCTGGCGTTGGGGTCCATTCTGCTATGAATTCTGCCAAAGCTCTGCTCTGTATGGTTGAGGTACTCTCAAACTTGAGACCAAAGCTTGACAGCTCCAGTGCCCACTAGACGATCCTGCCTGTTGCTTCGGGATTTTGCAATATCCTCTTCAACGGAAAGCGAGTGACCACCGTTATCTCGTGTGCTTGGAAGTAATGGCGCAGCTTTCTTGAGGCCATGAGGAGGCCGAACAGCAACTTCTGCACCCCAGAGTATCTTGATCTAGCCCCCTGCAAGAGGGAACTTATGAAATACACTGGGCGCTGCACCTTCTTCTTTCGCACTTCTCCTTGTTCCTGCGCAGAATTGTCCTTGTCGGGGCAAGAGCTTGTCGGGGGAGCCCCCTGCTTGTCGCTGGATTCGCTTGCCGGGGATGTGGGTTCCTCGTCCGCCTCCCTCTCCGCTACTAACGCATCACTAACCACTTGATTGGTTGCTGCTAGGTACAGCAGCAACTTCTCTTGTGGTCTAGGTGCGACAAGTATCGGAGTGGAGGACAGGTATCCTTTCAAGTCTTGCAGCGCTGCCTCCGCTTCCGGAGTCCATTTCATAGGACCTGCCTTCTTCAGAATTTTGAAGAAAGGGAGGGCGCATTCTGCTGACTTTGAAATGAACCTGTTGAGGGCCGCCACACAACCAGCAAGTCTCCTTACGTCCTTGACGCGCTTCGGGGCTTCAATTTGCTCGATGGCTTTTATCTTGTCGGGATTGGCTTCAATCCCCCTCTGAGACACAAAGAACCCGAGAAGCTTGCTGGAGGGGACTCCGAAGACGCACTTCTCGGGGTTCAGCTTGAGTTGGATCTTGCGCAGATTCTCAAAGGTTTCCTCTAAGTCTTGGATCAGGGTATCTTTGCTCTTGCTCTTGACCACTATATCATCCATGTAGGCTTCTACATTTCTGTGGATCTGTGGCTCAACTGCAGTGTGCACCACCCTCGCAAATGTCGAACCTGCATTCTTCAATCCAAAGGGCATGCGTATGAAGCAATATGTGCCGCATGGAGTAATGAATGCAGTCTTCTCTTCGTCTTCCTTGGCCATGAATATCTGGTGGTAGCCTGAGTATGCATCAAGGAAGGAAAGCAGCTCACATCCAGCGGTGGAGTCAACAATCTGGTCAATACGCGGCAAGGGAAATGGATCCTTGGGACACGCTTTATTCACATCAGTGAAGTCTATACAAATTTTCACTTCCCATTAGCCTTGCGCACGACGACTGGATTGGCTAACCACGTAGGATGGATCACGCCTCTAACCAGGCCTGCTGCTTCCAACTTCTTTATCTCTTCGGCGATGAATTCTTGACGCTCCACGGCTTGCTTTCTGACCTTCTGCTTGACGGGACACGCATGAGGACAAACAGCAAGCTTGTGCTCAATTACCTTCCTGGGAACGCCGGGGATGTCAGATGGTTGCCCTGCAAACACATCGACATTCGTCCGCAGGAAGGCAACGAGCGCGCTTTCCTATTTGGGATCGAGTGTAGCACTGATGGTGAAGGTACCACCAGTGCCGTCCTCCTTGGCGGACACCCTCTTGGTTGCCGGTGGAGCTGTCATCCCTTTCTTGCACTTGCCGGTGGAGCTTGATGGTGCGTCCTCGACGGCAGCGCAGCACTCCGAGGAGGTGCGTTTGCCGGAGTGGGCCCCAGAGCTCTTGCCGGGCTTGGTCTTGGTCTTCCCCCCGGCAGCTTCAGCAGCAAGTGTGTTGCTTTTTGCTGCGGCCGCTGCATCCCGGTAGATCTTTTCGGCGCAGATAAGCGCGTCCTTCTTGTCACCAGGGACAGAGATGACGCTTATCGGCCCCGGCATCTTGAGTACGTTGTAGGCATAGTGGGAAGCTACCATGAACTTGGCGAGGGCAGGACGGCCAAGTATCCCATTGTATGGCAATGGGATATCGGCAACGTCAAAGGTTATCCTCTCCGTCCTGAAGTTGAGCTCCCCCCCAAAGGTCACGGGCAGCGTAATCTTCCCCTTCGGTTTGCTCCTTCCCGGGTTGATCCCTTGGAACGACCTGGTTTCTTCGAGCTCACCGTCTGGGATCTGTAGCTTCTTGATCACAGCTGAGGAGATCAAGTTCAGGCCGGCCCCGCCGTCAACCAACATCTTGGTGACCTTGAGGTTGCGGATAGTTGGTGAGACCAACATCGGCAAGCACCCGACTGCAGTTGTGTGGTTGGGGTGGTCCTCAAGGTCAAAGATGATGGGCGTGCTGGACCACTTCAGCAGCCTGCGTGACTCAACGGGTGGCTCAGCTGCATTCACTTCTCGTACCCACTGCTTGAGCTAGCGGTGGGAAGTGTGCAGAGAGGCACCTCCGTCGACACACAGAACCTCTGTGGCCTTCTGGAACTCCTGCTCGCTGTTGTCTCCTTCTTCCATGTCGTCATCGTCGTCTTCTTCCTCATCCTTGTCGCGGCCCCGGGGAGGTCTATCACCTTGCCGCTGCTGGCCTTGCCGCGGCGTCCTCCCCGGCCATTGAACGGCCGCTTCTTGCTAGGCTCTCCTCCGCCTCGTTGGGCCTTCTCCTTGTCGCGACGCTCGTATTCAGCCTTCTGCTGCTCTACGAGGTACTCGACTCTCTTGCAGTTCTGAAGATCGTGGCCCTTGGTGCGGTGGATCTTGCAGTACTGCTTGTCGGAACCTTCCTGCTTGTCGGCTGCCGCCACAGGGGCGGGCTCCTTGCCGGAACCGCCAGCATGTGCCTTCTTGGCGGGAGCCTCCTTGCCGGACTGCTCTACAACCAGCACTTCCTTGCTCTTCTTCTTTCTGTTGTTCCGCCGCCGGCTTTTCCTTGCCGGGGCGGCATCCTCGCTGTCGCTTCCTCCTGCGCCAGCATCCTCCCCGGGGAGTCTCCTCCCCTCTTCGGCGCGCGCGCACTTGTCAGCCATAGCGTAGAGCTCGCTGACGTCCCGGATCTTGGTCATGGCCATCTCCTCCCTCATCCGGCGGTTACGCACGTTCTGGTGAAACGTGCTGATAACCGCGGCAGGGTGGACGTCGGGAATGTTGTGCTGGACGCGGCTGAATCTCTGGATATACTTGCGCAGGGACTCTCCCTCCTTCTGGGCCAAGATGTGGAGATCGCTCTCCTGGCCGTGGGTTTTGTGGCCGCCCATGAAGGCGCCAACAAACTGGTGGCACAGATCCGCCCACAAAGAAATGGAGTTTTCCGGCAAGTGCATAAGCCAAGACCGGACGTTTGGCTTAAGCACTAACGGGAAGTAGTTGGCTAGTATCTTCTCGTCGTGTCCCTCGGCAGCTTGCACCGCGATGGTGTAGATGCTGAGGAACTCCGAGGGGTGTGTCTTGCCGTCGTACTTCTCGCGTACGTCGGGCTTGAAGTTTTTCATGATGGGCCACTGGACTTGCCGCAGCTCACGGGTGAACGCAGGGCAACCTGCCGCGTATGGCAAGTCGCCTGGTTCACCGGGCGCGTGCGCGTCGACAGCGGTCCCAGCGCGCTGATCTGATTGTCTTCGGGCTTCTCGTCGACGCTCGATGCGGGTTCGAGCGTCCTCTTGCCGCCTGTCGTCGAGGACCTGGCGCTGGTCACGACGAGCCCGTGGATCCGACGACGCCGTGGAGTCGTCGTCGACGTTGATCCGGCGGGGTGGCGTCTTCTGCTTCCGCGGCGGGGAGTGCACGGTGGTTGCACCCCCGGCGATCTTGTCGCCATCGGCCTTCGTCTGGTCGACTTGCCGCGACCGCGATGTTGCCAGCTGCTGCGGCGTGTCGTTGTTGGCGAAGGCGATGAGGCTCTGGATCGTCGCCCTCCAGTCTTCGGCTTTATCTGCCGCCGGAGGGAAGTCGAGGAGCAGCTGTGCTCTTGATAGAGCTTCTGCTGGAGAGGAGGGGAGTGGTGGCGAGCGGTGCGAGGAGCGAGATATGCTCGGACTCCTAACAGGGTTAGAAGGAGCAGTTTCTCGCCCCGGCGACCGCGCCATGCTCGTACCAGCGCGCTGGCCTTGAGCGTCCCGCGATCCTCCGGCTTGGCCACGCCCCAGCAGGCGCATGGTACCTCCTGTACCACGCCGCTGCGGGTCTTGCACCTCCTGGTAGGGACGTGAGGCGTGTACAGACGCCGAGGCTTTGGAGTTCGCCCGGTCGTCGGTCTTGTCCTTGGACTTGGTGGCGCCGTGAGTCTCCTCGCCGGCGACCACCCTTCCGCCGGCGTCTCCTCCACCAACCGTTGGTTCTGGTGGCGGTGGGATCGACGTCGACGGGCCTCCGACCTCCGAAACCTTCTTCTTCGGAGGCATGTTGATGCTGTCGAAGGAGCTGATGAAGTTGGAGAGGTTGATGAAGATTGCGCCCGCGTGAGCGCCGGATCAGGTTCGCACAACCTCGACGCCCCCTACCTGGCGCGCCAAAGATGTCGGGGGAAACTGTCCTCCCACGAACACCTATGGGACCGGAGCCCCTTCTATGTTGCGGTAAGTGAGCGGAGGGAGCACGGAGAGCGGATCGAGGAGCGCACGCGAGCAGTTTACCCAGGTTCGGGCCGCGCGGACGCGTAAAACCCTACTCCTGCTTGGGTTGTATTGAGTTCTTGAGCTCTGGAGCTCGAAGATCTACAGTGCTAGCTGCACCGAGCGAGTGAGTTGTCTAGGTTCCGAACCTCCTCTACGTTGTGCATGGGCCTCCTTTTATAGCTCAAAGGGGTCACCGACAGGTGTCAACGTAGAGGAGGGTAAAAGCGTAAATTTGGTGGTAGTTGTAACAGTGTATGAACAGTGGATGAACAGCGGTCTTCACCTAACTTTGATAGTGGGGGACAAGGGCATTAAATGCCCGTCGCCGTCGACCCCAAAAGTGTCCGTCCATGCTTCTCCGTTCGCCACGGCGGTAGCCTCGTCACCGTGGCTTGCCACCGTGTGCCCCAGGCTGCACAGCCATCTGCCACGTGCCCCTGGAAGGGCCCCAGGGCGACGCGTGGGCCGATGAGCTGGAGCGCGGGCACACAGCGTAGGTTTCCCCGGCAAGCACCTTGCCGGGGTAGTGATCTTGCCGGGCATGGAAGCTTTGTCGCTCTCCGGGTCCTGCCGGGGCGCATGACGCGCCGAGGCATCTCTTGATGTATGTATCCCTTGGCCTTCCCGGCAAGCTCCACTTGCCAGGGTCTCGTGCTAAAGTGATAACCTTGAGCCTGGTACGGCCTTCCCGGCAAGCTCCTCTTGCCGGGGCCTTGATCTTCTGACTTGTATACTTTGTTCTTGAATGGCTTCATAGGGACCAGAAAGGTTCCCGGCGAGCACGTGGTAAGTCCTGCCATGGGAAGCTGCTACTGCCCGTGCACAAGTTGGGGTACTTAGTACACCGACAAACGGTTCCATGAAGAAGACGGAGCAACAGGCGAGCGAATCCTCACAACTCCGGAACAAAACCGAAGCTAACAAGAGAAGCAACCGGAAAGAAGGAAGCAACACGGTAAACACACAAGCTTAAACATGGCATACGATGCACATCCAAGTATGATGCATGTCCGGTTTAAATATGCATGGCATGGCAATGTGCACAAACAACACTACAAGTTAAGTGGAGCTCAATATGCAACGAGTTGCATATTGACGAAACACCACATTTTAATTATTTAGTTGACTCTCGTTATTTACAAGACAAGATTAAATGTTTTTAACATGGCAAGAGGTGAAGCATAATAAAACTACACTACTTAGACAATTTAAATGAGGCCGGAAATAACAACAACAAGTCCGGAAAATCCCCATGAGCATGTTTAGTAATTATAAGCAAACAACAATTAAACATTCAAAGGTTGTTAACATGATGCGGATGACATGATCAAGTGTTATGCAATTTTATTAAAAGTTGACATGAAGAAGATATGAAGCGATTGTCCCCGTGGTGGAAGGAAAGGGTGCCACGGCAACGATCCGAAAATGATGCAACGGCAACATCTTGGTTCCGGTTTCTCGTTGAGAGAACGGTGCAAAAGCAAAGGTGGCGTGAGCGAGTCAAACGAGATGAAAGGTGGGGTGATCCCGTCACCGGGTTCCCACGAGTTAGCGACGAGGCAACCGAGGAACACGACAAAAGATGAAACGGCACAACGGGCACGGAGCACACACGGGAAACAATTCATACAACCACAACAAGCATTCCACGAGTCATCCACGGGGTTGTCTCGTTATACCTTCGAAGCGTGCGTTTCGGGGCGGTTCGAGACGTAGAGGAAGAAGGCGTTCACATTCGGAGAGGAAGTAGCCGTTCCGTAGAGGGAAGTAGTTGTTCACGGGTCTTCGGTGACGGTAGACGTTCACGTCACGTGTCGTGGTACTTGCGACATCGGGGTACACGTTATGTAGTGGTACTTGGTTTCGGCGACGGTAGTTGTGCATGATCCGTAGAGGTACTTGAGGGTTCCGACGGCTCCGGGCGTCGGTAGTGGTACTTGTCGCGGTCGTGGTACTTGGTCGTGG
This sequence comes from Secale cereale, assembly GCA_902687465.1. Lineage (NCBI taxonomy): Eukaryota > Viridiplantae > Streptophyta > Magnoliopsida > Poales > Poaceae > Secale > Secale cereale. Next base: position 599,861,792 of record LR738709.1, read on the forward strand.
TACTTGTCGTGTCATCTTGTGTAGACGTTCCCGTTCGTAGTCGTTCACCTCTCCGAAGGGGTACTTGTCATCGTGTAGTCGAACTTGACGAATCCGGAAGGGAACTCGGCGACCGATGGGTGTTTCAACTGCAGGGTCCGCATCAACAGGAAAAAAATACGCAGCAAGCAAAAGAGACGCGACAACAGCAGCAGGATTCGGAGCTCGGCTCCACGGAGAGCTGGGGCGTCGGTGCTGGCCTGGAGGCAGAGGGACACATCGGCGCTGGGCCATGGCCTTGGCGAGGCCGAGGCAACCGAAGGAGTTGTTCCAGGCCGTGGGGCTCCATGGCGCAGGGAGTCGGGGAGCTTGAGGAGGAGAAGGCGTTGGTCGGAGGGAGCAGCACGGGGCGTCGGGCGCTGCAGCGCTGGTGCTCGCGCTGGCAGCGGCGACCATGGCGTCGGGGATCGACGGAGGGAGGAGGGCCCGAGGCAGAGGAGGCAGGGCCTGGCCGCGGCGCTGGGGTCGGGGCGCTCGTGGTGCGGCACGGACGGAGGGAGGCCAGAGGAGGCCGGAGGAGGGAGGTCTCGGCCCTGGCCGGGCGGTCGGCGCTGCTGGCGAGCTGGAGACCACCGAGGGGCGCGCTAGAGATGGCCGCACGGGGCCAGAGGCAAGGCCGGAGGGAGCCTAGGGACGCGGCCTGCCTGGCCGAGGCGGGGCGGTGAGGTCGGAGGGGAGGCCTGCGAGGCGGCGCTCGGGCCTTCGAGGGGAGAGCGAAGGGGCGCTGCGGTGTGGGAGGGAACGAGAGGGAATCGGGGGGAGATCGAAGGAAGAGGGAGATGGCTGTGGCGCTGTCGTGGGAACGAGGGGGAAAGCGATGCGGTCGGTGGGGAGATGGGGGTCGATCGGGATGGTCGGGCTAGGGTTAGCCGGAGGAAGCTGGGCCTCGGGCCTGCGGGGATGGAAGAGGCCTTGGGCCTAGGAGGGAGGTGCGGCTTGGAGTGAGGAGAGATGGGCCGCTGGACCTTTGCTGCGGCTGGGCTCTCCCTTCTCTTAACTGTTTTTTTAAACAGAAAAGAAAGAAGAAGAAATGGGAAGAAAAGAAAAGGTTAGGGAAGAGATTTAAACACTGAGTTAAATCTCTGGACTCATACAAAATGTACGGAATTTAATTAAAATAGAAGGAGGGTTTTTGGAAGAACCCCGATACGACGGAAAATAAATATTGACAAGGTTTGAGGCAAGGAATGCGAAAGAGAAGGCATGGGGAAATTGTGCAAGTGTGTTACGGTGAATCCCAACAAATGGAATATTTATTAATATAGCTCCCTAATAATAATGAGAGGCTTTTATATGTTATAAAGAGAAGTCATTCTTCCCTCGATTTAAATAGACCGAAGGTTCACACAATTTATTTAGGTTGAGATGCAAAATACAATGACATGATGGCATGATGACATGATCCAATGCAAAAATAAATAACACAAGCAAAATAAAACACACGGGAGAACCCGGAACATCTGGAATCTTCTGGAATCTTCTGGGACGTCGGTCTTCGGGCGTCACAACTCTCCCACACTAACAGAGGATCTCGACCCGAGATCCTAGAGATATCACCGGGTAGAAACGGAAGAGGAAGAGGTAAAACAAAGTTGCTTCTTTGACAGACGAGTGAAACCGCGAACTTGAGAGGTTAAACAAGTTGAATAAAGAATACGATGGAGATGAACGATGATGAAACACTCCGTTGGAAAAGAGGAACAAGGAGCATTATGAGAACCTTGTAGGTTGAAACACATGAAACAAGAGCTTACGAAGCAAAAGAATACGGAACCGCAATGGTATAGCCAAGGAATACAGAATTTGGACAGCACTCCGTCTAAAAATGGAAGGAATTGAACAAGAACTTGAAGAGATGGGAAGATACTTGATGAAATCGACAGCATATTGCCTCCGAAACAATTAAAAGAATGGCACAAGGTTAAGAATGATTCAGACAACACTCCGGTTGAAAGAGAGGCAAAACATGATAAGATGACGGAACTAGAATGAAGAACACAACACTCCGGTTAAATAGATAAACAAGGAAAAGAACATGATCTTGATAAAAACGAGATGATGGTTTGGAGAGAGCAACATCACAATGCCTCCGGAATGAAAGAATAGCATATAATTCAATGAAAGAAATGAATGGAGAAGAAAATGACAACTTCTCTCAAAATTGAATTTGAAAGAGCATCCTTACGAAGAAGGGTTGAACGGAGTTGTTGGAATTCAACAATGAAAGAATAAGCTTGAAGTGGGCTTATGGAAACATCTTAAAATTAAGAGGTGACACCCAGCCACTAACGAAAACATTTGCTTGGATTGAGATCAACAAGGAGACGATAAACTTATTTCGTCTGAATGATAAATGAAGAGCTTGGGTCATTTATAAGCACCAGAAATAGCAACAATCCTTAGGGAAAGCTTTTTGGTGAAATACAACCCAAGATAACTCCAACGAATAATTGAAGGGTTGGCAAGATCTCCTGAACAAGGAAAATGATGGTTTTAAATATCTCGTTCCTGATAACTCGTGAATCATGAAACATGAAGGAATTGTCAAAATGACATAACACCACCTGAAAAGATAAGGTAGAAAGAATTGCACTTCAAAATGCCAGAAGAAGAATATTTGAGCTCCTCCAACAAGAATCTTGATGAAGAATTCGAGGATGAATTAAAACATGATGAACCACCATGAGAAATCCGGTAATGAAAGCATGAGAAGTGAAAGATGAAAAGAATAAGATTCAAGGCCTGTGATGAATTAGATGGAGCTTTGAAATGATGTAATTAAATAACTTGAAGCTCCGGAAAACAAGATGAACAACTTAGGACCGAGAATATGATATGATGAACAAGCTCCAGACAAAGAATTAAATCACCTTGAAGGAATAAGAATAAGAATTATGTCATGCATATCCTTCACCAATTTAAATTGATGACAACCAAATGATTTGGCAAACTACTTATTCTCGTTGGAAAGGATTAAGAGAGAACTCGCACAAGCTTGGTAAATCTTCAACGAAGCACCGGTAGGATTATGAAAAAAACAAATGAATTAAAACGATAACAAGGAAGGGTAAACTTGAATGAACCACCGTAAGAATATGGAGACGAACGAAGAGACATCAATGAAGAATATTTGGAGGACGAAGTTGAAAACTGAGAATGAAGAATCTTCTGAAATGATGGCCTTCGGAGGATCACAACGAAAAAGAATTCATGAAATGCTTCGGATGGTATAAAAGAGTTTCTCACAATCAAAACGATAATGAGGATGGCATGAAGCTAGAACCACGAATCTTCAAGAGAACGGCCAAGATTTAAGAGAAAACTCTTCTCCGGTCTTCAAATGCTGAGAATGAAGACGAGAAATGCCATGAAAAATTGTTGAGCACTCCGGAATGAAGAATTAAAACGTTGAACAAAGGATGAAAACGAATTTGAAATCGATCTTGGAGGAGACATGTGACTGATGGGGATCATTCTTACGTCACATTTTGAAAAGAATTTCAGAATACTCTGGAAAAAGAAGAGTCTGGTAAGATCCTGGGAAAAGACCTGTGGGTTAGGGCCCACTCAAAAGAAATCATCGTTGGAAAAGATTGCTTAAGAGATATTGCACCGGTTGAATTAAATGGCTTGAATAAGATAACAATCTCAAAATAGCTTGACAGGATTAAGAATGGAAACACGAATCTTCAGCACTCCGGATATGAATAGCAAGAGGAGAATGATTAATTGGTGCACCGGAATAAGAAAGCATTGTGAAATGAGGAAAAAGGATAAGATCAATACTGAAATCTTGAATTACATCCGCCGGCAGAATCTGAGAACAAAAGAATGATGAACTTGGAGCTCTCGAGCATCTTCACGATAAATCACCGGATAAGAACATTGAAGGAAAATGAATGAAGAAACCTCACATGAATAAAATGGATACTTCATTAGGAATTCTTACTCCGAGAAGAAGGGTGGGAGGGTGGGGAAAACAAAGACAACTTGGGATGAATGAAACAATACACCGTCAGATTTCTCAACGGCGTCCGTAAGGAATAACTTGAAGTGAAGGCACACCGGTTGAAAAGGATTAACATGAATATCTCGATGGTCAAGAAGAATTAGCACTCCCATAGAAATATGAGAACACCGATTAAGAAAGGTATGGAATCAACATTTGACATCGAAGCAACTCGAATACCAGAATCAAAACAAAACAAAGGGTAGATATGTTGGAACATCATCTTCACAATATCATCCGAACAGAGAATTGAACGAATGAATTCTGTAGGTACATCAACTTGCCGAGAAGCCACTTGGAAGAACAAAAGTAAATAAAAAAGGAACAAGGAACAGATAGAACAAATACAAGATAGAAGCTTCGTTCGACATCTTCGTGCTGCAAGCTCATGGAACGTGTTACAAAAGGGTTTTTGCAATCCCCGGATCAGCATAGCCAAGGACCCTTTAAGATGCAACTCTCGATCAGAACAAGTCCATAAAACCACTTCACTCAATGTAGAACCCCGAACTTCATATCGTGCATTCGTTGGAAGAATGCCTAGAACTACTAGATGAACCCACCTATTAATTTCCAAAAGTTTCCAGTTATGCAATCAGGTGTTGGGGATACAGGGGAAGCACCGCGCACTCAACTCTAATCCTACATCCAGCTGTATCCATCCTTCAACACATAACCAGTTGTTCTCGGAAACCGTTTACCTCGGACCTTCGAAACGCATCCACTATACAAGCTATGGCAATACTCCCGAACTACCTCCCCAGTACTGGGTGATGTCGGGGTTATCTTGCCACTAACCGCATAGGAGAGTTTTCGATGTCGGCCGTCTCAAGTATTCTAGTACTGCCGCGATGGATTTGTGACGACAACACCTCGGAGCTCAACTCCCCGGGACACTGCCACAACCCCTAATGATAGGAGGCATCGAGAACAATGTTCTCGTCACAAAGACATCGGAACAATCCAAACAATACTCGCGAGATCCTAAAAAAAATGGTGCGATTTTTGAAAGTAGAAGAGGCAAGAGTAATCGTCAGGAGTCCTCACCAGAGTGAAAAGAGATGAGAAGCAAAGAAATCCTACTCTCCGATATATATATATATATAGGACTCAAAACATTTTCAGTGTGTGCCTAGACTCAACCGTCAACGATTCGATCAATCAGTGGGGGCCTCTAGGTCGGAGAAGGCTCTGAATACCAACTTGTAATGCCCAGGATGGGACTATACCTCCTACGTGTCGAGGCATGACTTAAAGGTATAAGCCCATCCTAGAATGATCTCAAGTTTGGTATCTTTGCACGACTCATGTAAAAGAGGGATTAAATTGCAAAAGGAGATAGTTGGCTTACACTCGCCACTTCACACAATACATTACATAAGCATAACATCATTCAAAACATCACAACCCGACTATGGGCGAAGATCCAAAAGAAAGATACCAAAACAACATAAAGCCACGGGTCAGGATCGAATCCTAGTAGAAACCACTACTGATCGTCGAAACGTCACAAGCATACGGTCACTCTCTTCGTCGAGCTCCCAGTGAAGAACTTGAACCAGCTCCTGCATCTTTCTCGGCTGAACCTGCATCTGGTGTTGTAGTAACTGTGAGCCACGAGGACTCAGCAATCCCATAACCATGGGTAACAAGACTAGCAAAGCTTTATGGGTAGGAAGAGGTAAAGTGGTGAGGTTGCAGCAGCGGCTAAGCATAATATGGTGTCTAACTTACGAGTACCAGAATAAGATGAGCATCTACGCAAACGGTCGCAAAAGTAGTGATCGCTAAAGATCCTAACTACATACGAATCAAACATAACCCCACCATGTCCTCTTCTCAAAGTGAAAAGAGACGGTCACGGTTACTCACACAGTTGTGTGTTTTACTTCGGATCATCTGTCAAGTTTTCTACAACCGGACATTAACAAATTCAAATCTGCCACATAACCGCGGGCACGGCTTTCGAAAGATCATAACCCTGCAGGGGTGTTCCAACTTAGCCCATCACAAGCTCTCACGATTAGCTAAAGTGATAAATATAATATCATCACCCCTTATCTTAGGGAAAATCCGATCAGGCTCGGCATCCCGGTAGCACAAGTCATTTCGACAATGGTAAAACAAGTCCAGCAAGACCTCCCGGCGTGCCGACACCCTGATAGTAGCCGCGCGTATCTCGTCTCAGGCCACGACCGGATGGGCGATTCTACAGGTATACCACATACCTCGGGTTTCCCCAAGGCGGCCCCGCAGAATCCCTGTTTGGGACCAACACCATCAGCACTGGCCCCCCCTGCTATGTAGAATTAAGAATCCTCGGGGACGCGACCCCCTATGCAAATTTAATTATTTAATTAAGTTGTTATTATGAGGCAAATTAAAACCAATGTTGGGCCTTGCTGGAGGAGTTTTATTCAAAGTCGAACTGTCAAGGGGTCCCCATTTCACCCATCGTGTAAGGAATGCAAAATCAAGGAACATAATGCCGGTTTATCGGCGCCTAAGGTGGCATGAGTGGAACAAAACACCGAGCAAAAGGCCAAGCCTTCCACCCATTGCCAAGTATATAGGTGTGTTAATAATAATTATAGATATTGTGATATATCCAACAACAAGTTCCCTCCTGGAACGAACTTCATCTTCACCTACAACTAACAACGCTATAAGAGAGGCTGAGCAAGCGGGGCTGAGCAAGCGGGTAACATAGCCAAACAGTGGTTTTGCTAGGAAGGTTTCAAGGTTAGAGGTATCATGGCAACAAGGAGAGGCTGACATAAAAGATGGGTAGCGCGACATGTAACGATAGCATCGAGACAACTAAGCATGGCAATGGTAGTAAAGGTCCTCTCAATGCATCCTCAAGTGCCACTCTGGTTTCTGCTAAGCTTAAAAGACTACGGTATGCTCTCAAGAAATGGAGCAGATCGCTCTCCAAACTAAAAATGTTGCTTGAAAACTGCAACCATCTGTTAGTACAATTGGATAGTTTGGAAGATCTTAGGCCACTGTCAATTCCAGAGACAAATTTCAGAAACATCTTAAAGAAACATGTCATGCGGTTACTGAAATACCAAAGTGATTATTGGAAACAACGCTATACTGTAAGATGGGCAGTTAAGGGTGAAGAAAACACTAAGTATTTCCAAGCACGTGCTACCGAACGATTAAGAAGAAACTCTATTGCTAATTTGGTTTTGGAAAATGGTCAGGTGATTGAACATCATGATGAAAAAGCCAGCGCTTTCCTTGCCTGCTTCAAGGGCCGGATGGGAATCTCCATGACCCCGGTCTATGATTTCGAGCTTGCTGACATTGTTCTTAAGTGCCATGATCTGGAAGACCTGTCTGCACCTTTTTCAAAGGAGGAGGTGGATGATGTAATCAAAAAAATGCCGGCTGATCGTGCACCTGGTCCGGATGGTTTCAACGGCCTTTTTTTAAAAATATCTTGGGATATTATTAAGGAGGATTTCTACAAACTAGTTGAAGACTTTTGGGCTGGGAAAATCAATCTTCAATGCATCAATACCTCTCTAATTACTTTGATCCCCAAAAAACTTGTCCCAGAATCGGTAAATGACTATAGACCCATCTCTCTGATGAATTGTGTGCTAAAAGTGCTTACGAAACTTCTTGCTGAAAGGCTACAACGAAGGATCCTGCAAGTAGTGCATCGAAATCAGTATGGTTTTATCAAAACTAGAAACATACAAGATTGTCTGGGCTGGGCCTTTGAATACTTACATCAATGCAAGCATTCGGGTAAAGAGATTGTTATCCTAAAGCTCGACTTTGAGAAGGCGTTCGATACAATGGACCACTCTTTCATCCTCAATATGCTCCAGTGTAAAGGTTTTGATGATCGGTGGTGTATGTGGATTCAAAAGATCCTTCAGTCTGGCTCATCATCTATTCTCTTAAATGGGATCCCTGGTACTGAGTTCCAATGCAAACGTGGGGTTAAGCAAGGGGATCCAGTGTCGCCCCTTTTGTTTGTGCTCGCGGCTGACTTACTGCAATCTTTGATCAATAGAGCATGGCGGGAAGGCCACCTCACAATGCCTATATCACAACCGGACTCTGAAGACTACCCTGTGATTCAGTATGCAGACGACACCTTAATTGTGCTGCCGGCGGATTCGCGTGAGTTGAATACGATAAAACTGATTTTGGACTCGTATGCCCGAGCAACTGGACTGAAAATAAATTACTCTAAATCGCAGCTAATGCCTATAAATGTTAGTGTGAGTAAAACTGCGGAATTAGCTGCTGTTTTGGGATGTCAGGTGGGTTCGATGCCGTTTACTTATTTGGGGTTACCGCTGGGCACAACCAGGCCAACTGTCAGAGATCTAATGCCTCTGGTAGACAAGATTGAACGAAGGCTATCAGCGACTGCTATCTGGCTATCATACGGTGAAAGGGTACAACTCATTAACTCAGCGCTGTCGTCGCTGTTATCCTTTGCGATGTGTGTGCTCAAGCTACCGCTGAAGCTGATCGAGATTTTCGATCGTGCAAGGAGGCACTGCCTGTGGAGAAAGGAGATTGATCGAGATGCAAGAACAAACTCCTTGGCAGCCTGGGATATGGTCTGCAGACCTAAGAAGAAAGGTGGATTGGGAATACTCGACTTGAAGATTCAGAACAAAGCTCTACTGCTCAAATACATACACAAATTCATTCATAAGCATGACACTCCCTGGGTCCTCCTTGTCTGGAATGCTTACTACGACGAAACACCACCGCATGCCAAACCTCCATGTGGATCGTTCTGGTGGCGTGATGTTTTTTCACTTATTGACGTCTACAGAGGTATCACCACCTGTGTGCCAGCTGCGGGTGACACGATCCTGCTCTGGAAGGACGTGTGGATCAATGACAGACCTTTGGCAGAGACTCATGACCATCTTTTTTCGTTTGCACTTAACGAGGACATCTCTCTGGCACAATTCTACCGTAATGATACGGCTGCAGACAACTTCGTGCTCCCTCTGTCTGTGGAAGCCCGGGGAGAGCTAAATGATCTGCACCAGGTGGTGGCTGGATTGGCTTTGGACCCTTTGGAAACCGATGAATGGATCATGTGTTGGGGGGATACACATTTCAAACCGAGGAAGTTTTATGCATATGTTTTCAGAAACATAACGGTCCCTCAATATATCACCTCAATATGGAAAACAAAATGCATCATGAGACACAAGGTCTTCGCGTGGTTAATGCTTAATGATCGGGTAAACACCAGAGATCTCTTGCAACGACGACACTTCCACATTGGGGATGATCATGATTGTCCCATGTGTAATTCCGGAATGTTGGAAACAAACAAACACTTATTTTTTGACTGCACGTTCGCAAAGACATGCTGGGACACAGTGGGTATAAGCTGGAGCGATGATCAAGACTTGCAGAACAAGTTTGACACGGCAAGAACTGGGTGGCATGGACCTCTTTTCAAAGATTTAACTATTTTGGTAGCCTGGAATATTTGGAAGCAGAGGAATAACAAGATCTTCGAAGGAGTGACCCCCACACATATAGACTGGCTGCGGAGACTTAAAGAGGACTGTGTGATTTTAGGCTATAGAATCTCCCCTCAAGACCTAGCTTTCTTGAGGGTTTTTAGTAACTCTCTCTCTATCTAGCACCCCCTCTTCTATTTTTTGGTCACCTTTTGCTGGTGACAGCCCCCCCCTGTAATTTACAATGTAAACTCTAGCTGTTGAGTGCCAACTCTCTGTTTGCACTCATAGCATATTAAATGGAAAAACAACAGTAGGAGTCTCTCCTGCTGTTTTGAGGTGTCAAAAAAAAGGTATCCAAGGGTATGATCATCTTGCCTGGGATTCCACAAGGAAGAAGAACGTTTCCATGAAGAAGACGGAGCAACAGTCGAGCGAATCCTCACAACTCCGGAACAAAACCGAAGCTAACAAGAGAAGCAACCGGAAAGAAGCAAGCAACACGGTAAACACACAAGCTTAAACATGGCATACGATGCACATCCAAGTATGATGCATGTCCGGTTTAAATATGCATGGCATGGCAATGTGCACAAACAACACTACAAGTTAAGTGGAGCTCAATATGCAACGAGTTGCATATTGACGAAACACCACATTTTAATTATTTAGTTGACTCTCGTTATTTACAAGACAAGATTAAATGTTTTTAACATGGCAAGAGGTGAAGCATAATAAAACTACACTACTTAGACAATTTAAATGAGGCCGGAAATAACAACAACAAGTCCGGAAAATCCCCATGAGCATGTTTAGTAATTATAAGCAAACAACAATTAAACATTCAAAGGTTGTTAACATGATGCGGATGACATGATCAAGTGTTATGCAATTTTATTAAAAGTTGACATGAAGAAGATATGAAGCGATTGTCCCCGTGGTGGAAGGAAAGGGTACCACAACAACGATCCGAAAATGATGCAACGGCAACATCTCGGTTCCGGTTTCTCGTTGAGAGACCGGTGCAAAAGCAAAGGTGGCGTGAGCGAGTCAAACGAGATGAAAGATGGGGTGATCCCGTCACCGGGTTCCCACGAGTTGGCGACGAGGCAACCGAGGAACACGACAAAAGATGAAATGGCACAACGGGCACAGAGCACACACGGGAAACAATTCATACAACCACAACAAGCATTCCACGAGTCATCCACGGGGTCGTCTCGTTATACCTTCGAAGCGTGCGTTTCGGGGCGGTTCGAGACGTAGAGGAAGAAGGCGTTCACGTTCGAAGAGGAAGTAGTCGTTCCGTAGAGGGAAGTAGTTGTTCACGGGTCTTCGGCGACGGTAGACGTTCACGTCACGTGTCGTGGTACTTGCGACGTCGGGGTACACGTTATGTAGTGGTACTTGGTCTCGGCGACGGTAGCTGTACATGATCCGTAGAGGTACTTGAGGGTTCCGACGGCTCCGGGCGTCGGTAGTGGTACTTGTCGCGGTCGTGGTACTTGGTCGTGGTACTTGTCGTGTCATCTTGCGTAGACGTTCCCGTTCGTAGTCGTTCACCTCTCCGAAGGGGTACTTGTCATCGTGTAGTCGAACTTGACGAATCTGGAAGGGAACTCGGCGAGCGATGGGTGTTTCAACTGCAGGGTCCGCATCAACAAGAAAAACAAATACGCAGCAAGCAAAAGAGACGCGACAACAACAGCAGGGTTCGGAGCTCGGCTCCACGGAGAGCTGGGGCGCCGGTGCTGGCCTGGAGGCAGAGGGACACAACGGCGCTGGGCCATGGCCTTGGCGAGGCCGAGGCGACCGAAGGAGTTGTTCGAGGCCGCGGGGCTCCATGGCGCAGGGACTCAGGGAGCTTGAGGAGGAGAAGGCGTTGGTCGGAGGGAGCAGCACGGGGCGTCGGGCGCTGCAGCGCTGGTGCTCGCGCTGGCAGCGGCGACCATGGCGTCGGGGATCGACGGAGGGAGGAGGGCCCGAGGCAGAGGAGGCAGGGCCTGGCCGCGGCGCTGGGGTCGGGGCGCTCGTGGTGCGGCACGGACGGAGGGAGGCCAGAGGAGGCCGGAGGAGGGAGGTCTCGGCCCTGGCCGGGCGGTCGGCGCTGCTGGCGAGCTGGAGACCACCGAGGGGCGCGCTGGAGAGGGCCGCACGGGGCTAGAGGCGAGGCAACCGATGAGCTTGGGGGGGGGGCAAGGCCGGAGGGAGCCTAGGGACGCGGCCTGCCTGGCCGAGGCGGGGCGGTGAGGTCGGAGGGGAGGCCTGCGAGGCGGCGCTCGGGCCTTCGAGGGGAGAGCGAAGGGGCGCTGCGGTGTGCGAGGGAACGAGAGGGAATCGGGGGGAGATCGAAGGAAGAGGGAGATGGCTGCGGCGCTGTCGTGGTAACGAGGGGGAAAGCGATGCGGTCGGTGGGGAGATGGGGGTCGATCGGGATGGTCGGGCTAGGGTTAGCCGGAGGAAGCTGGGCCTCGGGCCTGCGGGGATGGAAGAGGCCTTGGGCCTAGGAGGGAGGTGCGTCTTGGAGTGAGGAGAGATGGGCCGCTGGACCTCTGCTGCGGCTGGGCTCTCCCTTCTCTTAACTGTTTTTTTAAACAGAAAAGAAAGAAGAAGAAAAGGGAAGAAAAGAAAAGGTTAGGGAAGAGATTTAAACACGGAGTTAAATCTCTGGACTCATACAAAATGTACGGAATTTAATTAAAATAGAAGGAGGGTTTTTGGAAGAACCCCGATACGACGGAAAATAAATATTGACAAGGTTTGAGGCAAGGAATGCGAAAGAGAAGGCATGGGGAAATTGTGCAAGTGTGTTACGGTGAATCCCAACAAATGGAATATTTATTAATATAGCTCCCTAATAATAATGAGAGGCTTTTATATGTTATAAAGAGAAGTCATTCTTCCCTCGATTTAAATGGACCGAAGGTCCACACAATTTATTTAGGTTGAGATGCAAAATACAATGACATGATGGCATGATGACATGATGCAATGCAAAAATAAATAACACAAGCAAAATAAAACACACGGGAGAACCCGGAACATCTGGAATCTTCTGGGACGTCGGTCTTCGGGCGTCACAAGTATGCTCATTTAATTGCCTCGAGAAGGTTTTGTTTTGTTCATATTGGGTGTGCATGTAATTCTTAGTGGCCTTCTCTATTTCTAGCAGTTTCTCATAGCCAGGCAAATCTCTATCTTTTTGGATGGAGTTCTTGGTGCTAGGATAAGCATTGTTGTTCCCATAAGAATTAGAGGGGAACGGTCTAGGATTGTTACCAAAGTTACTCCTATAAGCATTGTTATTAAAATTGTTTCTAGAGATAAAGTTCACACCTACTTGTTCTTGAGCAATCAAAGAATTTAAAGGAACATCGCGAGGATCAATAGAGGATTGCTTCGAAAGTAGAGACATGATCAAGTCAAATTTTTCATTAAGGGAGGAAATCTCCTCGACGGAGTTTACCTTCCTACCTGTTGGAGCGCGTTCGGTGTGCCATTGGGAATAATTGGTCATCATCTCATCGAGAAGCTTCGTGGCAGCACCAAGTGTAGTGATAGGTGTGTTTATAAAGTCATCGTTGTTGTGACTAGTGAAGTCACACAACTTGGTGTTCTCGGTGGAACCCATAGTAGCAAGCAAGCAAGATAACTATTTTTGTGATTTTCGATAAAAAGGTACTAAAGCAAAAAACTGAAAGGTAAACTAACAAGACTAAAAAGCAAAGGTAAAAGATAGCATGCAACTCCCCTATCCTGAAGAGTGGAGTCCCCGGCAACGGCGCCAGAAAAACTCCTTGATGGGCCTCTAGCCCCTCGTTGGTTACCCCAAGTGGAAGGCGTGAGATGTAGTGTTGCGGAAGTTTTTCCCTTGGCAAGATACCAAGGATCGAATCCCCAGAGACTCCTAGGTTCAACAAGAAGGTGTCAACTGCTAAAGGCGCCAGATATTAGCAATCAACGTGGACCTGCACACAGATACAAATAACTTTGCTCCCAACAAGTACAGAGAGGTTCTCAATCCCTCCGGCCTTGTAGTTCACAAAGGATTAAACGCAAATGATAGTAGTGATAGATAATGTTTGCAATAGTAAATAATAGCAAAATGTAAATAGCGGATGTGATCAATGATGGTAATATGGACCGGAGTCTCATGATGTTCACTAGTGATGTCTCTCTCCCAAAAGACGATAAAACAGCTATGTGAGGTAAACGAATTACAGCTGGGCAATTGACAGGACCACGAACGCAAACCAATGCTGACTACATTGCAAGAAACGTTGAGGTTCAAAGCATGGGCGGTACGCCAAAGTAAGTAGACCGAAATCCATCAATATCTACTACTAATCATCCACCTTGAGATATCTATCCAGAACATCTCGCTGGTATTAAGTTGCGAGCCCCACCCATAGTGTAAACTCAATGCAACAAACAACTGCATTAAAAGAACTTTGCGTAAAGTAAACAATCCTTGCACCCGCGGGCACAAGCACCGTTGTTTTCCCCCTTGTGGCAACAACACATCCCCTAGACTCATGTTTCTGTCACTCAAGCTAGTCATCGAGGGGCATGAACCCACAATCGAGCATAACGTTCCCTCTTGGAGTCACTACCTATTACTTGGACAAAGCAATAAATAACAACGGAGAACATGCAAGAATTACTTCTGAACATAAATATAAAAGAGGTAGATCAAATATATTACTCAATCACAATCTGAACATAATCTCATAATCCATCGGATCCCAGCAAACTCATCATAGCAACAGCATAAGGATTACATATGTGCCTCGGTCATGTAGGGCAGCTCACGAGGACTAATTAGTGAAGCACAAGAACGGGAGGAGAACATCACATAGCTACTGGTCATGGACTCATGGTCCAAGGGAGACTACTCACAACTCATCCGGGAGGCGTCCATGGTGGTGGAGAGGCTCCCGATGGTGATCCTCCCCTCCGGCAGGGTGTCGGGAAGAGTTCTCCTGGTGCTCCCGATCTTGGAAACGGCGGCGGCAGCAGAACAGAGATGAGATCGCGAAAAAGAGTTCCCGTTTCGAGGGTTTCGCAGGACGCTCTAAATATATGCCAAAGGGGGGCACCAGACGGGGCTCGGGGGGCCCAGGCGCCCCCCCCCCCGGCGCGGCCCAGGGGGGGCACGCCGCCAGGGCGCCTGGAGCCCTGGTGCCCCCCCGGCTGTCCTTCGGGCGCATGGTAGGTTCTGGAACGCTGATTTTTTTATATAATTTTTCTGGATTTTTCCTGGCAGTTCTCGTAATGTGAAAACCTGAAATACAAAAACAGCCGAAAACAGAAACTGGCACTGGGGTGCACTGAGTTAATAGGTTAGTCCAAATATGATCAAAAGTGTATGGAAGTGTATGAATATCATAGCAATATCACCCAAAAGTGGCATGGAGCAAGCAGAAATTATAGATACGTTTTGGACGTATCACAGAGCAGCAGCCTCAGGAGCGCCAAGAGATTGCTCCCGACGAGCCGCATGTCTCGACCTATCCGCCAAGGAGGAGCTCCCCGGCGAGGGAGAATACTCCGCCAAGGGAGAGTACTCCGCCAAGGGCGAGTACCCCGCCAAGGACGAGTACTCCGCCAAGGGAAGGCGCCCCGCCAAGGGAAGGCGCCAGCGGCCCTCCACCGGCGGGAGCTACCACCACGCCGCCGAGGGAGAACCCCCCGGCAAGGAACCCCATCGAAGAGGAGGCCCGCGCAGGTAAACTCCTGAACTTCTCTTTTTTCTGAATTTCTCTTTTTGGATATTTGCTTGACCATTATTTTCTTCTTTCTTCTTCTTTTCTTGTCTTCAGACCCGCCCGTTGCCGAGCCCATGGAGACAGAAGTCGCCGTCGAGGAGGACGCGCACGGCGACACCGGCGACAACGCAGCCACTGAAGGGGCGGTCGGTGCTGACGAGCCCGCCGTCGAAGAGGCAGCCAAGGCCGCCGACGCGGCAGCTGAGGAGGGGACCGGCAGTCGCACTGACGGCCCTGAGGCCGCAGGAGCGTCAGACGTTGCGCCGACTGCCGACCCTGCTGCTATCGCGGCCGAAACAGGCGCCTACCTAGAGGCCGGCAACGGGGTCTTCATTCAGCTCCCGTGGGCGTCTACGTCAAGGGCGCCCGCGGAGGGAGAGGTCTTCGACGGGGAGGCCCTCGCCTCCGCCGGGCTGAAGTTCATCGATGCGCCCGGCAGCAGTAGCGAGCCCAAGCAGGAGCGGCTTCTGCGGAGGCTCCTGGCCCTGTACCGCGCCAGGCAGGCCAAGTTGGAGTCCCGAGAGGCTCTGGCCGCCAAGGCGGGTACTGACTTGGAGAAGCGCGCTGAAGAGCTCCGGGCCGCCAACCAGGCGGCTCTCCGATCCTTGGCGGAGGAGCGGGAGCAGCTGGCCGAGGCGCATCAGGCGTTTATTCTTGAGAAGGCCGAAGCAGAGGAGCAGCAACGGCTCGCCGCCGAGGAGTTGTCCCGGCGAGAAGGCGAACTAACGCAGCGGAAGGTCGACCTCGACAGCCACGAGGACGACCTTGCCGCGCGCGAACAGTCTCTTGGCGGGGCTCTGCAGGAAGCGAAGGACGCCGCTGTAGCTGCTGAGACCGCCAAGAGAGACTTGGAGGCGAGGGTGGCGCAACTGGAGGTCCACTTGAAGACGAGCGAAGAAAAGGTTGCCTCACTTGTGTCGGAGAGGGAGAAGGACGCCCACAGCCACTCCGAGCTGCAGGTCAGCCTTTCCGACAAGGGCAAGGAGCTTGCCGTCGCCAAGGGCTCCATCGCCGATCTGGAGTTGGAGCTTTCCACCCTCACCGCATCACTTGATGGCGCCAGAGAGCGGGAGACGAAACTGAAGGAGGATCTCAGGGGCGAGAGGGCACTGCTGGAGAGTGCCGCTATCTCCCAAAACAACTTTAGGCAAACCGTCGAGCTCTGGACAGAGGGTCTTGTCCTTGCCGCCACCAACATTGACAAGGAGCTGGAACTGCTGGGGGCGGAGTATCTCGGGTACTCCACCGACGAGAATCTCCACCCCAGCGCCAAGCTTACCTTGTTCCTCCAGGGCGTGGGGACGGCCCTCCAGCAGCTCCGGGAAAAGATTCCCACGCAGCTAGCGAACGAGGCGCGCAGGCTTTGCACGGGCGTCTTGGAGAAGGTGCTGATGAAGATAGTCTTCCGCAACCCAGGGTTCAACCTCAATAACGTCCTCAGGACCTTGCCGCCCGACGCCGACCAGGAGACGCTCAAGGCCCTTGTCGCACCTATCGTGGCCAAGGTGGGCAAGATCAAGAGAGTCGAGGGCGACCGCGCAGACTAGGCTGTTTTCCTTCCTGCTTCCTTTGTCGCTGCCAACCATGTTATGAACAATAGTCTATTAGAACAGCGACAAGCCATTTTGTAACATAACTTTATTTTGGGTAGTTAATGCAATGTTATTTTCTTTACTTGGCTCCCTCGCTTTGTATGCTTTTACCCTACGCTTTTAGGGAACTTGCCGGCGAAGGGACCCTTGCCGCGAGCGCTGAGTGCGGAACTTCAGCAGCCTGCTGGCAGTGCCGTTGCGGACAAGAAACCTTGTCGCAGCTAGTCGCAGCACACTTAGGTTGTTGAGCGAACTCGAAAACGAAGTAAGGGCGCGACACTTGTCGCAGCATGCTTAAGCCGTTGAGCGTGCTCGAAACAAAGTAAGGGCGCGGCTAGCCACGAGTTGGTTCCTCCGCGCACAGGTTTTCCATACAAAGTGCGGTCGTTCAAGGAAGATAACTTTAAAATTTAAAAATTTGATTGCTCAAACTTTGGCGACTTAGCTTTTGTGTCGTTTGCTTCCCGGCAAGGCGAGGCTTTCTTGAACGGCGCTTGGTCCATAACAATACCACTGTCTCCTTCCCCCCCGGCAAACTTGTGCGCGAGGAAAACTTCTTCTGCTTGAGAGAAAAGAAAGGGGATGAAACATAGATATGGAGCCTTGCGGCTCGTTATTGCTTACCGGGGATGCGCGTTGCACAAAGTGTCAGATAGTACATGCAAGAAAAATGAAAAGGCATGAAATGACAAGTTGTGCGAGGCACATAAGTTTTACTGATGCACGGGGTCTGCGCCCGGCTTTGTACAAAGGTTTACATGCAACAGCGGCAAGACTTGTACAAAAGGTGGTTGCCGGAACGGATCACGGCAACCGCGCCTTATGGGTAAAACTTGCGAAGGTGCTCAATGTTCCAGGAGTTGCTCACCGGTAAGCCCTCTTTGGTCTCAAGGCGAACAGCGCCGGGCCTTGTGACTTGTCTTACCCGATAAGGGCCTACCCACTTCGGCGTCAACTTGTTGGAATTCTTGGCGGACTGAACGCGCCGAAGAACAAGGTCACCTTCCTCGAGACTTATAGCTTTAACTTTGCGGCTATGGTAGCGGCGCAAAGCTTGCTGGTATCGAGCAGCTCGTACAGCAGCCTGAAGACGGTCCTCCTCAAGGAGCAGTGCGTCATCTTGCTGCAGCTGCTCTTGCTCGAGCTCATCGTAAGCGAGCACTCGAGGCGACCCGTATACGAGTTCCGTGGGGAGAACTGCCTCTTCTCCATAGACAAGACCAAAGGGTGTCTGTCCAGTGGCTCGATTTGGTGTCGTCCTGATTGACCAAAGAGCCGCCGGCAACTCCTCAATCCAGTTTCTTCCGCATTTGTGCAGCCTGTCGAAAGTTCTTGTCTTGAGTCCGCGCAGCACTTCAGCGTTTGCTCTCTCCGCTTGACCGTTGCTCCTCGGGTGAGCAACAGAAGCGAAGCAGACCTTGACGCCAAGGTCTTGGACGTATTGCATGAAGGTGCGACTTGTGAATTGTGTGCCATTGTCGGTGATGATCCTGTTAGGGATTCCGAAACGGCAAACAATCGACCTGAAGAACTTGACTGCTGACTATGCGGTCACCTTTCTCACTGGTTCCACTTCCGGCCACTTTGTGAACTTGTCGATGGTGACGTACAAGTACTCAAAGCCCCCGGCTGTGCGGGGAAAGGGGCCGAGGATGTCGAGCCCCCAGACCGAAAATGGCCAGGACAAAGGGATCGTCTGGAGAGCTTGAGCTAGCTGATGTATCTGCTTGGCATGGAAATGGCACGCTTCACACTTGGTTACTTGTGCAGTTGCATCCTGGAGGACTTCTGGCCAAAAGAAACATTGTCGGAACGCCTTGCCGGCAAGTGCTCTTACGCCAATGTGGTGACCACATATGCCTCCATGTATCTCTGCCAACAGCTTTTGCCCATCTTCCCGGGGAATGCACTTCAATTTGACACCGTTGAGTCTTCTTCTGTACAGTTCATCGCCGACAAACTGATACATACTTGACTGCCGGGTTATTCTTTCTGCTTCTTCTGGCTCTTCGGGAAGTTCTCCTGTTTGAAGGAAACGGACAATCTACTGTGCCCACGCTGGAGCCTGAGGCTCAACAACAAGGACTAAAGGCATCAGTGCTGCTGCGGGAACGTCAGCTTCTACGGCAAGAACCTGTGGCTCGACCGGAGCTTGACGTTCCCCGGCAAGCTTGCCGGGGCAAAACTTGTCGGGAACGCCTGCTTCAACTGTACAAACCCTAGGGTCTGCAGGAGCAGACTGTTCCTCAGCAACTTTGTCGTTGATCTTGGGGACCTTGTTGGCGGCGGCTTCAGGAAGTTCTGCCGGCAAGTAGTCACAGGAAATCAACTTTCTCTTCTTACATTGTCCAGCCGATGGTGTAACGGATGGTTGAGTTAGCTTGAGCACAAAGATCCCCGGTTCCACAGGTAGCTTTAGTGCAGCACACTTTGACAGGCCGTCTGCGATGTCGTTTTGAGCTCTTGGAACGTGCTCCATCTGCAAGCCTTCAAAGTGTTCTTCAAGCTTTCTCACTTCATCGACGTATGCTTCCATCAATGGACTCTGGTAGCTCTTGTTCACTTCTCGAACGACCAACTGCGAGTCACCCCGCACAATAAGCTTCTTGATCCCAAGTTCCGCTGCGATTCTGAGGCCGGCAAGCAAACCTTCATACTCTGTAGTATTGTTCGTTGCTTGCTCCTTGGGAAAGTACATTTGGACGACGTACTTGAGGTGCTCTCCGGTGGGTGCGATAAACTGCACGCCGGCACCGGCGCCTTGCAGCGAGAAGGCTCCATCAAAGTACATTATCCATTCCTTGCTTGCTTCTTTGACGGGGATGCTCGTCTCTGGATTCTCTTCGTCTGGTGTTGGCGTCCATTCTGCTATGAATTCTGCCAATGCTCTGCTCTAAATAGTTGAAGTACTTTCAAACTTGAGGCCAAAGCTTGACAGCTCCAGTGCCCACTCGACAATCCTGCCTGTCGCTTCTGGATTTTGCAGTATCCTTTTCAGCGGAAAATGAGTGACCATTGTTATCTCATGTGCTTGGAAGTAATGGCGCAGCTTTCTTGAGGCCATGAGGAGGCCGAAAAGCAGCTTCTGCACCCCAGAGTATCTTGATCTAGCCCCCTGCAAGAGGGAACTAACAAAATAAACTGGGCGCTGCACCATCTTCTTCCGTACATCTTCTTGCATCTGCGCAGACCCATCCTTGTCGGGGCCAGAGCTTGTCGGGGAAGCCCCCTGCTTGTCGCTGGATGTGCTTGCCGGGGCTGTGGGCTCCTCATCTGCCTCCCTTTCTGCTACCAACGCAGCACTAACCACTTGATTGGTTGCTGCTAAGTACAGCAGCAACTTCTCTTGTGGCTTAGGTGCGACAAGTATTGGAGTGGAGGACAGGTACCTTTTCAAGTCTTGTAGCGCTGTCTCCGCTTCCGGAGTCCATTTCATTGGACCTGCCTTTTTCAAGATTTTGTAAAACGGCAGGGCGCGTTCTGCGGACTTAGAAATGAACCTGCTGAGAGCAGCCACACAGCCGGCAAGCCTTCGTACATCCTTGACGCGCTTCGGAGCTTCGATCTGCTCAATAGCTTTGATCTTGTCGGGATTGGCTTCAATCCCCCTCTGGGACACAAAGAACCCGAGAAGCTTACCGGAGGGGACTCCGAACACGCACTTCTCGGGGTTAAGCTTGAGTTGTATCTTGCGCAGATTCGCAAAGGTTTCATCTAGATCTTGAATCAGAGTATCCTTGTCCTTGCTCTTGACCACTATATCATCCATGTAAGCTTCTACATTCCTGTGTATCTGTGGCTCAAAAGCAGTGTGGACTACCCTCGCAAACATTGAACCGGCATTCTTCAATCCAAAGGGCATGCGTATGAAGCAATAAGTGCCACATGGAGTAATGAACGCGGTCTTCTCCTCATCTTCTTCAGCCATAAATATCTGGTGGTATCCTGAATAGGCATCAAGAAATGAAAGCAACTCACATCCAGCTGTGGAGTCAACAATCTGGTCAATGCGCGGCAAGGGAAATGGATCTTTGGGACAAGCTTTATTCACATCGGTGAAGTCTATACAAAGCCTCCACTTCCCATTTGCTTTGCGCATGACAACAGGGTTGGCCAGCCACGTGGGATGAAGTACACCTCTGACAAGGCATGCCGCTTCCAACTTCTTGATTTCTTCCGCAATAAACTCTTCGCGCTCCACCTCTTGCTTTCTAACTTTCTGCTTGACGGGCCGCACGTGAGGACAAACGGCAAGCTTGTGCTCAATCACTTTCCTGGGAACACCGGGGATGTCAGACGGTTGCCATGCAAACACGTCGACATTCGCCCGCAGGAAAGCAACGAGCGCGCTTTCCTATTTAGGATCGAGCGTGGCACTGATGGTGAAAGTACCACCAGTGTCGTCCTCCTTGGCGGACACCTTCTTGGTTGTGGGTGGAGCTGCCATCGCCTTCTTGCACTTGCCGGTGGAGCTCGATGGTGCGTCGTCGACGGCAGCGCAGCACTCCGAGGAGGTGCGTTTGCCTGAGTGGGCCCCAGATCTCTTGCCGGACTTGGTCTTGTTCTTCCCCTCGGGAGCTTCAGCGGCAAGTGTCTTGCTATCCGTTGCGGCTGCTGCGTCCCGGTAAATCTTGTCGGCACAGATAAGCGCGTCCTTCTTGTCGCCGGGGACAGAGATGACGCTTATCGGGCCTGGCATCCTGAGCATGTTGTAGGCATAATGAGAGGCTGCCATGAACTTGGCGAGCGCTGGACGGCCAAGTATCCCATTGTAAGGCAATGGGATATCGGCAACGTCAAAGGTGATCCTCTCAGTCCTGAAGTTCAGCTCTCCGCCAAAAGTTACTGGCAGTGTGATTTTCCCCTTTGGCTTGCTCCTTCCCGGGTTGATCCCTTTGAATGTGCCTGTTTCCTCGAGCTCGCTGTCGGGGATCTGGAGTTTCCGGACCACAGCAGAGGAGATCAGGTTCAGGCCGGCCCCGCCGTCAACCAACATCTTGGTGACCTTGAGGTTGCGGATAGTTGGTGAAACCAACATCGGCAAGCACCCGACCGCAGTTGTGCGATCAGGGTGGTCCTCAATGTCAAAGACGATGGGCGTGCTGGACCACTTCAGAAGTTTGCGCGACTCGACGGGTGGCTCTGCCGCATTTACTTCCCACACCCATTGTTTGAGTTGGCGGTGGGAAGTATGCAGAGAAGCTCCACCGTCTACGCACAAAACCTCTGTTGCCTTCTGGAACTCCTGCTCGCTGTTATCTCCGTCCTCCATGTCTTCGTCGTCGTCTTCGTCTTCGTCCTTGTCGCGACCGCGGGGAGGTCTATCTCCTTGCCGCTGCTTGGCCTTGCCGCGGCGTCCTCCCCGGCCATTGAATTGCCGCTTCTTGTGGGACTCTCCTCCACCTCCCTGGGCCTTCTCCTTGTCGCGTCGCTCATACTCAGCTTTTTGCTGCTCGACGAGGTACTCGACTCTTTTGCAGTTCTGGAGGTCGTGGCCCTTGGTGCGGTGGATCTTGTAGTACTGCTTGTCGGAGCCGTCCTGCTTGTCGGCGGCCGCCACAGTCTACTTGCCGAAGCTGCCAGCCTGGGCTTTCTTGGCGCCAGCCTCCTTGCCGGACTGCTCAACGACCAGTACTTCTTTGCTCTTCTTTTTCGTGTTGTTCCGCCGCCGGTTCTTCCTTGCCGGGGCGGCATCCTCACTATCTGTTCCCCCGGCTCCAGTATCCTCTCCGGGGAGTCTCCTCCCTTCCTCAGCGCGTGCGCACTTGTCGGCCAGAGCATAAAGCTCACTGACGTCTCGGATCTTGCACATCGCCATTTCCTCCCTCATCCTGCGGTTACGCACGTTCTGGTGGAACGCGCTGATAACCGCGGCAGGGTGGACATCTGGGATGTTGTGCTGGACGCGGCTGAATCTTTGGATGTACTTTCGCAGGGACTCTCCTTCCTTCTGGGCGAGTATATGAAGATCACTCTCCTGGCCATGGGGCTTGTGGCCGCCCGTGAAGGCACCGACAAACTGATGGAACAGGTCGGCCCAAGAAGAAATGGAGTTTTCCGGCAAGTGCATGAGCCAAGATCTGACGTTTGGCTTGAGCACTAGCGGGAAGTAGTTTGCGAGTATTTTCTCGTCTCGTCCCCCGGCAGCCTGCACCGCGATGGTGTAGATGCTGAGGAATTCTGACGGATGAGTCTTGCTGTCGTACTTCTCGGGTACATCGGCCTTGAAGTTCTTCATGTTGGGCCACTGGACTTGCCGCAGCTCACGGGTGAATGCAGGACAACCCGTCGCGTACGGCAAGTCGCCTGGTTCTCCGGGCGCGTGCATGTCGACAGCGGGCCCAGCGCGCTGGTCGGATTGTCGCCGCGCTTCTCTTCGACGCTCGATGCGAGTTCAAGCGTCTTCTTGTCGTCTGTCGTCAAGGACTTGGCGTTGATCGCGGCGAGCTCGTGGATCCGACGACGCCGTGGAGTCGTCGTCGATGTTGAGCCGGCGAGTCGGCGATTTCGGCCTTCGGGGCGGGGAGTGCACGGTAGTTGCACCCCCGGCGGTCTTGTCGCCATCAGCCCGCGCCTGGCTAACTTGCCGCGGCCGCGACGTCGTCGGCTGCTGCGGAGTGTCGTTATTGGCGAAGGCGATGAGGCTTTGGATGGTAGCCCTCCAGTCGTCGGCCTTGTCCGCCGCTGGAGGGAAGTCGAGGAGTAGCTGGGCTCGAGCTAGAGCTTCTGCTGGAGTGGCGGGGAGCGGTGGCAAACGGTGCGAGGATCGAGATATGCTCGGACTTCTAACAGCGTTAGAAGGAGCAGCGTCTCGTCCCGGTGACCGCGCCTTGCTCGTGCCGGCACGTTGGTCTTGAGCGTCCCGTGAACCGCCAGCTTGACCTTGGCCCAGCAAGCGTATGGTACCTTGTGTACCACATCGCCGCCGGTGCGGCACCTCCTGAGATGGGCGCGGAGCATGCACGGACGCCGAGGTCTTGGAGTGCGCTCCGTCATCCGTCTTATCCTTGGACTTGGCGGCCCGTGAGTTTCCTCGCCGGCGTCCGTCCTTCCGCCGGCGTCTACCCCACCAGCCGTTAGCTCCGGCGGTGGTGGGATTGACGCGGACGGGCCTGCTGCCTCCGAAACCTTCTTCTTCGGCGGCATGTTGATAAAGTCGATGAAGTTGATGAGGTTGGTGGAGATTTCGCCCGCGTGAACACCGGATCGGGTTCACACAACCTCAACGCCCCCTACCTGGCGCGCCAAAGATGTCGGGGAAACTGATCGCCCACGAACACCTATGGGACCGGAGCCCCTTTTCGGTACGGCAAGGGAGCGGAGGGTGCACAAAGAGCGGATCGAGACGAACACGCGAGCAGTTTTCCCAGGTCCGGGCCGCACGGATGCGTAAAACCCTACTCCTGCCTTGGCTTGTATTGCGTTCTTGGCTCGGGAGCAAGAAGATCTACAGTGCTTATCGCTAGCAACACCGAGCGTGAGAGTGATCGAAGGTCAGAACCCCCCTTACGTTGCGCATGGGCCTCCTTTTATAGGTCAAAGGGGTCACCGACAGGTGGCAACGCAGTCGAGGGTAGAAATGTAAAAATGGTGGTAGTTGGAACAGTGTATGCATAGTGCTCTATACCTAACCCTGACGGAGGGGGACAAGGGCATTAAATGCCCGTCGCCGTCGCCCCAAACAGTGCAAAAAGCGTCCGTTAGGGCGTCTCCATCCGCCACGATGGTGGCCTCGTCATCGCAGCTCGCCACCGTGTACCTCAGGCTGCTCAGCCTTCCGCCACGTGTGCCTGGAAGGGCCCCAGGGCGACGCGTGGGCGGATGAGCTGGAGCGCGGGTACTTGGTGGAAGTTTGCCGCGGCAAGCGCCTTGCCGCGGCCGCCATCTTGTCGCGCCTGGGAGCTTGTCGCTCTCCGGGCCTTGCCGGGACGCGCGGCGCGTCGCGGCGAGTTTCGTGAAATGTCGTGTTTGGCCTTCCCGGCAAGCTCCTCTTGCCAGGGTCTTGTACCAAAGAGGTGGTCTTGAGCCTTGGGTGGTCTTCCCGGCAAGCTCCTTTTGCCGGGGCCTTGTTTCTTTAACTTGAATACTTTGTTCTTGAATGGCTCCAAAGGAACCTCAGTGGGCCTTAGCGGGCGCGCAGCAAGCTCTGCCACGGGACGCTGCAACTGCCCGTGCACGAGTTCGGGATACTAAGGTACCCCTACTTTAGTACACCGACATTTAGAGATAGAGGTGTCGATAAAAATAAAATACGGACATGAGGGCATCATGATCATTCTCATAACAGCAACACGCATATATTGTCATATGATTCTTATGCTAAAATAACAATTCATTCACAATGTCAAGTATGAATCAGAAACTTCATTGAAAACCAACAAATTATGATCCCGGTCATTGAAGCTTCGGAAAGAGTCAACATAAGAGCTTTTCAGCAAGCCTACATACTCAACTATCATATAGTCTTTCACAATTTCTCACACTCACGCAATACTTATGGTTATGGAGTTTTAATCGGACACAAAGAAAGATAGGGGCTTATGGTATTGCCTCCCAACCTTTTACCTCAAGGGTAATGTCAACAGTAATAGACCATGATAACTTACATCCAAGTGGGTATATATGTCAGGATCTTTCCAACACAATGTGCTTGCCAAAGGATAAAATGTAAAAAGGAAAGGTGATTTTCACCTTGACTCTTATAAGGCAATAATAATAGATAGGCCCTTCGCAGAGGGAAGCAGAGGTTGTCATGTGCTTTTATGGTTGGATGCACAAAGTCTTAGCACAAAAGAACGTCACTTTATATTGCCACTTGTGATAAGGACCTTTATTATGTAGTCCGTCGCTTTTATTACTTCCATATGACAAGATTATATAAAGTTTATTTCCTCCACACTAATAAATCATACATATTTTAGAGAGTTTGCAAACATGAAAACTTATTTGAAGGATCTTACTCAATCCATAGGTAGGTATGGTGGACTCTCATGGCAAAAGTGTGTTTAAGGATGTATGGATTTGAAAGTAGTGACGCCGGATCATCATACATCGAGCGTAGGAGATCCTCCAACTTGCGGATAATACCTTTGAGTGTGGCGATACGCTCCTTCAGCAAAATATTTTCACTTGTGAGATACTTGTTTTGTATTTGAGCTAACTCAATCATCTTGAAAGCTTCAATCTCAGTTGAAGTAAAAAGGTTTGGAATGATGTCTTCTTCTCCTGTTGCCAGAGCCCGATATTCCTCAGCCTTCTTGATCCTATTCTCCTTGTTGATCTCCTCGGGTCCTTCCTTCTTCAGATCTAT
This sequence comes from Secale cereale, assembly GCA_902687465.1. Taxonomy (NCBI): domain Eukaryota; kingdom Viridiplantae; phylum Streptophyta; class Magnoliopsida; order Poales; family Poaceae; genus Secale; species Secale cereale. The sequence continues at coordinate 599,887,975 of LR738709.1, forward strand.
CTTCATTAGCCAAGCATCGTTGCCCTCATTGTTGGAGGAGGACGACATGATGCCTGGCCTTGTCAACCCTAGCAGCAAATAGCTCGAAACAAGAACAGAGGATTTTTGCGTGATACGGTGGTCAAAACCTTCGAGAGAATATATAATGAATTTTTACCGACCAAAAGGAGTAACATACAAGAAATCGGAGTCCAGGAGGCACACGAGGTGCCCACGAGGCAGGGGGCGAGCCCAGTGGAAGGGGGCGCGCCCTCCACCCTCGTGGACGGCTCGTGTCTCTTTCGGACTGCCTCTTATTTTTCTATTTTTCTAAATATTCCAAAACGGTGAAAAATTGCCATTAGAATTGCTTTGGAGTCGGTTTACTTACCGTATCACATACCTTTTACTTTTCGGGGCTGAATCGTTCTCGAAAGTGTCCCTTATATATTCCTCTGGGGTTACGGTTTCAATAACATTGGTTCAACATTTATAGGATTAGCTGAGATATAATGTTTGATTCTTTGACCGTTCACCACCTTCGGATTTGTGCCTTCAAAGTTGTTGATTTTTATGGCACCGGAACGATAGACCTCCTCGATATCGTAAGGACCTTCCCATTTAGAGAGAAATTTTCCTGAAAAAAATCTTAAATGAGAGTTGTATAGCAAGACATAACCACCTACGTTAAACTCACGCTTTTGTATCCTTTTGTCATACCATCTTTTAACTTTTTCTTTAAACAGCTTGGCATTCTCATAGGCCTGGGTTCTCCATTCATCAAGCGAGCTAATGTCATATAACTTCTTCTCACCGGCAAGTTTGGAATCATAATTGAGCTCTTTTATATCCCAATATGCCTTATGTTCTAGCTCAAGAGGTAAGTGACAAGCCTTTCCATAAACCATCTTATATGGAGACATACCCATAGGATTTTTGTATGCAGTTATATAGGCCCATAATGCATCATCAAGTTTCTTGGACCAATTCTTTCTAGACCTATTAACTGTCTTTTGCAAAATTAATTTCAGCTCTCTATTACTTAATTCTACTTGACCACTAGTCTGAGGGTGATAACGGGATGCGATTCTATGGTTAACATCATACTTAGTAAGCATTTTACGGAAAGCACCGTGAATAAAGTGTGAACCACCATCAGTCATTAAGTATCTAGGGACTCCAAACCTAGGAAAAATAACTTCTTTAAGCATCTTAATAGAAGTGTTGTGATCAGCACTACTAGTTGGAATAGGTTCTACCCATTTAGTAACGTAATCAACAGCAACTAAAATATGTGTCTACCCATTAGAGGAAGGAAACGGTCCCATATAATCAAAGCCCCAAACATCAAATGGTTCAATAACAAGTGAATAATTCATAGGCATTTCTGGACGTCTACTGATATTACCAATTGTCTGACATTCATCACAAGATACGACAAACTTACGGGCATCCTTGAAGAGAGTAGGCCAATAAAAACCAGATTGCAATACCTTATGTGCAGTTCTATCTCCAGCATGGTGTCCTCCATAAGCTTCACAGTGGCACTTGCTTAGGATCTGTTCCTGTTCATTCTCAGGTACACAATGCCAAATAATACCATCTACTCCTTCTTTATAGAGATGTGGGTCATCCCAGAAGTAATGTCTCAAATCATAGAAGAACTTTTTTTTTGCTGGTATGTGAATCTAGGAGGTATAAACTTAGCAACAATGTAATTAGCATAATCAGCATACCAAGGAGCAGTACGAGAAGTATTTATGACAACTAATTGTTCATCAGGAAAGCTATCATCAATAGGTTGTGGGTCATCAAGTATATTCTCTAGCCTAGACAAGTTATCTGCCACGGGGTTCTCAGCTCCCTTTCTATCAATAATATGCAAGTCAAATTCTTGCAGCAAGAGAACCCATCTAATAAGTCTAGGTTTAGCATCTTTCTTTTCCATAAGGTACTTGATAGCAGCATGATCAGTGTGAATAGTTACTTTAGAATCAACAATATAAGGTCTAAACTTATCACAAGCGAATACAACTGCTAAAAATTCTTTCTTAGTAGTAGCATAATTTCTCTGGGCACTGTCTAGAGTTTTACTAGCATATTGGATAACATTCAATTTCTTATCAACTCTTTGTCCTAGAACAGCACCTACAGCATAATCACTAGCATCGCACATAACCCCAAAGGGTAAATTCCAGTCAGGAGGCTGGACAATAGGTGCAGAGATCAATGCTTTCTTAAGTATTTCAGATGCTTCTAGACAATCATCATCAAAAACAAAAGGAATATCTTTTTGTAAGAGACTAGTCAGAGGCCTGGAGATTTTGGAGAAATCCTTAATGAACCTCCTATAAAACCCGGCATGACCAAGGAAACTTTGTATACCTTTGATGTCATAGGGACACGACATCTTTTCAATAGCATCAACTTTAGCTTTGTCAACTTCAATACCTCTTTCAGAAATTTTATGTCCCAAGACAATGCCTTCATTAACCATAAAGTGGCACTTCTCCCAATTCAAGACAAGATTAGTGTCTTCACATCTCTGCAAAACTCGATCAAGGTTGCTCAAGCAATTATCAAAAGAAGTTCCATAAATGGAGAAATCATCCATGAAAACCTCAACAATCTTTTCACAAAAATCAGAGAATATAGCCATCATGCATCTTTGAAAAGTAGCAGGTGCATTACATAAACCAAAAGGCATACGTCTGTAAGCAAAGGTACCGAAAGGACAAGTAAAAGTGGTCTTTTCTTGATCCCCTTTTGACACAGGTATTTGAGAGAAACCAGAATAACCATCTAGAAAGCAAAAATGAGTATGTTTAGATAACCTTTCTAGCATTTGATCAATAAAAGGCAAAGGGTAATGATCTTTCTTAGTGGCTTTATTTAATTTGCGGAAATCAATTACCATCCTATAAGTTGTAACAATTCTTTGGGGATCAATTCATCTTTATCATTAGGAACAACAGTCATACCTCCCTTCTTAGGAACACAATGGACAGGACTTACCCACTGGCTATCAGCAACTGGATAGATAATACATGCCTCTAGAAGCTTTAGTATTTCCTTCCTTACCACTTCTTTCATCTTAGGATTTAACCGTCGTTGATGATCAATAACCGGTTTAACGTCCTCTTCCAATTTTATCTTGTGTTGGCATAAAGTGGGACTAATGCCCTTGAGATCATCCAGAGTATAACCAATAGCAGCACAGTGCTTCTTCAGAGTTTTCAATAATTTTTCTTCTTCTTGCTCTGAAAGGTTAGCACTAATAATAACATGATATATCTTCTTTTCATCAAGATAAACATACTTAAGATTATCAGGTAAAGGTTTGAGTTCAAACACGGGATCACCCTTGGGTGGAGGAGGATCCCCTAAAATTTCAACAGGCAAGTTGTTTTTCAGTACGGGTCCCTATTTAAAGAATATTTCATCTATTTCCCTTCTCTCATTCATATCATATCATTTTCATGGTCTAGCAGATATTGTTCTAAAGGATCGTTAGGAGGCACAGCAATAGAAGCAAGACCAATAATTTCATCCTTAGTAGGTAATTCTTTATCATGGGGTTGCCTACGAAATTTAGCAAAGTTAAAATGATGAGACATATCCCCTAAACCAACGGTAACAATATCTTTCACGCAGTCTATCTTAGCATTAACGGTATTCAAGAAGGGTCTACCAAATATAATGGGACAAAAATCATCTTGTGGGGAACCAAGAACAAGAAAATCAGCAGGGTATTTAACTTTCCCACACCAGACTTCAACATCTCTAACAATCCCAATTGGTGAAATAGTGTCTCTATTAGCAAGCTTAATAGTGACATCAATACCTTCTAGCTCAACTGGTGCAATATCATGCATAATTTCATCATATAAAGATATAGGTATTACACTCGCACTAGCACCTACGTCACATAAACCATGATACCAATGATCTCCTATTTTAACAGAGATAACATGCAAGCCTACAACAGGTTTATGTTTATGCCTAGTATCGGGTTTGGCTATTCTAGCAGCTTCCTCTTGGAGGTAAATAACATGTCCATCTAAATTTTCTACCAAGAGATCTTTAACCATAGCAACACTAGGTTCAACTTTAATTTGTTTAGAGGGTGTAGGTGTTCTAGTACTAATCTTACGAACCACAGTTGAAGATTTAGCATGATCCTTTATTCTAACAGGGAAAGGTGGTTTCTCAATATAAGCAGTGGGGACAATAGGATCAACATTAAGTGATAGTCTTTTCTTCAACTTTAACAGGTTCAACTAATTTTACTTCAATGGGAGAATGGTATTTAAACCACTTCTCCTTGGGAAGATCAACATGAGTAGCAAATGATTCACAGGAAGAAGCTACTATCTCAGAGTCAAGTCCATATTTAGTGCTAAACTCACGGAAAACATCAGTATCCACAAAAGCTTTAACACAATCAAACTTAGGGGTCATACCTGACTCCTTACCTTCATCGAGATCCCAATCTTCAGAGTTGCGTTTAATTCTTTCCAATAAATCCCATTTGAATTCAACAGTCTTCATCATAAAAGAGCCAGAACAAGAATTATCGAGCACGGTGCGATTATTGAGAGAAAGCCGAGCATAAAAATTTTGAATGATCATTTTTTTTGAGAGCTCATGATTGGGGCATGAATATAACATTGACTTAAGCCTCCCCCAAGCTTGAGCGATGCTTTCTCCTTCACGAGGCCAAAAATTATATATATAATTATGATCACGATGAACCTGCTGCATAGGGTAGAACTTTTGATGAAATTCCAACTTCAGTCGATTATAGTTCCATGATCCAATATCATCACATAGCCTAAACCATGTCAATGCATCTCCCTTCAAAGATAAAGGGAAGACCTTCTTCTTGATAACATCCTTGGGCATACCTCCAAGCTTAAATAATCCACAAACTTCATCCACATAGATTAGATGCAAATTGGGATGCAGTGTTCCGTCTCCTGTAAAGGAATTATCTAGCAGTTTCTCTATCATACCAGAAGGAATTTTAAAGCAAACATTTTCAGTAGGTTCAGTAGGTTGAGGAGCAACTCTTTGCTCTTCTGGTCGGGGTGAAGATACCCTGAACAAGCCCCTCAAAGGATGATGAGCCATAGTAACAAGTAACAGTAAATTTCAACACACTATATAAATTTTTCCTTACCAAATTCCACTTACCAAAGGCGCTTCACTCCCCGGCAACGGCGCTAGAAAAGAGTCTCGATGACCCACAAGTGTAGGGGATCTATCATAGTCCTTTCGATAAGTAAGAGTTTCAAACCCAACGAGGAGCAGAAGGAAATGATAGGCAGTTTTCAGTAAGGTATTTTCTGCAAGCACTAAAATTATAGGTAACAGATAGTTCTGTGATAAGGTAATTGGTAACAAGTAAAAAAGGTAAAAGTAAATAAGGTGCAACAAGGTGGCCCAATACTTTTTGTATCAAAGGACAAGCCTGGACAAACTCTTATATGAAGGAAAATGCTCCCGAGGACACATGGGAATTATCGTCAATCTAGTTTTCATCACGATCATCTGATTCGCGTTCAATACTTTGATAATTTGGTATGTGGGTGGACCGGTGCTTGGGTGCTGTCCTTACTTGGACAAGCCTCCCACTTATGATTAACCTCTAATGCAAGCATCTGCAACTACAAAAGAAGTATTAAGGTAAACCTAAGCATAGCATGAAACATACGGATCCAAATCAACCCCTTACGAAGCAAAGCATAAACTAGGGTTTAAGCTTCTGTCACTCTAGCAACCCATCATCTACTTATTACTTCCCAATGCCTTCCTCTAGGCCCAAATAATGGTGAAGTGTCATGTAGTCGACGTTCGCGTGACACCACTAGAGAAGAGACAACATACATCTCATCAAAATATCGAACAAATACCAAATTCACATGACTACTTATAGCAAGACTTCTCCCATGTCCTCAGGAACAAAAGTAACTACTCACAAGACATAATATTGTTCATGATCAGAGGGGTATTAATATGCATAATGGATCTGAACATGTGATCTTCCACCAAATAAACCAACTAGCATCAACTACAAGGAGTAATCAACACTACTAGCAACCCACGGGTACCAATCTGAGGTTTGGGTACAAAGATTGGATACAAGACATGAACTAGGGTTTGAGAGGAGATGGTGCTGGTGAAGATGTTGATGAAGACAACCCTCCCCAAGATGGGAGAGTTGTTGGTGATGACGGTGGTGACGATTTCCCCCTCTCGGAGGGAAGTATCCCCGGCAGAACAGCTCTGCCGGAGCCCTAGATTGGTTTCCGCCAAGGTTCCGCCTCGAGACGGCGAAAGCCTCCTCTTGATGTTTTCCATGTCAAAACACCTCATATAGGAGAAGATGGGCATCGGGGGGCCCACGAGGTAGGGGGAAAGCAACTTGGGGAAGGCTAGAGAACAAGATTCATATGGTAGGAATGGAATATCATGATCTCAACACTTGAGTAGGTGGTTTTCTCTCAGAACATGAATGATGGAAGTGTAGGTATGTTCTGATTGCTCTATCCACGAGTGAAGAGTGGGTGGAGGGGTATATATAGCCTCCACACAAAATCTAACCGTTACACACAGTTTACCAAACTCGGTGGGACCGATTCATAGAGCTCGATCAGACCGATTTAGTTTCATAATGTGACCGTTAGGTATTTCGGTGGGACCGATATGATCAAATCGGTGGGACCAATTTCATTAGGGTTAGGGCATAACGTAATCTCAGTAGGACCGATTACACAAACTCGGTGGGACCGATTTTGGTAATAAGCACACAGAGAGTTGGCCAGGCAAACTTGGTGGGACCGATTCGCTCATTTCGGTGAGACCGAAATGCTACGAAGAGGTAACAGAGAGTTTGCATTACAGACTCGGTGGGACCGATTGCATATCTTGGTTAGACCGAAAATATTGCAACAGGCAACAGAGAGTTTGCAATCCCATCTCGGTGAGACCGAGATCCCTTTCGGTAAGACCGAAATTACTAGGGTTTCTGGCAGTGGCTATGTCAAATGAACTCGGTGGCGCCTGATGTCTACACACGCTTCTATTCTTGTAGACTATGTTGGGCCTCCAAGCGCAGAGGTTTGTAGGACAGCAGCAATTTCCCTCAAGTGGATGACCTAAGGTTTATCGAACTCAGGGAAGTAGAGGTTGAAGATGGTCTCTCTCAAGCAACCCTGCAACTAAGATACAAGAAGTCTCTTGTGTCCCCAACACACCTAATACAACTAGGAGTTGTATAGGTGCACTAGTGCGGCGAAGAGATGGTAAAATATGGATGATAGGAGTGGCAAAGCAAAGTAATATAAATCTGTAATAAAAAGTGCAGCAAGCAAACAAGTGGTAAACGTGAGCACAAATGGTATTGCAATGGTTGAAACAAGGCCTAGGCTTCATACTTTCACTAGTGGCAACTCCCAACAACATTAACATAATCGAATCACATGATATTTCCCATAATGGAGACACACTCGGAGGTCATTCCTTTGTGGTCAAGAGAGGACGAGAATTATGTAGGGCTACAAAAGCACACCTCAAAGTTCATAGTTCTTAATCTATGGATTTCCCAATGTCACCGCGGCCATCCAAAGAGAGTACCACAATCACCACAACATATCTCCAGGATAGTCAAAGACAAGCACCAAGAGAATCTCAATCTTCAATCAACACACAAAAGAGGAAATCACTCATGAAAATATTCTTCTAATCCATGTCCAATAGACCACTGTCACCTTGGTCTCGGGGATTATACTAGATAAAGACAAGTGAGTACATCAATTCAATACATAGAGGAAGGGGAAATATCATGGGATCACCCTAGATTAACATAGCCTATGATCACAATAAAGATCACATCATGGGAGAGAGAATTGACCACATAGCTACTGGTAGAAACCTCAGCCCCGAGGAGGAACTACTCCCGCATCATGGAGGGAGGAAGCAACGTCGATGGAGATGAATCCGGGGGCACTTCCCCGTCCCGGCAGGATGCCGGCACATGAATTCTGGTCCCTCGAAACTTGGTGGCGATGGCGGCGGAGATCGGAATTGCTTCTGGAGAAAAGGGTTTCGGAATCAGGGTTTCCGCGGCGGGAGAAATATATATGCCAAAGGGGGTCACCAGAAGCGGAGAGGGGGCCCCAGGCGCCCCCCTAGGCGGCCAGGGGTGGGCCGCCTGGGCTGCCCCTGGCTCCCCTCTGGCCCCACTTTGGTTTTTCTCGAAGCTTCCTGTACGCTGATTTTTTCTGTATTTTTCCCGAAATTTTTGAAGCACTTTTAATATGGGGGAAATCTGAAATAGAAAAACAGCATAAAACAGGAACTGGCACTGTGGTGCACCGAGTTAATAGGTTAGTCCAAATATGATCAAAAGTGTATGGAAGTGCGTAAATATCATAGCAATATCACACAAAAGAAGCATGGAGCAAGCAGAAATTATAGATATGTTTTGGACGTATCAACATCCCCAAGCTTAATTCCTGCTCGTCCTCGAGTAGGTAAATGATAACAAGCATAATTTCTGTGGTGACATGCTACCAACCATATAAGAACTTTTTTAAGTAAAGCAATCAAGGCATGTAATTCAATTCAAGTCATAACAAGCAAGAGTCTATATTAGCACTGTAACAAGTAACATAAGAACATAAAGGTGCAAGAGCTCTCGCTGTCCGTGACTCGAATGTCTCCAAATGGTGTTTGCGTGCAAGAAAGGGGATAGGGATATATGAGAGAGTAAAACACGGATTGCCAAAAATACGACATCTATCACTAATAGGCTAAAGCTCTTGACACCAAAAGTTCAGACATTACTCATGGCAATACCTCAAAACTATTGCAAGTTACTACTAAAATTAAATAGCAACCTAAATTACCTACTTTAAGTTAAGACACACAACTTAGTGCAACAGGCAAACTCTCTTAACAAGATAAACATGAAAACTCAAGAGAGTTCAACAACCAACTAAACAAAGCTCTTTAAAAAGAAAAGCATGAAAACTAAGAGCTAAACATGACAGTAGCTATGGAAAGACAGAACACACACAACAAAGATAAATCCTATATTGTGTTCTAGGTTGAAGTGGAGCGTGTTTCTCTCCCACACAAAGAAAGCTGGGTTCTAACTTGTTATGAACAGCAAGCAAAGCTAAAGAAAACTAAAAAGGAAACTAAGAGCAAGACGCTCCAAGCATAGCACATAACGCATGAAGTGATTAAAATATAGTGGAACGAAAGACGAACTGGTAATTGTTGATGGAGAAGGGGATGCACGGGGGCATCCACAAGCTTAGACGCTTGAGTCTTCTTGAATATTTCTTGGGGGTGCACGGGGGCATCCCCAAGCTTGAGCGTTTGACCCTCCTGGATCTTCTTTTATCATCTTCCCTCGCACACTTGAAAACTTCCTTCATACATAACTCATCATAATCTGATTAGCGAGGTTAGTACCCATAATAAAATAATTTTTCCCTACTGGAAATAAGGATAATCTTGAAGAGATACTGTTTCTCAAGATTGCCAAAAGGTTTTTGCAAAGAAAAAGCAAGCTCAAGGTTTGCAAAACGAAGAAAAGGCAAAACAGGACAGAATCTGTGAAAAATAGACCAGTAGGCAGTAAATAATTTTTTCGGGGCACTTCTGCAAGTCAAATCAAAAAACTCAGAATAGACGCTCGAAAGCCAATTGTATAGAGCACGCTGTCAAAAAAAATCAGATCAAAAAGATGACCTGGTGATTTTCTACGAATTTTTCTGTCCAAGGACAGAATCTGTTTTCTGGACAGCACGTCACAACTTTTGCACTTTCTTGCAATCAGAGGCTAAACTTGGCACAAAGCTGAAAAATAAAGATACAATGATGTTGCTACAGTAGTAACAAACATCAAGACCACTAAAAACTGAAAGAACAAACTAAAAGCAAAGATAACAAGGGTTGTCTCCCTATAGCTCTTTCTTTATAGCCATAAAGATAGGCTTAAGACTTTAATGATGCTCTCATAGGAATAAGAGTTGAAGAACAAAAGAGAGCATCAAGAAGCAAATACCAAACACATTTAAGCCTAACATGCTTCCTATGCATAGGAATATTGCAATAGAATAATTCATTGAAGCACAAAGCAACTAGCATAGGAAGGCAAAACAAGCATAACTTCAAAATATTCACCATAAAGAGAGGAAACTTCTTAGTATTAAGATATTTAGAACCATGTCTCCCTCTCTCATTATAAATTTCAGTGGCATCATGGATGAACTCAACAATATAACTATCACATAAGGCATTATTTCCATGATCCAAAAGCATAAAAGTGTCATTACTCTTCATATAAGCAAAATCTTTCTTATTAGGAATAGTGAGAGTAAGACTATCATAACCATCATGGTAATCATCGTATTTAGGAGGCATATCATAATCATAATAAATTTTATCCTCAATAGTAGGTGGACTGAAAATATCATATTCATCATTGTAATCATCATATATAGGAGGCATAGTATCATCAAAGTAAATTTTCTCCTCAAAAGTTGGGGGACTAAAAATATCATGTTCATCAAACGTGTCATCCCCAAGCTTAGAGCTTTCCATGTCATTATCAATATTGATATTAAAAAACATACTAATAACATCACCACCATCATGATTGTTATGCAAATAATAAAGTTCCAAAGGTTTTTTAATTTTCTCTTCGAACACATCATGTCCAAGTTCAAGGTAGAGCTTATAAAGCTCTCTCATATTTTTGCTGTTTTCCATTAAGCAAAACTAGTGAAAATAAAAACAAGAAACAAAAAGATTTAATTGCAAGATCTAGAGAAGGTACCTTCACTTACCTCACTTCCCCGGCAACGGCGCCAGAAATAGCTTGATGTCTACACACGCTTCTATTCTTGTAGACTATGTTGGGCCTCACAGCGCAGAGGTTTGTATGACAGCAGCAATTTCCCTCAAGTGGATGACCTAAGGTTTATCGAACTCAGGCAAGTAGAGGTTGAAGATGGTCTCTCTCAAGCAACCCTGTAACTAAGATACAAGAAGTCTCTTGTGTCCCCAACACACCTAATACAACTAGGAGTTGTATAGGTGCACTAGTTCGGCGAAGAGATGGTAAAATATGGATGATAGGAGTGGCAAAGCAAAGTAATATAAATCTGTAATAAAAAGTGCAGCAAGCAAACAAGTGGTAAATGTGAGCACAAATGGTATTGCAATGGTGGAAACAAGGCCTAGGCTTCATACTTTCACTAGTGGCAACTCCCAACAACATTAACATAATCGAATCACATGATATTTCCCATAATGGAGACACACTCGGAGGTCATTCCTTTGTGGTCAAGAGAGGACGAGAATTATGTAGGGCTACAAAAGCACACCTCAAAGTTCATAGTTCTTAATCTATGGATTTCCCAATGTCACCGCGGCCATCCAAAGAGAGTACCACAATCACCACAACATATCTCCAGGATAGTCAAAGACAAGCACAAAGAGACTCTCAATCTTCAATCAACACACAAAAGAGGAAATCACTCATGAAAATATTCTTCTAATCCATGTCCAATAGACCGCTGTCACCTTGGTCTCGGTGATTATACTAGATAAAGACAACTGAGTACATCAATTCAATACATAGAGGAATGGGAAATATCATGGGATCACCCTAGATTAACATAGCCTATGATCACAACGAAGATCACATCATGGGAGAGAGAATTGACCACATAGCTACTGGTAGAAACCTCAGCCCCGAGGAGGAACTACTCCCGCATCATGGAGGGAGGAAGCAACGTCGATGGAGATGAATCCGGGGGCACTTCCCCGTCCCGGCAGGATGCCGGCACAGGAATTCTGGTCCCCCGAAACTTGGTGGCGATGGCGGCGGAGATCGGAATTGCTTCTGGAGAAAAGGGTTCCGGAATCAGGGTTTCCGCGACGGGAGAAATATATATGCCAAAGGGGGTCACCAGAAGCGGAGAGGGGGCCCCAGGCGCCCCCCCTAGGCGGCCAGGGGTGGGGCCGCCTGGGCTGGCCGCCTGGGCTGCCCCTGGCTCCCCTCTGGCCCCACTTTGGTTTTTCTCGAAGCTTCATGTACGCTGATTTTTTCTGTATTTTTCCCGGAATTTTTGGAGCACTTTTAATATGGGGGAAATCTGAAATAGAAAAACAGCAGAAAACAGGAACTGGCACTGTGGTGCACTGAGTTAATAGGTTAGTCCAAATATGATCAAAAGTGTATGGAAGTGCGTAAATATCATAGCAATATCACACAAAAGAATCATGGAGCAAGCAGAAATTATAGGTACGTTTTGGACGTATCAGCGCCGGATAGATATTTTTGGTGGGGCCGAGTTTGAATTTTGGTTTGGTACATATGTGGATGTGGAAAAGTGGTTGAGTGTTTTGGAGCATATCACTAAGTATTTTGAGCAAGCAAGCCATTAAGCAACACCTCATCCCCTTTTACTAGTATTGGCTTTCCTATGGACTCAATGTGAACTTGGATCACTGAAATGGAAAAAGTGGAATCCTGAGCTTTGAGCTTGAGCCAATCATTTTGTCCTTATCATCTTGAAGGGGTTCCACATCCTCTAGTCCATGACACTCCATCTGTTGAACTTGTTTGAAATATACTAGATGGAAATATTAGTCCAACAAGAGATATGTTGACATTAATTACCAAAAATCACCAAGGGAGCACTTGTGCTTTCAATCTCCCCCTTTTTGGTAATTTATGACAACATACACCAAATATTTAGATAAAGATATGAATAATAGCAGTTAAAGCTTTGAAAGAACATGTAACATGCATAGGCTCCCCCTACATGTATGCAATCATGTGAATATGGAATATAAGAACATGTGAAAGCATAGGCATGGCAGAGCAAGCAATGAGTTACATGTATCTTGGCTATATGCATCAAAGAAAATGATATGAATATATGAAGTGTATCCTCATGTTCATGATTCCTTCTTGCAAACAATATGTACATTAGCAAGAAATCTTCATGCACATAAGTTTGATACATATACTTACCTTGTGATCTTGAGCTGGTTTATGAAGGGATGAACCTGAGTAAACAAGGTTAGATAACACAGGTACATCTACTAGACAGAGTAACAAAAGAGCCACAAGGGTACCAAGATTTGGATAACATGTAGAGACTGAGTACTAGGTACTCTTGAATACAAACATGTTCCCAAAGGTAAAAGATGTGCAATTAATTCAAGGACTTCCTTACCTAACAGTCTTTCTCCCCCTGAATCTTATATTGGATAATGGAAGAAAGTAGGGAAACAAAATCAGAGTAAAACAGATCAGATCAACAATCATAGACATGTCTTTCCCCTCATAAAGACATGTAACTAGCTACTCTCCTCTTGATCACCAGGCATCTGGGGCAAGTGATTTTTCTCCCTTAAGCTTTGAGCTTTCTCTCTCCCTGAAGCTTTGATGTGAGCTCTCTCTCCCCCTTTGACATCAATTTCCAAGAAGGGATCTTCTGGAGTGTGAGTCAAAATAGGTTTGGTATTGAAACCGGTAGCACCGAGTAGTCCTTCTCGGTGGCACCGAGATGGTTCGGTTCAACCGAAAGAGGGAGATCGGTGGGTCCGACTTGAAAACTAAGAGAACAAGTTTTCATATCAGCTCTCTAGGCAAATAAGATCTCACAAGGATTTGCAAGGAATGAACTGAAAGATTTGCAATGAATTGGATGCAGAAAATGCAGAACAAAATAGAGAAAAGAAAAGCTAGATGAAGTTTTTTTTTGTTAAGAGAAGGGGAACAAAATGCAAGTATCAAATGCAAGGAACACGAAGAAATACTTAGAGAACTTCATCTAGAATTGGTTGGCGACAAAGTCACCTATGTTAGAGTATATCGACTTAGGAGTCAAGTGAAGACACTTGATCATAGGTCATACTCATCGTTTAAGCTCAAAATGGGGTTGCCATTTTTCGTTTAAGCATTTTGATGTATTCACATCTTGTTGAGCTGCTTTGACCCATGACTTGTGGTAAAGCTTCTCTAAGATGGAATGACATCCTTGGGTGGTGATGTTGATTTTGGTCATGTAGTTGAACTTGTGTGTGTTGCTCAAGGTTGATGAAGCTCATCAAGGATTGGGAGCACCACTTGTAGTTTGAGTTCATCTACCTACATGAGTTAGTCTTGCAAGGAATAGCACTTGTGTATCCAAAATGACAATCATGAACACTTGAGACCAAAAGAAATTTTATATATAGAAATTGTCAAAGGATATGTTGAAGGGTTTCATGCTTCCTTGTCTTCAACCACCACGGTGTAAGGGCTTGGTGATGTAGAGATTGTTCAATATATGAGTGAGTTGCAATCTCATGGATTTAGATTCATCCAAGTGCCTACACGAGTTAGATAACATGCAAGAGTACAAATATATCCAAGACATATGATCATAAGGGAAAAGTCAAGGATCAGTCAAAGGCTTACGCCTTGCATGTATCGAACTGGAGTTTCTACTCCAAGTTTGAGGCATCAATAATGTTCAATTCACCTCTCAACATGCAAAACACTTTCTCCTCAAGTGGTTTAGTGAATATATCTGCTAATTGCTTACCGGTGCGAACATGTTTAAGATTAATATCACCCTTAGCAACATGATCTCAAATGAAATGATGACAAACTTCTATATGTTTAGTTCGAGAGTGTTGCACATGATTATGAGCAATCTTAATAGCACTTTCATTGTCGCAAAGCAATGGTACATGTTTCACATATATCCCATAATCTTTAAGAGTTTGAGTCATCCAAAGCAGTTGAGCACAACATGAGCTAGCGGCAATGTATTCCGCTTCGGCAGTGGATAAGGATACCGAGTTTTGTTTCTTGGAGGACCAAGACACAAGAGATCTACCAAGAAATTGACAAGTACCCGAAGTAGACTTTCGATCAACCTTGTCACCAGCATAGTCCGATTCGGAGTAGCCAACAACATCAAAAGAAGACCTCTTAGGATACCAAATGCCAAAATTTGGTGTATGAATTAGGTATCTCACTATCCTTTTTACTGCCTTAAGATGACATTCTTTGGGGGCCGCTTGGTATCGTGCACACATGCACACACTTAGCATGATATTGGGATGGGAGGCACATAGATATAACAATGAACCAATCATAGAGCGGTAAACCTTTTGATCAACCGGTTCGCCATCCTTAGTTAAGTCAAGATGTCCACTAGTAGGCATGGGTGTAGTCATACCTTTGCATTCATGCATGTTGAACTTCTTGAACAAGTCCTTGGCATACTTTGCTTGAGAAACAAAGGTACCCTCCTTAGTTTGCTTGATTTGGAAACCAAGAAAGAACTTGAGTTCACTCATCATAGACATCTCAAACTTTTCTGACATTAACTTTCCAAAACTTTCACTAAAATGGGGATTAGCAGAACCAAATATAATATCATCAACATAGATTTGGCACACAAATAATTCACCATTAACCCTTTTAGTAAAAAGAGTGGAGTCTATTTTTCCAATTTCAAAGCCTTTTTCAATCAGGAACTTGGTCAAACATTTATACCATGCTCTAGGAGATTGTTTAAGACCATAGAGGGCTTTGTGTAGTTTGTAAACGTGATTGGGTTTCCTGGGACTAACAAAGCCGGGATGTTGTTTAACATAAACTTCCTCCTCAATTTCATCATTGAGAAAGGCACTTTTAATGTCCATTTGGTACAAGGTGATATCATGGTGATTAGCATAGGCAAGCAAGATGCGAATGGATTCAAGTCTAGCGACGGGGGCGTATGTCTCACCGTAGTCCATACCTTCGACTTGAGTGTAGCCTTGGGCGATGAGATGTGCTTTGTTTCGAACGACTTGTCCATCTTCGTCTTGCTTGTTGCGAAACACCCATTTGGTACCAATGATGTTGTGGTTGTTGTTGGGCTTCTTGACCAATGTCCACACTTGATTTCTCTCGAAGTTGTGTAGCTCTTCGTGCATGGCGTTCACCCAATATGGATAATCAAGAGCATCTTCAACCTTCATAGGTTCAAGGTTAGATATGAAAGAGTAATGTTCACAGAAATTAGCTAAACGAGATTTAGAGCGAGTGATTCTCCCGGTTTGGATGTCATTGTATATTTGCTCTACGGGATGATCTCTAGCAATTCTTGCTCTAACTCGTGAAAGCTTTTGCTTGGGTCGGGTGGAACATCCTCTTCATCATCTTCTTCCTCTTCCTGTCCTTCTTCATTGTTGTTGGTGTTGTTGTCCCCTTGTGGAGGTGGAGAAGGAGGTCAATGAGGTTCATCTTGATGCACATCCTCGTTTCCTTCGTCATGGCGTGTCCCACTTGTGGATGCCTCCGAGTCAACTTGAGGTTCACCTTGTCGAGATGTAGGGGATTCCACATGGACGGACGAAGTACTCTCCTTCACCTCTGTTGGACGAATCTTGCTAATAGACAATTCTTGGATTGCTTCTGAAGGATCTTTATCTCCTACATCAATTGGCAGTTGATCTACTTGCGAGCCGTTAGATTCATCAAACTTCACATCTACCGTCTCTTCAACCTTTCGGGTGAAATTGTTGTAGACACGGTAAGTGTGAGAGTTCGAGCCGTAACCAAGTAGGAAACCTTCATGAGATTTAGGAGTAAATTTAGAACAACAATGCTTATCAAGAATGTAGCACTTTGAGCCGAATACTCGAAAGTTTCCAACTTGGGGTTTGTTACCGGTGAGAAGCTCGTATGTCGTCTTGCCGAGAAGCTTGTGAAGATAGAAGCGATTTGTTGCATGACAAGCTGTCTCAACCGCTTCCGCCCAAAAGTGTCTTGGCGTCTTGTATTCGTCAAGCATTGTCCTTGCCATTTTGATGAGTGTCCGGTTCTTCCTCTCAACAACTCCATTTTGTTGAGGTGTGTACGTAGCTGAGAACTCATGTGAAATCCCTTCTTCGTCAAGAAAGGTATCCACATTTGCGTTCTTGAACTCCATTCCGTTGTCGCTGCTAACCTTCTTGATCTTCACTTAAAATTGATTTTGGGCCTTCCTAGCAAAGTTTTTGAAGATCTTTTGGACCTGCGATTTATCATCAAGAAAGAACACCCACGTAAATCTTGAAAAATCATCAACAATGACTAATCCAAAAGAGTTACCACCGAGGCTTTTGTAAGCGTTGGGGCCAAAAAGATCCGTATGAAGTAGCTCAAGTGGTCTTCTAGTAGTCATGATGTTCTTCACGGGATGACTTCCTCCAACTTGTTTTCCTGCTTAACAAGCACTACAAAGTCTATCCTTGTCAAATATAACATCTTTAACACCAATGATATGATCACCTTTAATTAGCTTATCAAGATTTTCGCATACCGACATGACCTAATCTTCTATGCCATAACCAACCTTTAGAAGATTTAGCAATAAAGCAAGTACGGGGTTGGGCTTTCTTAGTGAAGTCAACAATGTATATGTCACCTCTACGTATGCCGGTGAAGACCATGTTGTGATTATCTCTACGAAAGACTTGGCAATCAACATGAGTGAATAGCACATTTACACCAAAATCAGCTAATCCAGACACGGAGAGAAGATTATATCCAAGGGATTCTACAAGCATAACATTCTTACTTGAGCTGTCATTGGATATGGCCACCTTAACAAGGCCAACAACTTTACCCTTAGAGTTGTCACCAAAGCTAACATACTTTCGTGGACCATCATTTCTAGCAAGCTCATCAAACATGTCCTTATCTCCGGTCATGTGATCCGTGCACCCACTATCAAGCACCCATTCCTTTCCTCCAGCTGCGTCACCACGAAGATTTTCCATCAGACCAAAATGTCTCATTTGTTCATCAAGTTCACTATCGTCTTCCTCATCATAGTATCCATGTTCATCATCGTCATGTGGTTGGTCAACACCTAAAGAGAGTGATTCATTAGAAGTATGACTGTAACAATGTTCATCTCTATGAATTCTAATGACTTCGGAAATGATATTGCTAATTATTCTAACATCTCCTTTGGCAAGCATGAGTTCACGAAGTTCAAACAAACAATCACCAAACTTAGGATCACTAGTACTCATCTTATTTAAGGCAATAGACTTATGGAGAATCTCATCCAGATTTTTCAAGGAATAATTTGGGAATTGTTCCTCTAGAAATCTCCATATAGTGTAAGCACACTCAAGAGTTGGCAAACATATACAAGCAAGTTTCTAGGCAAACCTCTAGTGATAAGATTGACAGTCCTAAGATTTCGAACCATGTCAAGTTTCTCATTGAGAGTAGGATTTGAAGCATCAATGGGAGGCATGTACGGATTATCAATGTACTTGTTCAAATGATATTGATTGAAGATCTCAAGCATCTCATTTTTTCATTCATGAAAATATTCTCCATCAAGCATAGGCACTCTACGTCTAATACTAGCCAACGTAGACTCATCCATCTTCCTCCAATGGTGATTAAACCAAAGCAATAGAGACCAATGCTCTAATACCAATTGAAAGGATCGAGAAGAGAATGTGTCTAGAGGGGGGTGAATAGACTCTAGCAAGAAAAGTGGCCGCTTTTAACATACTTGATGTTTGAACGGAGATTTAGCACATGTTTAACTTTCACAAAACACAACAAGCATGCATGACAAGAGTATATAGGTACTTTGAAGTAAAGCATGCAACTTTGACCACTTGACTAAATTGATAACCTAGCCTTTTCCCAATTTTAGTTCTTGGCAGATTTTAGCAACTTAGCACAAGTAAAGCAATCAACCTACACATGCAATTCTAAGAATGTAGCAGGGGAATGTAAACAATTGCATATGAAGGTAAAGGGAGGAGTTTGGAGGGAGCAAGCACAAGTGAAGACAATGATGTTTTTTGTCTTGGTTCCAATAGGTGGTGCTATCGTACATCCAAGTTGCTGGAGACTTCAACCCACGAAGGGTAACGGTTGCGCGAGTCCACAGAGGGCTCCACCCATGAAGGGTCCACGAAGAAGCAACCTTGTCTATCCCACCATGGCCATCGTCGACGAAGGACTTGCCTCACTAGCGGTAGATCTTCACGAAGTAGGCGATCTCCTTGCCCTTACAAATTCCTTGGTTCAACTCAACAATCTTGTCGGAGGCTCCCAAGTGACACCTAACCAATCTAGAAGACACCACTCTCGAAAAGGTAATAACGATGTGTTGATGATGAACTCCTTGCTCAAATGCTTCAAATGATAGTCTCCCCAACACTCAAACAGCTCTTCATAGATTTGGATATGGTGGAAGAAGGATTTGAGTGGAAAGCAACTTGGAGAAGGCTAGAGAACAAGATTCTTATGGTAGGAATGGAATATCTTGATCTCAACACTTGAGTAGGTGGTTTTCTCTCAGAACATGACTGATGGACGTGTAGGTATGTTCTGATGGCTCTCTCCATGAGTGAAGAGTGGGTAGAGGGGTATATATAGCCTCCACACAAAATCTAATTGTTACACACAATTTACCAAACTCGGTGGGACCGATTCAGAGAAATCGGTCAGACCGATTTAGTTCATAATGTGACCATTAGGTATTTCGGTGGGACCAATATGATCAACTCGGTGCGACCGATTTCATGAGGGTTAGGGCATAACGTAATCTCGGTGGGACCAATTACACAAACTCGGTGGGACCAATTTTGGTAATAAGTGTTGGGGAATGTAGCATAATTCAAAAAAATTCCTACGCTTCACCAAAATCAATCTAAGGAGTCATCTAGCAACGAGCATAAAGGAGTGCATCTACATACCCTTTCTAGATCGCGTGCGGAAGCGTTCGAAGGAACGTGGATGAAGTAGTCGTACTCTTCGTGATCCTCGTCACCGATGATCCCAGCGCCGAACGGACGGCACCTCCGCGTTCAATACACGTACGGTACAGCGACGTCTCCTCCTTCTTGATCCAGCAAGGGCGGAGGAGAGGTTGTCGGAGATCCAGCAGCACGACGGCGTGGTGGTGGATGCAACAGGAAAAACTGCAGGGCTTCGCCGGCGCCCTGCGAGAGGAGTCGGAGGTGTGACGGGAGGGGGGAGAGGTGCCAGAGGCTTGGGGTGCGGCTGCCCTCTCCCCCCCCCCACTATATATAGGGGCCAGGGGGCGCCGGCCCTAGGAGATCCAATCTCCTAGGGGGGCGGCGGCCAGAGGGGGGAAACTTGCCCCCCAAGGCATAGGGGCGCCCCCTCCCCCTAGGGTTTTAACCCTAGGCGCATGGAGGGGGCGGTGCGCCAGCTCACCAGGGGCTGGCCCCCTTCCCCTTGCGGCCTACGGGGCCCTCCGGGATGGGTGGCCCCACCCGATGGACCCCCGGGACCCCTCCGGTGGTCCCGGGACACTCCCGGTGACCCCCGGAATTCACCCGATGGCCGAAACTGGACTTCCTATATATCATTCTTTACCTCCGGACCATTCCGGAACTCCTCGTGACGTCCGGGATCTCATCCGGGACTCCGAACAACATTCGGATTTCCACGTGCATGTATCTCTACAACCCTAGCGTTACCGAACCTTAAGTGTGTAGACCCTACGGGTTCGGGAGACACGCAGTCATGACCGAGACGACTCTCCGGTCAATAACCAACAGCGGGATCTGGATACCCATGTTAGTTCCCACGTGTTCCTCAATGATCTCATCGGATGAACCACTGTGTCTAGGATTCACTCAATCCCGTATGTTATTGAAGGAAATATGCCCTAGAGGCAATAATAAAGTTATTATTTATTTCCTTATATTATGATAAATGTTTATTATTCATGCTAGAATTGTATTAACCGGAAACTTAATACATGTGTGAATACATAGACAAAACAGAGTGTCCCTAGTATGCCTCTACTAGACTAGCTCATTGATCAAAGATGGTTATGTTTCCTAGCCATAGACATGAGTTGTCATTTGATCAACGGGATCACATCATTAGGAGAATGATCTGATGGACAAGACCCATCCGTTAGCTTAGCACTATGATCGTTTAAGTTTTACTGCTATTGCTTTCTTCATGACTTATACATGTTCCTATGACTATGAGATTATGCAACTCCCGAATACCACAGGAACACTTTGTGTGCTACCAAACGTCACAACATAACTGGGTGATTATAAAGGTACTCTACAGGTGTCTCCGAAGGTACTTGTTGGGTTGGCGTATTTCGAGATTAGGATTTGTCACTCCGATTGTCGGAGAGGTATCTCTGGGCCCACTCGGTAATGCACATCACTATAAGCCTTGCAAGCATTGCAGCTAATGAGTTAGTTGCAGGATGATGTATTACGGAACGAGTAAAGAGACTTGTTAGTAACGAGATTGAACTAGGTATTGAGATACCGACGATCGAATCTCGGGCATGTAACATACCGATGACAAAGGGAACAATGTATGTTGTTATGCGGTTTGACCGATAAAGATCTTCGTAGAATATGTATGAGCCAATATGAGCATCCAGGTTCCGCTATTGGTTATTGACCGGAGACGTGTCTCGGTCATGTCTACATAGTTCTCGAACCCGTAGGGTCCGCACGCTTAAGGTTTCGTTGATAGTTTTATTATGAGTTTATGAGTTTTGATGTACCGGAGGAGTTCGGAGTCCCGGATGAGATCGGGGACATGACGAGGAGTCTCAAAATGGTCGAGATGTAAAAATCGATATATTGGACGACTATATTCGGACATCGGAAAGGTTTCGAGTGATTCGGGTATTTTCGGAGTACCGGGGAGTTACGGGAATAGAGGAGAGAGGCCAAAAGGAAGGAGGCGTGCACCCCCCCTTCTGGTCCGAATTGGACAAGGGGTGCAGCCCCCTTTTCCTTCTCCCTCTCCCCCTCTTTCCTTCTCTCCTACTCCGGAAAGGAAAGGGGAATCCTACTAGGACTTGGGAGTCCTAGTAGGACTCCCCACACTTGGTGCGCCCCCTCTAGGGTCGGCCCCTCCCTCCCTCCTTTATATACGGGGGCAGGGGGTACCTCTAGACACAACAATTGATCTCTTGATCTCTTAGCCGTGTGCGGTGCCCCCCTCCACCATAGTTCTCCTCGATAAATATTGTAGCGGTGCTTAGGCGAAGCCCTGCGACGGTAGAACATCAAGATCGTCACCACACCGTCGTGCTGAAGGAACTCTCCCTCGACACTCGGCTAGATCGGAGTTCGAGGGACGTCATCGACCTGAACGTGTGCTAGAACTCGGAGGTGCCGTAGTTTCGGTGCTTGATCGGTCGGGCCGTGAAGACGTACGACTACATCAACCGCGTTGTTCTAACGCTTCCGCTTTCGGTCTACGAGGGTACGTAGACTCACTCTCCCCTCTCGTTGCTATGCATCTGGTAGATAGATCTTACGTGATCGTAGGAAAATTTTAAAATACTACGTTCCCAATAGTGGCATCATGAGCCAGGTCTATGCGTAGATGATATGCACGAGTAGAACACAAGTGAGTTGTGGAGGATACTAGTCATACTGCTTACCAGCATGTCATACTTTGATTCGGCGGTATTGTTGGATGAAGCGGCCCGGACCGACATTACGCGTACGCTTACGCGAGAGTGGTTCTACCGACGTGCTTCGCACACAGGTGGCTGGCGGGTGTCAGTTTCTCCAACTTTAGTTGAATCAAGTGTGGCTACGCTCGGTCCTTGTGAAGGTTAAAACAGCACATACTTGACGAAATATCGTTGTGGTTTTGTATGCGTAGGTAAGAACGGTTCTTGCTAAGCCCGTAGCAGCCACGTAAAACTTGCAACAACAAAGTAGAGGACGTCTAACTTGTTTTTGCAGGGCATGTTGTGATGTGATATGGTCAAGACATGATGAGTTATACGGTTTTGTATGAAATGATCATGTTTTGTAAAGTTATCGGCAACTGGCAGGAGCCATATGGTTGTCGCTTTATTGTATGAAATGCAATCGCCATGTAATTGCTTTACTTTATCACTAAGCGGTGACGATAGTCGTAGAAGCAATAGTTGGCGAGACGACAACGATGCTACGATGGAGATCAAGGTGTCGTGCCGGTGACGAAGGTGATCATGACGGTGCTTTGGAGATGGAGATCAAAAGCACAAGATGATGATGGCCATATCATGTCACATATTTTGATTGCATGTGATGTTTATCTTATTATGCTTCTTATTTTGCTTAGTTCGACGGTAGCATTATAAGATGATCCCTTACTAAATTTCAAGGTATAAGTGTTCTCCCTGAGTATGCACCGTTGCGAAAGTTCGTCGTGCCGAGACACCATGTGATGATCGGGTGTGATAAGCTCTACGTTCAAATACAACGGGTGTAAGCCAGTTTTGCACACGCAGAATACTCGGGTTAAACTTGACGAGCCTAGCATATGCAGATATGGCCTCGGAACACTGGAGACCGAAAGGTCGAGCGTGAATCATATAGTAGATATGATCAACATAAGATGTTCACCATTGAAACTACTCCATCTCATGTGATGATCGGACATGGTTTAGTTGATTTGGATCACGTGATCATTTAGATGACTAGAGGGATGTCTATCTAAGTGGGAGTTCTTAAGTAATATGATTAAATTGAACTTTAATTTATCATGAACTTAGTCCTCGTAGTATTAGCATATCTATGTCGTAGATCAATAGCTCGCGATGTTGCTCCCCGTTTATTTTTTATATGTTCCTAGAGAAAACTAAGTTGAAAGATGTTAGTAGCAATGATGCGGAATTGTTCCGTGATCTGAGGATTATCCTCATTGCTGCACAAAGAATTATGTCCTTGATGCACCGCTAGGTGACATACCTATTGCAGGAGCAGATGTGGACGTTATGAACGTTTTGACAAAAGCTCGGTATGATGACTACTTGATAGTTTAAGTGCACCATGCTTTATGGCTTAGAACCGGGACTTCAAAAACGTTTTGAACGCCACGGAGCATATAAGATGTTCCAAGAGTTGAAATTAGTATTTCATACTCATGCCCGTGTCGAGAGGTATAAGACTTCTGACAGTACTTTGCCTACAAGATGGAGGAGAATAGCTCAACCAGTGAGCATGTGCTCAGATTGTCTGGGTACTACAATTACTTGAATCAAGTGGGAGTTAATCTTCCAGATAAGATAGTAATTGACAAAGTTCTCTAGTCACTATCACCAAGTTAGTAGAACTTCGTGATGAACTATAATATGCAAGGGATGAAGAAAGGAATTCCCGAGCTCTTCGCAATGCTGAAGTCGGCGAAGGTAGAAATCATGAAAAAGCATCAAGTGTTGATGGTTAACAAGACCACTTGTTTCAAGTAAAGGGCAAAGGGATAGAAGGGGAACTTCAAGAAGAATGACAAGCAAGTTGTCACTCCCGTGAAGAAACCCAAAGCTAAAACTCAAGCCTGAAACTAAGTGCTTCTACTGCAAAGGAAATGGTCACTGGAAGTGGAACTGCCCTAGATACTTGGCGAATAAGAAGGATGGCAAAGTGAACAAAGGTATATTTTGATATACAGATTATTGATGTGTACTTTACTAGTGTTCATAGCAACCCCTGGGTATTTGATACCGGTTCAGTTGCTAAAATTAGTAACTCGAAACGAGAATTGCAGAATGAACAGAGACTAGTTAAAGGTGAAGTGACGATGTGTGTTGGAAGTGGTTCCAAGATTGATATGATCATCATCGCACACTCCCTATACTTTCGGGATTAGTGTAAAACCTAAATAAATGTTATTTGGCATTTGCGTTGAGCATGAATATGATTTGATCATATTTGTTGCAATACGGTTATTCATTTAAAGTCATAGAATAATTGTTATTATGTTTACATGAATAAAACCTTCGATGGTCATACACCCAATGAAAATAGTTTGTTGGATCTCGATCGTGGTGATACACATATTCATAATATTGAAGCCAAAAGATGCAAGGTTAATAATGATAGTGCAACTTATTTGTGGCACTGCTGTTTAGGTCATAATGGTGTAAAGCGCATGAAGAAACTCCATAGTGATGGACTTTTGGAATCACTTGGTGCTTGCGAACCATGCCTCATGGGCAAGATGACTAAAACTCCGTTCTCCGGAACAATGGAGCGAGCAACAGATTTGTTGGAGATCATACATACAGATGTATGTGGACCAATGAGTGTTGAAGCTCGTGGCGGGTATCGTTATTTTCTGACCTTCACTGATGATTTGAGCAGATATGGGTATATCTACTTAATGAAGCACAAGTCTAAAACATTTGAAAAGTTCAAAGAATTTCAGAGTGAAGTGGAGAATCATCGTAACAAGAAAATAAGAGTTTCTACGATATGATCGTAGAGGTAAAATATTTGAGTTAGCGAGTTTGGCCTTCAGTAAAAACAATGTGAAATAGTTTCACTACTCACGCCACCTGGAACACCATAGTGTAATGGTGTGTCCGAACGTCATAACCGTACTTTATTAGATATGGTGCGATCGATGATGTCTCTTACCGATCTACCACTATCGCTTTTGGGGTTATGCATTAGAGACAGATACATTCACGTTAAATAGAGCACCATCTAAATCCGTGGAGATGACACCGTATGAACTGTGGTTTGACGAGAAACCTAAGCTGTCATTTCTTTAAGTTTGGGACTGCGATGCTTATGTGAAAAAGTTTCAACATGATAAGCTCGAACTCAAATCAGAGAAGTAAATCTTCATAGGATACCCAAAAGAAACTGTTGGGTACACCTTCTATCACAGATCCGAAGGCAAGGTCTTTGTTGCTAATAGTGGATCCTTTCTAGAGAAGGAGTTTCTCTCGAAAGAAGTGAGTGGGACGAAAGTGGAACTTGATGAGGTAATTATACCTTCTCCCGAATTGGATAGTAGTACATCACAGAAACTGGTTCCAGTGATTCCTACACCAATTAGTGAGGAAGCTAATGATGATGATCATGAAACTTCGGATCAAGTTACTGCTGAACTTCGTAGATCAACCAGAGTACGTTCTGCACCAGAGTGGTACGGCAACCCGGTTCTGGAAGTCATGTTACTGGACCATGATGAACCTACGAACTATGAGGAAGCGATGATGAGCCCAGATTCCGCAAAATGGCTTGAGACCATGAAATCTGAGATGGGATCCATGTATGAGAACAAAGTGTGGACTTTGGTTGACTTGCCCGATGGTCGGCAAGCCATCGAAAATAAATGGATCTTCCAGAGGAAGACTGACGCTGACAGTAATGTTACTGTTTACAAAGCTCGACTTGTTGCGAAAGTTTTTCAACAAGTTCAAGGAGTTGACTACGATGAGACTTTCTCACCCGTAGCGATGCTTAAGTCTGTCCGAATCATGTTAGCAATTGCCGCATTTTATGAAATCTGGCAAATGGATAACAAAACTGCATTCTTTAATGGATTTATTAAAGAAGACTTGTATATGATGCAACCAGAAGGTTTTGTCAATCCTAAAGGTGCTAACAAAATGTGCAAGCTCCAGCGATCCATCTATGGACTGGTGCAAGCATCTCGGAGTTGGAATATACGCTTTGATAAGTTGATCAAAGCATATAGATTTATACAGACTTGCGGTGAAGCCTGTATTTACAAGAAGTGAGTGGGAGCACTACAACCTTTCTGATAAGTATATGTGAATGACATATTGTCGATCGGAAATGATGTAGAATTTTCTGGAAAGCATAAAGGAGTGTTTGAAATGAGTTTTTCAAAGAAAGACCTTGGTGAAGCTGCTTACATATTGGGCATCAAGATCTATAGAGACAGATCAAGACGCTTGATAAGACTTTCGATGAGTACATACCTTGATATGATTTTGAAGTAGTTCAAAATGGATCAGTCAAAGAAGGAGTTCTTACCTGACTTGTAAGGTGTGAAGTTGAATAAGACTCAAAGCCAGACCACGGCAGAAAAATATAGAGAGAATGAAAGTCATTCCCTATGCCTTAGCCATAGGTTCTATAAAGTATGCCATGCTGTGTACCAAACATGTTGTGTACCTTGCCATGAGTTTGTCAAGAGGGTACAATAGTGATCCAGGAGTAGATCACTGTACAGCGGTCAAAATTATCCTTAGTAACTGGATGACTAAGGAAATGTTTCTCGATTATGGAGGTGATAAAGAGTTCGTCGTAAAGGGTTACGCCGATGCAAGATTTGACACTAAATCCAGCTGACTCTAAGTATCAATCTGGATGCGTATTGAAAGTGGGAGCAATTAGCTAGAGTAGCTCCATGCAGAGCATTGTAGACACATAGACATTTGCGAAATACATACGGATCTGAATGTGACAGACCCGTTGACTAAACTTCTCTTACGAAGCAACACATGATCACACCTTAGTACTCTTTGGGTGTTAATCACATAGCGATGTGAACTAGATTATTGACTCTAGTAAACCCTTTGGGTGTTAATCACATGACGATGTGAACTATCGGTGTTAAATCACATGGCGATGTGAACTAGATTATTGACTCTAGTGCAAGTGGGAGACTGAAGGAAATATGCCCTAGAGGCAATAATAAAGTTATTATTTATTTCCTTATATTATGATAAATGTTTATTATTCATGCTAGAATTGTATTAACCGGAAACTTAATACATGTGTGAATACATAGACAAAACAGAGTGTCCCTAGTATGCCTCTACTAGACTAGCTCATTGATCAAAGATGGCTATGTTTCCTAGCCATAGACATGAGTTGTCATTTGATCAACGGGATCACATCATTAGGAGAATGATCTGATGGACAAGACCCATCTGTTAGCTTAGCATTATGATCGTTTAAGTTTTACTGCTATTGCTTTCTTCATGACTTATACATGTTCCTATGACTATGAGATTATGCAACTCCCGAATACAGGAGGAACACTTTGTGTGCTACCAAACGTCACAACGTAACTGGGTGATTATAAAGGTACTCTACAGGTGTCTCCGAAGGTACTTGTTGGGTTGGCGTATTTCGAGATTAGGATTTGTCACTCCGATTGTCGGAGAGGTATCTCTGGGCCCACTCGGTAATGCACATCACTATAAGCCTTGCAAGCATTGCAGCTAATGAGTTAGTTGCGGGATGATGTATTACAGAACGAGTAAAGAGACTTGTTAGTAACGAGATTGAACTAGGTATTGAGATACCGACGATCGAATCTCGGGCATGTAACATACCGATGACAAAGGGAACAATGTATGTTGTTATGCGGTTGGACCGATAAAGATCTTCGTAGAATATGTGGGAGCCAATATGAGCATCCAGGTTCCGCTATTGGTTATTGACCGGAGACGTGTCTCGGTCATGTCTACATAGTTCTCGAACCCGTAGGGTCCGCACGCTTAAGGTTTCGATGATAGTTTTATTATGAGTTTATGAGTTTTGATGTACCGAAGGAGTTCGGAGTCCCGGATGAGATCGGGGACATGACGAGGAGTCTCAAAATGGTTGAGATGTAAAAATCGATATATTGGACGACTATATTCGGACATCGGAAAGGTTCCAAGTGATTCGGGTATTTTCGGAGTACCGGGGAGTTACGGGAATAGAGGAGAGAGGCCAAAAGGAAGGAGGCGTGCACCCCCCTTCTGGTCCGAATTGGACAAGGGGTGCAGCCCCCTTTTCCTTCTCCCTCTCCCCCTCTTTCCTTCTCTCCTACTCCGGAAAGGAAAGGGGAATCCTACTAGGACTTGGGAGTCCTAGTAGGACTCCCCACACTTGGTGCGCCCCCTCTAGGGTCGGCCCCTCCCTCCCTCCTTTATATACGGGGGCAGGGGGTACCTCTAGACACAACAATTGATCTCTTGATCTCTTAGCCGTGTGCGGTGCCCCCCTCCACCATAGTTCTCCTCGATAAATATTGTAGCGGTGCTTAGGCGAAGCCCTGCGACGGTAGAACATCAAGATCGTCACCACGCCGTCGTGCTGACGGAACTCTCCCTCGACACTCGGCTGGATCGGAGTTCGAGGGACGTCATCGACCTGAACGTGTGCTAGAACTCGGAGGTGCCGTAGTTTCGGTGCTTGATCGGTCGGGCCGTGAAGACGTACGACTACATCAACCGCGTTGTTCTAACGCTTCCGCTTTCGGTCTACGAGGGTACGTAGACTCACTCTCCCCTCTCGTTGCTATGCATCTGGTAGATACATCTTGCGTGATCGTAGGAAATTTTAAAATACTACGTTCCCAACAGTTATTCCCTTTGTCTATCGGTACGATACTTGCCCGAGATTCGATCGTCGGTATACCCGATACTGATGGCTTCTCGCCCCTCATTGGTTACCCCAAGTGGAAGGTTTGAGATGTAGCGTAACGGCAAGTTTCCCTTGGCAAGATACCAAGGATCGAATCCCGTGAGACTCCG
This sequence comes from Secale cereale, assembly GCA_902687465.1. NCBI lineage: Eukaryota > Viridiplantae > Streptophyta > Magnoliopsida > Poales > Poaceae > Secale > Secale cereale. The sequence goes on from LR738709.1 coordinate 599,917,296, forward strand.
AGGGTCGACAAGAAGGTGTCAACTGCTAACGGCGCCAACTTAGCGGTTGACAGGACCTGCACACAGATACAAATAACTTTGCTCCCAATGAGTACAGAGAGGTTGTCAATCCCTCCGGCCTTGTCGTTTACAAAGGATCAAACACAAGAGATAATAGTGATAGGTATGACTGCAACTAGGAAATAAGAACGGGAAGTAAATAGCGGGTGTGATCAGTGATGGTAATATGGACCGGGGTCCCATGATGTTCACTAGTGATGTCTCTCTCCCAAAAGACGGTAAAACAGCTAAGCGAGGTAAACAAATTACAGCTGGGCAATTGACAGGATTATGTGCGCAAACCAATGCTAACTATGTTGTAAGAAAGGTAGAGGCTCTAAGCATGGGCGGTACGCCAAGGCAAGTAGACCGAAATCCATCTGCATCTACTACTATTCATCCACCTTGAGATATCTAGCCAGAACATCTCGCTGGTATTAAGTTGCGAGTCCCGCCCAAAGTGTAAACTCAAAGCAACAGGCAACTGCATTAAAAGAACTTTGCGTAAAGTAAACAATCCTTGCACCCGCAAGTACAAGCACCGTTGTTTTCCCCCTTGTGGCAACAGCACATCCCCTAGACTCATGTTTCTGTCACTCAAACTAGTCATCGAGGGGCATGAACCCACAATCAAGCATAACGTTCCCTCTTGGAGTTACTACCTACTACTCGGCCAAAGCAATAAATAGCAACGGAGAACATGCAAGAATTACTCAAGAACATAAATATAAAAGAGGTCAATCAAATATATTACTCACACACAATCTGAACATAATCTCATAATCCATCGGATCCCAGCAAACTCAGCAGAGCAACAGCATAAAGATTACATATGTGCCTCGATCATGTAGGGCAGCTCACGAGGTCTAATCCATGAAGAACAAAGAGGGGGGAGAACATCACATAGCTACTGGTCATGGACCCATGGTCCAAGGGAGACTACTCACAACTCATCCGGGAAGCGTCCATGGTGGTGGAGAAGCTCCCGGTGGTGATCCTCCCCTCCGGCAGGGTGCCTGGAAGAGTTCTCCTGGTGCTCCCGATCTTGGAAGCGTGGCGGCGGCGGAACAGAGACGTGATCGCGAAAAAGGGTTCCGTCCTCGAGGGTTTCGGGACGCGAGGAGTATATATGCCAAAGGGGGTCACCAGAAGCGGAGAGGGGGGCCCAGGCGCCCCCCCCCCCCCCCAGGCGGCCAGGGGTGGGGCCGCCTGGGCAGGCCGCCCGGGCTGCCCCTGGCTTCCCTCTGGCCCTGCTTTGGTTTTTCTTGAAGCTCCCGATACGCTGATTTTTCCTGTATTTTTCCCGGAATTTTTAGGGCACTTTTAATATGGGGGAAACCTGAAATAGAAAAACAGCAGAAAACAGGAACTGGCACTGTGGTGCACTGAGTTAATAGGTTAGTCCAAATATGATCAAAAGTGTATGGAAGTGCATAAATATCATAGCAATATCACACAAAAGAGGCATGGAGCAAGCAGAAATTATAGATACGTTTTGGACGTATCAGATACCTTGTTCAATCTCGTCATGGCAAGTCTCTTTACTCGTTCCGGAATCCATCATCCCATGACTAACTCCTTAGTCACTTTGAGCTCATTATGATGATGTCTTACCGAGAGGGCCCAGAGGTACCTCTCCGTCATACGGAGTGATAATATCCCAGTCTCGGTTCGTACCAACTCAACACACACTTTTGGAGATACCCATTGCGTACCTTTATAGCCACCCAGTTACGTTGTGACATTTGGCACACCCAAAGTATTCCTACGGTATCCGGGAGTTTCACAACCTCATGGTCTAAGGAATAAATACTTGACACTAGAAAAGCTTATGCATTACGAACTATACGATCTCGTGCTAGGTTCAGGATTGGGTCTTGTCCATCACATCATTCTCCTAATGATGTGATCCCGTCATCAATGACATCCAATGTCCATGGTCAGGAAACCGTGACCATCTGTTGATCAACGAGCTAGTAACTAGAGGCTTACCAGGGACACATTGTGGTCTATGTATTCACACATGTATCACTGTTTCCGTACAATACAATTCAAGCATGAATAACAGACAATTATTATGAACAAGGAAATATAATAATAATACTTTCATTATTGCCTCTAGGGCATATTTCCAACAGTCTCCCACTTGCACTAGAGTCAATAATTTAGTTACATTGTGATGAATCGAACACCCATAGAGTTCTGGTGTTGATCATGTTTTGCCCGTGGAAGAGGTTTAGTCAACGGGTCTGCGACATTCAGATCCGTATGCACTTTACAAATATCTATGTCTCCATCTTGAACATAATTCCAGATGGAGTTGAAATGGCGCTTGATGTGCTTTGTCTTCTTGTGAAACCTGGGCTCCTTGGTAATGGCAATAGCTCCAGTGTTGTCACAGAAGAGAGTCATCGGGCTTGTCGCGCTTGGAATGACTCCTAGGTCGGTGATGAACTCCTTCATCCAAACTCCTTCTTGCGCTGCTTCGCAAGCATCTATGTACTCCGCTTCACATGTAGAATGCACCACGACGCTCTGCTTGCAACTGCACCAGCTGACTGCTCCACCATTCAAAATATACACGTATCCGGTTTGTGACTTAGAATCATCTAGATCTGTGTCGAAGCTAGCATCGACGTAACCCTTTACGACGAGCTCTTCGTCACCTCCATAAACGAGAAACATATCCTTAGTCCTCTTCAGGTACTTTAGGATGTTCTTAACCGCTGTCCAGTGTTCCATACCGGGATCACTTTGGTACCTCCCTACCAAACTTATGGCAAGGTTCACATCTGGTCTGGTACACAGCATGGCATACATGATAGAACCTATGGCCGAGGCATAGGGAATTACACTCATCTTTTCTCTATCTTTTGCCGTGGTCGGGGACTGAGCCTTGCTCAATCTCATACCTTGCAAAACAGGCAAGAACCCCTTCTAGGACTGATCCATATTGAACTTCTTCAATATCTTGTCAAGGTATGTGCTTTGTGAAAGACCAATGAGGCGTCTTGATCTATCTCTATAGATTTTGATGCCTAGTATGTAAGCAGCTTCTCCAAGGTCCTTCATTGAAAAACTCTTATTCAAGTAGGCCTTTGTGCTCTCCAAGAATTATATATCATTTCCCATCAGCAATATGTCATCCACATATAATATGAGAAATGCTACAGAGCTCCCACTCACTTTCTTGTAAATACAGGCTTCTCCCCAAGTCTGTATAAAGCCAAACGCTTTGATCACATCATTAAAGCGAATGTTCCAACTCCGAGATGCTTGCACCAGCCCGTAGATCGAGCGTTGGAGCTTGCATACCTTGTTAGCATTCTCTGGATCGACAAAACCTTCCGGCTGCATCATATACAGTTCTTCCTTGAGGAAACCATTAAGGAATGCCGTTTTGACGTCCATTTGCCATATCTCATAATCATAGAATGCGGCAGTTGCTAACATGATTTGGATTGACTTCAGCATCGCTACGGGAGAGAAAGTCTCGTCGTAGTCAATCCCTTTAAGTTGTCGATAACCCTTAGCGACAAGCCGAGCCTTATAGATGGTCACGTTACCATCCGCGTCTGTCTTCTTCTTAAATATCCATTTATTTTCTATGGCATGCCTATCATCAGGCAAGTCCACCAAAGCCCATACTTTGCTTTCATACATGGATTCTATCTCGGATTTCATGGCTCCAAGCCATTTATTGGAATCCGGGCCCGCCATCGCTTCTTCATAGTTCAAAGGTTCACCGTTGTCTAACAACATGATTTCCATGACAGGGTTGCCGTACCACTCTGGTGCGGAACATGTCCTTGTGGACCTTCAAAGTTCAGTAGTAACTTGATCTGTTTCTTCATGATCATCATCATTAACTTCCTCCCTTGTCGGTGCAGGCACCTCAGGAACAATTTCCTGTGCTGCGCTACTTTCCGGTTCGGGAGGGGTGACTTTCACCTCATCAAGTTCTACTTTCCTCCCACTCACTTCTTTCGAGAGAAACTCTTTCTCCAGAAAGGATCCATTCTTGGCAACAAAGACCTTGCCTTCGGATATGTGGTAGAAGGTGTACCCAATTGTTTCCTTTGGGTACCCTATGAAGATGCATTTTCCGATTTGGGTTCGAGCTTTTCAGGTTGAAGTTTCTTGACATAAGTATCGCAACCCCAAACTTTTAGAAACGACAGCTTAGGTTTCTTGCCAAACCAAAGTTCATACGGTGTCGTCTCAACGGATTTCGACGGAGCCCTATTTAAAGTGAATGCGGCAGTCTCTAAAGCATAACCCCAAAAAGATAGCGGTAAGTCGGTGAGAGACATCATAGATCGCACCATGTCCAACAGGGTACGATTTCGACGTTCGGACACACCCTTACACTGAGGTGTTCCGGGCGGTGTCAATTGTGAAACAATTCCACAGTTCCTAAGGTGCGTGCCAAATTCATGACTTAAATATTCACCCCCACGATCCGATCGCAAGAACTTTATTTTTTTGTCACGTTGATTCTCGACCTCATTCTGAAATTCCTTGAACTTCTCAAAGGTCTCAGACTTGTGCTTCATCAAGTAGATATACCCATATCTACTCAAGTCATCTGTGAGGGTGAGAACATAACGATAGCCTCCACGAGCCTCAACACTCATTGGACCGCACACATCGGTATGTATGATTTCCAATAAGTTGGTTGCTCGCTCCATTGTTCCGGAGAACGGAGTCTTGGTCATCTTGCCCAAAAGGCATGGTTCGCACGTGTCAAATGATTCATAATCAAGAGACTCCAGAAGTCCATCTGCATGAAGCTTCTTCATACGTTTGACACCAATATGACCAAGGCGGCAATGCCACAAGTATGTGGGACTATCATTGTCAACTTTACATCTTTTTGCATTCACACTATGAATATGTGTATCATCACGATCGAGATTCATCAAAAATAAACCATTGACCAGCGGGGCATGACCATAAAACATATCTCTCAAATAAATAGAACAACCATTATTCTCGGATTTAAATGAGTAGCCATCTCGCATCAAATGAGATCCAGATACAATGTTCATGCTCAAAGCTGGTACCAAATAACAATTATTAAGGTTTAACACTAATCCCGAGGGTAGATGTAGAGGCAGCGTGCCGACGGCGATCACATCAACCTTGGAACCATTCCCGGCGCGCATCGTCACCTCGTCCTTCGCAAGTCTCCGCTTATTCCGCAACTCCTGCTTTGAGTTACAAATATGAGCAACTGCACCGGTATCAAATACCCAGGAGCTACTACGAGCGTTGGTAAGGTACACATCAATAACATGTATATCATATATACCTTTGACGTTGCTGGCCTTCTTGTCTGCTAAGTATTTGGGGCAGTTCTGCTTCAAGTGACCCGTTCCCTTGCAATAAAAGCACTCAGTCTCAGGCTTGGGTCCATACTTTGGCTTCTTCCCGGCAACTGGCTTACCGGGCGCGGCAACTCCCTTGCCGTCCTTCTTGAAGTTCTTCTTACCCTTGCCCTTCTTGAACTTAGTGGTTTTATTGACCATCAAGACTTGATGCTCTTTCTTGATCTCCACCTCCGCTGATTTCAGCATTGAATACACCTCGGGAATTGTCGGGGATATACCCCGCAGTATGAACCGGCCGGAATTATAACCCGGTCGGACTTGACATTTTACTTAAGACGGTTTACACTTGGCAATTTACTGGTAACCCGGCGGGCGGATCACGGATGACAAGGCCCAAGGCCCAGAAGGCCGGTTCATGTATGGTGGGCCGGTTTATGAAGAAAGCATAAGTAATATTCTCTTACAAAGGAAGCAAGACTAGGACTCCTTGTAATAAAACAATCCTAATCCTACTAGGACTAGTCATGTAACCCGCCCCTTCGACATATATAAGGAGGGGCAGGGCTCCCCAAAGAGGGACAAGTTAGGCAAGTTTAGACAAGCCACAAGCAGACAAATTTCTAGGGCTAGACACAAAGAGCCGGTTTACTGGCGACACCATGAGGATCATAATGAGATCTAGCCTCAAACAGCACGTGGGGTTATTACCGGATGATGTTTCCCGGGGCCCGAAGCTGCCTAAATCCGTGTCTTCCATCGTGTCTCTCGATTCCGCTCAACCCCTCTCAAGCTACTACATAGATGCGTGGCCTCACGACTAAGTCCGCTAAACCGGACATCTGACGTGTTAATTCCACCGTGGGGCTTGCGCACGGTGGTGTTGAGTTCTTGAAGGGATTTCTCTCTCAGGGATCAAGAAGCTCGCTACTGATCAGATGAAGAGGAATTCAAGAAAATTATTGTTACGACGCTCCGGGCGACTACCATCATCATGATCTTCACGACCGAATCATCAATCAGAGCCCTGAAATTGCCAAGTCACCGAGACAATCAAAGTTTGCTACCCGTACACTATTGCATTGATTTGAGTTCATATGGCATCAACTCATGCTCCGATGCCAAAACTCTTCGCGTGAAAAGCGACCAATCGACATGTACTATTGGTTCTAGATGTGATAGAAAAAAGGTGATCCATCTATTGATCTATCAGCACGAGGAGGTAGTACAAAAACAATGATCCATCAGCACGGAAGGAAAAGACAAACCAACCACAACTCGGAGGAGGATTCGTGTATAGGATGGATTCGGATTCGCTTTTTCATCACCTCTGAACCCCCGTAGTCTGGTTCTGGCCTCAAACCGCTGTGGGGCCTCCGCCTGCTCACGGCCTCTCCTCACCGCCCGTTCGTTGGCACGTTGGGTTGCCGCGTTTAGTCACCGGCTGCCTCCAAGGCACTACCGCCACCACGGCTCAGAGCCTCCGTTGCTTCTGCTATGGCCCGGCGCCTCACCGCTATCCCGACCCGTGAGTCACCGGCTGCCTAAAAGTCGCGGCTGGGGCCTCTCTCCACCTCGCCGCCTTTGCCGGCGATCTTCGAGTCGGATGCTACCAAGACGCCTCTGCGGCAGTGACCCGCCGCGGGAAAGCCGGCGCCGTCGAGTTACTGTAACTCGCCCCCACCGGAGCAGATTATGAGTTGCCTCTGTTTGGGCCGCTCTGCTGTGGCCGGGCGGGCATCTTGAGCCGCCGGCCGCCCCGAACCAGCCGAGCTCCGCCTCTAAGTCGCCGGCCGCCCCGAGTCTCTGCTGCCTCCGATCCATTACTGCAAGCTGCCGTCGTGCGTTCACCATAAGCCGGCTTTCTGAAGCCGCATGCTTTCCGGAGCTTCAAGTCGCGGCAAGTCCGAGTTGTCCCCGGCAGGGTTCTCAAGTCACCCATCTCGCGCTAAACCGCCCCGGCGCAAGCGGCTTATACCTGGTCTGGTTTGACCCGCCCGTTGTTGTCACCTGCGGGACTGGCCTGCTCAATTGATCCTCTGTCTGCTGAGCTGTTGCTGCTCTAACCCGCTGCGTCGCCCAGTCTGACCTTGCTGGGCCCTGTCTTATTTTTACATGCAGCCGTGCTGAGCCGCTGCTGCCGTAACCCGCTGCCATCGTTGCACTGCACCTCAAGTCGGCCGCCTACGCCGTCGTACTTCGAGCCGAACAGGCAGGCTGCCAGCTCGGCCGAGCTGCCGCAGCTACTCTGCACTGACGGGTTCCTTACTGCCATGTTACTCTGGCCTGCACAGATTTTTGATCTCTTTGAAGAGTCCCCTCGCAAGGTGCAGCACAAGTTGAATGCCAAGTCCAAAAACCTCAAGTCCAACGATGGCACTTTTGCTATTTTAATTGAGAAGGGTCTGAGACCAATCATTGTTGGTGGTATGGCAATGTGGCTTCCCATCGACCAAAAAGGTCGTATATGTATATACGCGGGCTAGACATGTGACGTTCATCAATTAAGCTACTTGAGTGTTAGCTTCAGAAGCTAACTAGCATTGCAGATACAATTCTGAAGCAGTGCTAGACAATTCTGAAGAGGCCTCGCCCCTGAAGCATCTACGGAGGCGCCGCAGTTTCCAAGTACGCCACCACGTGCTGAGCCACGTTAGCATAGCAATCTTCCGTCGAAACCAACACATCAGACTTGGAGACGGACATGCTATAAATTAACCATATCCAACCAAAGGAATATCAAGTACTTTGACATATTACGCGAAGGCTCCAATGAACCGGATTGTTCAAAAGCAATGAGTCAAAGGATCAGTCAAAACAACAGCAGAGTTTGCGCAAGAATCAAGAAATAGTACTACTACTGTTGGGATGGAAAGGACCAAGGCAAAATAGCATTATCCACTATCAGCATCTGTTCATCCGGCAAAAAATATCAGGTGATATCTATCTTATTTATTTGTAAATACATACTAATTCATCAAAGCAAAAATACCTCGCCCTGCTGTATTTGATATGCAGGAAAATTATTCATTACAAAGTGGAATTGTACTGCGGAGATGGAGGTATGCCAACATCATTCGGCACAAGTAAACGCTGTTACTCAACGGACTCCCGCTCCGGTTTACAATACCGTGACCATCTCTTATAACCACGCCGGTTTACAATACCGTGACCATCTCTCGCGACCGCACCGGTTTACAACGTCGTGACCATCTTTCACAACCGCGTCGGTTTACCACCAGGAGGACAACTAACCCGTCGGCATCGGCCGACCCATCTGTTCTTCGAGCAAATCAGGTGTTATCTCTCCTATATACTTTATCAGGATCTTTTAATTCCTTTGAGCACCATTACACTGCCCTATTGGTATTTTCATATACAGGTAAAATCATTGTTATACTGCGGATATCAACACGCATTGGCCATATTCTAAAACGGCATTTTCATCTGTGTCATATTACTTAATGAACGGACGGCCGGTTCACGCGTCCTCACCGGTTTACAATGTGGAGGACAAATTGCTCGTCCGCACCGGTTTACAACTGCGGTCGATTCATATGTCTGTGCTGCCACTGATGCTGCGGTCGTTTTACCGTCCGCCATGCAATCTGACCTATTCAACATACCGGTTTGGCTAACAGACACCGATGAGGGTCATAAGGTCCAAATTCATTTAGGTGATATCCATCTAAAGTTTATTTTTCTTAATATATATCATTTTCATTAAGAAGACAATATGCTTTGATTTATCTATGTTGATGTGCAGGACAATTATTTATTAAGGGACCAAAGAAGGTTTGCCGCACAGCGCAACTCCCACATAGATACCCTGCCTCTACGGTTACTTGGGGGCTTCTTGTTCAAACATAGGTCGTATTCGAACCAAAGAGAACATAGCCAAACTCACTAAAGGGCTTCCTGTTCAAACATAGGTCGTATTCGAACCAAAGAGAACATAGCCATTCCTGTTCAAACATAGGTCGTATTCGAACCAAAGAGAACATAGCAAAGGCCAGTAGGGGGTTAGGATCGTATTCGAATCCTAGCTTAGCCCCTATGGTCCGGTTTGTATGATCGTATTCGAATCATAAGCTCAATGGATCGTATTCGAATCCATTGCTTGGCTAAAATTTCAAGGTCAGTAGGGGGTTAGGATCGTATACGAATCCTAGCTTAGCCCCTATGGTCCGGTTTGTATGATCGTATTCGAATCATAAGCTCAATGGATCGTATTCGAATCCATTGCTTGGCTAAAATTTCAAGGCCAGTAGGGGGTTAGGATCGTATTCGAATCCTAGCTTAGCCCCTATGGTCCGGTTTACTGATTGTATTCGAATCACAAGTCTCGATTTGGAGCCTGGCAGCTCGCAAAAAGCCTCGACTACATGGTTTTATTTGCAAACGTGTATTTTTTGTATTTGTGTTTTATGGTTCTTTAATCCGGAGCTGGACAAACTTCGAAGTTGACCACATCTCTTCAAAAGTCTGGACACAGAGCTCCAGCATTATTTAAACTCGTAGTTCCTATAAACCCGGAATAATTATTGGGTCCATCCCAAAGGGGCCAAGAGCTTCCTCAGAAACTACAATGTTCGCCGGATTAAGGATATCAATCATACTTAATCAAAGGTTTTCAAAGTCGCTTTAAGCGCAATGGATATTATTTCATCGATGGAAGTGATTTATTCTACAAAGGAATAGTCCCGAGTTGCTGCAGGCTTACAACCCGGCACTTGGGGGCTACATTATTCAAGTTAAAAATTGCATCACATATGCAAGTCTCATGTCGCTGCAAGCATGCACCATGACACTTGGGGGCTAATGCAAAGTCATTTTTACTGGCCTTATTGAAGACCCGACTCATCACATCATATTGAGCCGGCCCTTGGGGGCTACCAATCACTCTTATCAACAATTCAAGGTACACAAGTATTAATCCATTATATTGAAGGGTCCACTGCTCAGTTGGTAAAGCACAAAGCTCTTACCCTTGTGGACGTGGGTTCAAACCCCACGATGGAAGTTACATTATATAATGTTATTTTCAATGATTATATCTACAAAATCCCTGCTCATTATTTCATAATAACCCGGCACTTGGGGGCTACATGTTGCTGTTCAAGTTTACATGATCATATTTTCAAAGTCCCTGCTCATTATTGCATAATGACCCGGCACTTGGGGGCTACATAATATGGAATATTCAGTTTCATAGTGATTGAGATGAACAATCCGGATTTCTTCAAGTTGCAACATTTATATTGAAACAAGTCATAAGCTATCACTACGTTCTCTCTTAAGACTTGGGGGCTACAGGTAATATGGATATAAAGGAGGAACATCTTCAAATTCTCAGTTTTGGGCAAATCACGAAGATTAATTGTGTGACTCGGCATTGGCAACAATCATAACCCGGCGTCCATAAACAGTCATGACCCAGGATCATCAGTTTTTATAACCCGACAATTTTGGCAATCATAAACCAGCAAGTTCTACATCTTTGAGTTGGTTGGATATCAATTGAATATTTGAAGATCAATATTTTTGTCAAGTCAGAGCATTGAAGGCCGAGTCAAATGGATTCTTTGTTTGCAATATTTTTTTCTACAGACAAGTTGATTATGAAGCTGGTCTGTTGACCCAGATTTTCTAGAAGAAGGAAAGGACAAAGACTTAAGGATGGTCAGATGCCGGTTTACAAGAAATTCTTAACCCGGAGCACAACCTGTCAGATTCGCTCTTGTGTTTATTTTGCAGCATAAGTTTACCATGGATAAATCCAAGCTAAACTTGGGGGCTAATGTCGGGGATATACCCCGCAGTATGAACCGGCCGGAATTATAACCCGGTCGGACTTGACATTTTACTTAAGACGGTTTACACTTGGCAATTTACTGGTAACCCGGCGGGCGGATCACGGATGACAAGGCCCAAGGCCCAGAAGGCCGGTTCATGTATGGTGGGCCGGTTTATGAAGAAAGCATAAGGAATATTCTCTTACAAAGGAAGCAAGACTAGGACTCCTTGTAATAAAACAATCCTAATCCTACTAGGACTAGTCATGTAACCCGCCCCTTCGACATATATAAGGAGGGGCAGGGCTCCCCAAAGAGGGACAAGTTAGACAAGTTTAGACAAGCCACAAGCAGACAAGTTTCTAGGGCTAGACACAAAGAGCCGGTTTATCGGCGACACCATGAGGATCATAATGAGATCTAGCCTCAAACAGCACGTAGGGTTATTACCGGATGATGTTTCCCGGGCCCCAAAGCTGCCTAAATCCGTGTCTTGCATCGCGTCTCTCGATTTCGCTCAACCCCTCTCAAGCTACTACATAGATGCGCGGCCTCACGACTAAGTCCGCTAAACCGGACATCTGACGTTTTAATTCCACGACAGGAATGGACTTCTCCATCCCTTGCATATTGAAGTTCAACACGAAGCTCTTGTAGCTAGGTGGGAGCGACTGGAGGATTCTGTCAAGAACCGCTTCGTCTGGGAGATCCATTCCCAACTGAGACAAGCGGTTGTGCAACCCAGAAATCTTGAGTATGTGCTCACTGACAGAACTGTTTTCCTCCATCTTACAGCTGTAGAATGCGTTGGAAACATCATATCTCTCAACTCGGGCATGAGCCTGGAAAACCATTTTCAGCTCTTGGAACATCTCATATGCCCCGTGGTGCTCAAAACGCTTTTGGAGCCCGGTTCTAAGCTGTAGAGCATGCCGCACTAAACCAGGGAGTAATCATCACAATGCGACTGCCAAGCGTTCATAACATCTTGGTTTGCCGGGGCGGGAGCGTCACCTAGCGGTGCTTCTAGGACATAAGTTTTCTTGGCAGCTATGAGGATGATCCTCAGGTTACGGACCCAGTCCATATAGTTGCTACCATCGTCTTTTAGCTTGGATTTCTCTAGGAACGCGTTGAAGTTGAGGGTGACATGAGCGTGGGCCATTTGATCTCCAAGACATATTGTAAAGAATTTAGACTAAGTTCATGATAATTAAGTTCATCTAATCAAATTTTAATGAACTCCCACTCAGATTGACATCTCTCTAGTCATCTAAGTGATACATGATCCGAATCGACTAGCCCGTGTCCGATCATCACGTGAGACGGACTAGTCATCAACGGTGAACATCTTCACGTTGATCGTATCTTCTATACGACTCATGTTCGACCTTTCGGTCTTCCGTGTTTTGAGGCCATGTATGTACATGCTAGGCTCGTCAAGTGAACCCTAAGTGTATTGCGTGTGTAAATCTGGCTTACACCCGTCGTATGCGAACGTTAGAGCCTATCACACCCGATCATCACGTGGTGCTTCAGAACAACGATCCTTAGCAACGGTGCACAGTTAGGGGGAACACAATTCTTGAAATTTTTAGTGATAGATCATCTTATTTACTACCGTCGTTCTAAGTAAACAAGCTGCATAAACATGATAAACATCACATGCAATCAAATAAAGTGACATGATATGGCCAATATCATCTTGCTCCTTCGATCTCCGTCTTCGGGGCACCATGATCATCTTTGTCACCGGCACGACACCATGATCTCCATCATCATGATCTCCATCATCGTGTCTTCATGAAGTCGTCACGCCAAACATTACTTCTACCACTATGGCTAACGTTTAACAATGAAGTAAAGTAATTACATGGCTTTATTCAGTGACACGCAGGTCATACAATAATTAAGACAACTCCTATGGCCCCTGCCGGTTGTCCTTTTCATCGACATGCAAGTCGTGATTCCCTATTACAAGAACATGATCAATCTCATACATCACATATATCATTCATCACATCTTCTTGGCCATACCATATCACATAGCACATGCTGCAAGAACAAGTTAGACGACCTCTAATTGTTGTTGCAAGTTTTTACGTGGCTTCTATAGGTTTTCTAGCAAGAACATTTCTTACCTACGCCAAAACCACAACGTGATTTGTCAATTTCTATTTACCCTTCATAAGGACCCTGTTCATCGAATCCGATCCGACTAAAGTGGGAGAGACAGACACCCGCCAGCCACCTTATGCAAGTAGTGCATGTCTGTCAGTGGAACCGGTCTCACGTAAGCGTACGTGTAAGGTCGGTCCGGGCCGCTTCATCCCACGATGCCGCTGAATCAAGATTGTACTAGTAACGGCAAGAAAATTGAGCAAATTCAATGCCCACAACTTGTTTGTGTTCTACTCGTGCAAGATGCTACGCAAAGACCTAGCTCTGATGCCACTGTTGGGGAACGTAGCATAATTCAAAAAAATTCCCACGCTCCACCAAGATCAATCTAAGGAGTCATCTAGCAACGAGCATAAAGGAGTGCATCTACATACCCTTTGTAGATCGCGTGCGGAAGCGTTCGAAGGAACGTGGATGAAGTAGTCGTACTCTTCGTGATCCTCGTCACCGATGATCCCAGCGCCGAACGGACGGCACCTCCGTGTTCAACACACGTACGGTACAGCGACGTCTCCTCCTTCTTGATCCAGCAAGGGCGGAGGAGAGGTTGTCGGAGATCCAGCAGCACGACGGCGTGGTGGTGGATGCAACAGGAAAATCTACAGGGCTTCACCGGTGCCCTGCGAGAGGAGTTGGAGGTGTGACGGAAGGGGGGAGAGGCGCCAGAGGCTTGGGGTGCGGCTGCCCTCTCCCCCCCCCCCCACTATATATAGGGGCCAGGGGGGCGCCGGCCCTAGGAGATCCAATCTCCTAGGGGGGCGGCGGCCCGAGGGGGGAAACTTGCCCCCCAAGGCATAGGGGCGCCCCCTCCCCCTAGGGTTTCAACCCTAGGCGCATGGAGGGGGGCCATGTGGTGCGCCAGCCCACCAGGGGCTGGCCCCCTTCCCCTTGCGGCCTACGGGGCCCTCCGGGATGGGTGGCCCCACCCGGTGGACCCCCGGGACCCCTCCGGTGGTCCCGGGACACTCCCGGTGACCCCCAGAATTCACCCGATGGCCGAAACTGGACTTCCTATATATCATTCCTTACCTCCGGACCATTCTAGAACTCCTCGTGATGTATGGGATCTCATCTGGGACTCCGAACAACATTCGGGTTTCCACGTGCATGTATCTCTACAACCCTAGCGTCACCGAACCTTAAGTGTGTAGACCCTACGGGTTCGGGAGACACGCAGACATGACCGAGACGACTCTCCGGTCAATAACCAACAGCGGGATTTGGATACCCATGTTGGTTCCCACGTGTTCCTCGATGTTCTCATTGGATGAACCACTTTGTCTAGGATTCACTCAATCCCGTATGTTATTCCCTTTGTCTATTGGTACGGTACTTGCCCGAGATTCGATCGTCGGTATACCCGATACCTTGTTCAATCTCGTCATGGCAAGTCTCTTTACTCGTTCCATAATCCATCATCCTGTGACTAACTCCTTAGTCACTTTGAGCTCATTATGATGATGTCTTACCGAGAGGGCCCAGAGGTACCTCTCCGTCATACGGAGTGACAATATCCCAGTCTCAGTTCGTACCAACTCAACAGACACTTTCGGAGATACCCGTTGCGTACCTTTATAGCCACCCAGTTACGTTGTGACGTTTGGCACACCCAAAGTATTCCTACGGTATCCGGGAGTTGCACAACCTCATGGTCTAAGGAATAAATACTTGACACTAGAAAAGCTTATGCATTACGAACTATACGATCTCGTGCTAGGCTCAGGATTGGGTCTTGTCCATCACATCATTCTCCTAATGATGTGATCCCGTCATCAATGACATCCAATGTCCATGGTCAGGAAACCATGACCATCTGTTGATCAACGAGCTAGTAACTAGAGGCTTACCAGGGACACGTTGTGGTCTATGTATTCACACATGTATCGTTGTTTCGTACAATACAATTCTAGCATGAATAACAGACAATTATTATGAACAAGGAAATATAATAATAATACTTTTATTATTGCCTCTAGGGCATATTTCCAACAATAAGCACACGGAGAGTTGGTCAGGCAAACTCGGTGGGACGGATTCGCTCATTTCGGTGAGACCGAAATGCTACGAAGAGGCAACAGAGAGTTTGCATTACAGACTCGGTGGGACCGATTGCACATCTCGGTTAGACCGAAAATATTGCAACATGCAACAGCAAGTTTGCAATCCCATCTCGGTGAGACCGAGATCCCTTTCGGTGAGACCGAAATGATTAGGGTTTCTGGCAGTGGCTATGTCAAATGAACTCGGTGGCGCCGGATAGATATTTTCGGTGGGGCCGAGTTTGACTTCTGATTTGGGACATATGTAGATGTGGAAAAGTGGTTGAGGGTTTTGGAGCATATTACTAAGCATTTTGAGCAAGCAAGCCATTAAGCAACACCTCATCCCCTTTTAATAGTATTGGCTTTCCTATGGACTCAATGTGATCTTGGATCACTGAAATGGAAAAAAGTGGAATCCTGAGCTTTGAGCTTGAGCCAATCCTTTTGTCCTTATCATCTTGAAGGGGTTCCACATCCTCTAGTCCATGCCACTCCATCTGTTGAACTTGTCTGAAATATACTAGATGGAAATATTAGTCCAACAAGAGATAAGTTGACATTAATTACCAAAATCACCCTGGGAGCACTTGTGCTTTCAAATAATTATGACGATATCCAAGCAATGATCATTATTTAGGCATCATGTCCAAGATTAGTAGACCGACTCCTGCCTGCATCTACTACAATTACTCCACACATCGACCGCTATCCAGCATGCATCTAGTGTATTAAGTTCATGGGAAAACGGAGTAATGCAATAAGAACAATGACATGATGTAGACAAGATCTATTTATGTAGAAATAGACCCCATCATTTTATCCTTAGTAGCAATGATGCATACGTGTCGGTTCCCCTTCTGTCACTGGGATCAAGCACCGTAAGATCGAACCCACTACAAAGCACCTCTTCCCATTGCAAGATAAATAGATCTAGTTGGCCAAACAAAACCCAAATCTCGGAGAAGAAATACGAGGAGCAATCATGCATATAGGAGATCAAAGAAGACTCAAATAACTTTCATGGATAAAAAGATAGATCTGATCATAAACTCAAAGTTCATCGGATCCCAACGAACACACCGCAAAAAGAGTTACATCATATGGATCTCCAAGAGACCATTGTATTAATAATCAAAAGAGAGAGAGGATGTCATCTAGCTACTAACTACGGACCCATAGGTCTACAAAGAACTACACATGCACCATCGTAGAGGCGCCAATGGAAGTGGTGAATCCCTCCGTGATGGTGTCTAGATTGGATCTGGTGGTTCTGGACTCTGCGGCGGTTGGAATTGATTTTCGTCGACTCTCCCAGGGTTTCTAGAATATTGTGGTATGTATAGAGCAAAGAGGCGGTATGGGGTCACTCGAGGTGGGCACAACCCACCAGGGCGCGCCCTGGTGGGTTGTGCTCCCCTCGGAGCACCCCCTGAGGTGCTTCTCCCGCCCACTGGATGCTCTTGGTCCAAAAAAATCCACAAAAAGTTTCGCTACGTTTGGACTCCGTTTGGTATTGATTTCCTGCGATGTAAAAAACATGCAGAAAAAAGCAACTGTCACTTGGCACTATGTCAATAGTTAGTACCAAAAAAGATATAAAATGACTATAAAATGATTGTAAAACATCCAAGAATGATAATATAACATCATGGAATAATAAAAAATTATAGATATGTTGGAGACGTATCAGCATCCCCAAGCTTAATTCCTGCTCGTCCTCGAGTAACTAAATGATAAAAATAGAATTTTTGATGTGGTGCTGCCTAACATGTCATATCATATTATTATTATTTTTTGACTATAAACAGTAGGGTAAAACCCCACTGCAATTTTTAATTATTATAAAAAGAAACAACCAACAGTATCTGAGAAAGGCTTGAGATAAGCCTAAGGATAAAGAAAGAGAGTAAGAAAGCTAGAAAAAGAAACTAGAAGGAACCAAAAGAACGAAAGAAAAGAAAATATACACAAGGCTTTACAAGAGGCTTTGGAGCCAAACAGAAAATTGTCTCCCATGCTTTTTCTTCATCCTGAACTTCAGCAGTTTTTACTCTTCCAAGTAAATGAACTTCCACCCTTGGAAAGAAGGTTGGATGTTTTCAAAAACCTTATTGTTTCTGGTTATCCAGATTGCCCATGCTCCAAGTATTATGATTTCCATGTAGAAAGGGTATCTCAGTTTGTCCTTAAGGTCTTGGAATGCTTCTAACATAGATAAGTTTGGTGTTCTTGTTGGACAGATGAAATCCCAGCATTGTTGAACAAATTGGCAGCCCCAAAATAGGTGATGAAGAGTTTCTTCTTGCTGACATCCAGCAGTAGCACAGTTATAATCCTCTATCACAAAATTCTTTCTTCTGAGTAAATTCCTTGTGTTTATTCTATCATGTAGAAGTTGCCAGAAAAACACTTTATGTTTTGGCTGGCATGAGCTCTGCCAGATCCAATTAAAATGTGGAGGTGTCTGCTTGTATCCAATTAGAACTCTATATGCCTTGATGGAGGAGTAGTGTTCATTCTCCCAAATGTAGCTCCAAGTGTCATATGAGTCTAAGTACTCTGATTGTCTCATGGAAACGCAAATGTCTTCCATCTGTAGAAACTCCTCATATGCTTCAGTTGTCAAAGGGAGAAAAAATAAGTCCTGTAAGTACTCAGTCTGCAGTACTTGCTTTACAGTGAGTTGAGGGTTTCTGACAAAAGAGAACAAGTGAGGGAATTGGTGTTTAAGAATTGCCTGACTCCATAAGTCTTCCCAGAAGAAAACACTAACTCCATCTCCCACATTACATCTGGCAATGGCTTTGTATTGATCAGTGAGAGCTAAATTTGATTTCCACCAGAAAGATCCTATTGGACTTCCCCCTGGTAATCTCCCATCATTATAGTATGATTCCCAGATAAGATTGACCCATGGGATGTCATGTCTGTTGAAAAAATTGTGTAGGTTTTTCATGAGCAGTGTCTTGTTGTGTGTGTAGATGTCTAGCACTCCTAGACCTCCTTGATCTTTGGGTCTATACACTGCTTTCCATGCTACTAGAGCAGGTCATTTGTCCTCCATATCAGGTCCTCTCCAGAGGCAGTGTCTCAAGTATTTGATGATCTGTTTTTTGATTGTAACAGGTATGTCCAGACAGCACATAAAAAATATAGCTAATGATGTCATCACTGACTTGACCAACAAAAGTTTACCAGCTTGTGTCATGAATGTAGAGATACCAGCCACTCTTTTTGCAATCCTGTTCACTAGTGGGAGGCATTGTTCCACAGTTGGTTTGGAGATCCCCAAGGGCATGCCAAGGTAGGTAAATGGGAACTGACCTCTAGCACATTGCAAGGTGTTAGTAAAAATATCAACCCTGTCCTCAGTAATGTTCAAAGGTACCATGACTGATTTACCATAATTTACTCAGAGCCCAGTTGAAGTGGCAAAAGAATTCAAAAGTGCTTTCAAACAGAAAAATTGTCTAGCATCAGCTTGCATAACCACCAGAGTGTCATCTGCATATTGTATAATTGGGAAATGTGGGCATGACCTGATTTGAAGTGGAGCAGTGATCAAGTTTAACCTCATTGCCTTGTTAAGGATGGATTGCAATAGATCAGCAGCTAGTACAAAAACCAAAGGAGAGTAGGGGTCTCCTTGTCTAACTCCTCTTTTTATGTATTTTTTTTACCAGGTACCCCATTCAGTAATACAGTAGAGGATGCAGTTGTGAACAGAGATTGCATCCAAGAAATCCATTTCTCTCCAAACCCTTTTGCTCTGAATATATCAATAATTGCATCATGTTCAATTGTATCAAAAGCCTTCTCAAAATCCAATTTGATTACTAGGATTTCCTCTTTAGATTTATGACATTGGTGTATGTATTCATAGGCCCATCCTAGGCAGTCCTGGATCACTCTATCTTTAAGGAAGCCATATTGGTTAATATGCACCATTTGTAGAATAACTTTTTGTAATCTATTGTCTAGCAGTTTTGTGATGATTTTGAGGACACTATTTAGCAGTGAGATAGGCCTGAAGTCATTGGGTGAGACCGGTACTTCTGTTTTTGGAACTAGAGTAATGTATGAGGAATTAATGCTCTCAAGATTTACATTCTCAGCATGGAAAGCTGTGATAAGCTCAAAGACATTAGCCTTAATAACATGCCAGCAGCTTTTGATAAACTCATTATTGAAACTATCTGGCCCTGGTGATTTATCTGCAGGTAGCTTTTTGACCACATCTTCAATTTCTTCTTGGGAGAAAGGTTTTTCTAGGTCACTGAATTGTTGTGGATCCATAGTGTTTTCATAGAGATCTCTCAGATCAAAGTGCATTGAGTGCCCATTAGATTGTCCCAATCTGGTTTTAAAAGCTTCCCATAGAATTGCAGCCTTGCCATCATGCTCTGTTACTTCCACTTGGTCCTTGTTCAATAGCATAGCAATCTTATTGTGCATGTGGTTAATAGAAGCAGAAGTGTGGAAGAATTTTGTGTTCTCATCACCAAACTTAACTCCTTTAATTTTACCTCTTTGTTTCCAGTAAATCTTCTGATCATTGAACACAGTTAGCAAATGTTCCTTTAGCATAGTTCTGCAGTTATTTTCATAAACTGATAGGTCTCTGTATTCTTCAATCATGTCCCAAAGAAAGATACAGTCATTCAGGTCTGAGATTTGCTTCTTATGGCAGGCAATGTTTTTGGACCATAGCTTAAGAGCTCTTCTGACATTTTTTAATTTAGCATTGATCTTTTTGGCACAGTCAGTATGGCCCACTGGTATATTCCAAGCTGTTTCAACCACCTGTTTAAAAGAGTTGTGGTTAATCCAGTAGTTTTCAAATCTGAACACATTTGACTTTGGAATATTTGTGCCAATTTTAATCATGCATGGAAGGTGGTCGGAGATTGGTTTGGCCATGGGAAGGGCCAAAGTATTTGGGTAACTAGTCATCCAAGCAGCAGAGGTGAAGAACCAGTCTAGTTTTTCTAAGAGAGGGTTTGCTTGCATATTGCTCCAGCTGAACTGTCTGCCTTTGAGAGGGAGTTCAATTAAGGCCAGTTCACTAATAGCCTCATTGAACATAAGCATGTCATTAACATCTCCTCCAGGCCTGTTTCTGTCTTCAGGTGTTCTGATGAAGTTGAAGTCTCCCATGATAATCCAATCCACTTCATTAGGCATTTGAATATTACCAAACCAGTCAATGAACTCAATTTTTTCTTCATGATTGCAGGGGCCATAAATGTTTGTTAGAATCCAACTTTTAGAAGATGATCTACATGTGAACTCAATTGATAGGGAGAACTTGTTTTGAAACACTAGTTCTCCATTAAATAAGGATCCATTCCAAGCAGTGAGAATACCCCCTGAGGCCCCAATAGATGGTAGGAATTCAAATTTGTTGAATCTTTTAGGGCAGACTTTATGAATGTAAGTTAAGTCAAAGACTTCTCTCTTAGTTTCCTGTAAGCATATAATTCCAGCAGCACTTTCCTCTATTTTCTGTCTAATGGCCAGCCATTTGTCTGAGGAATTAATACCTCTCACATTCCAATTTAAGATATTCCAGGTCCTATTGTTATTCATTAGAAACTAGTAGGATGACTAATTGATCCACAGGGTCCATCCCTGTAACGCCCCGGACACACCCGCCGGTGGTCGTTACTCCTGGCGGGATGTAGACTGGCCTCACATATCAATACTAGTCTTTTCTACGCACTTTGTCCTCACTCGTGCGCACCCGGGAGCAACTTCCCGGTCGGTCACCCATCCTGAAACTACTCCAAGCTAAGCACGCTTAACTTTGGAGTTCTATCCGAATGGGCTCCCGGAAAAGAAGGAATTCCTTATTGATATGAGTAGTCTATCATCCCTAATAAGCCAGGCCATCACATACACCCTCACTCAGAGGAACCGACGTCCTCGTCGGGCCACAGGAACGTTCCCTCTTGGCACAACCGTCTGTGCTTCCAGGACAGCACATGTGCCATGCCGTGTGCCACGACGGGTCACAAACGTCATGCACAACATGACTGCAAACTGTCCGCAAACATCCGTGTAACCGTGAGGGTCGGCTCTGATACCAACTTGTAACGCCCCGGACACACCCGCCGGTGGTCGTTACTCCTGGCGGGATGTAGACTGGCCTCACATATCAATACTAGTCTTTTCTGCGCACTTTGTCCTCACTCGTGCGCACCCGGGAGCAACTTCCCGGTCGGTCACCCATCCTGAAACTACTCCAAGCTAAGCACGCTTAACTTTGGAGTTCTATCCGAATGGGCTCCCGGAAAAGAAGGAATTCCTTATTGATATGAGTAGTCTATCATCCCTAATAAGCCAGGCCATCACATAAAGGCCGGATTTCGGGAACACAATATTCCAGAAATTAACCCCTAGTGTCATCACCAGCCCAGGATTACTGTTACTGGTGGACACATCCTTGTTACAGATTACCAAGCATTTACAAGAATTTGATACAAGACCATAAAGGTCTATTGATACAACAATGACTCCGGTGGTGGATGAAGGAATTGGCTTGTGGATCTCCAACTTCGATGGGGCTCCATTCCCACGGGAACAGCTGACCCGGATAACTCCTATCCCGCGTGGCTGTACTCCTAGGCTTCGCACGGACGTCACTGTGGTACTCCTTGTAGAACCCCTAACCTGGCCAAGTAAATAGCCAGGGACAAGCCTGTGAGTACGTTTGAATGTACTCGCAAACATCATGGACAAATGATATAACAAATGCAGCAAACAAATATATGGTCATGATGAATTAAACTATATGCATATGCTCATGATGGACTTATATTAAATGCATGCTGACAGGAATTAAAACATGGCATGGTGAATAATAGTTAGTGAAGAAAATAAATATTAGTATCAATAAAATATAAAAGAAATGCCGGTCGGATGTCAAGTGACACCACGGTCGGTCTTGAAAAGAAATGCCAGTCGGGTGTTTAAAAGAGAAATCGGACGATACCATCCGAGAACTCAGGCAACGCCACGAAAGGACTTGAAAAGAAATGCCAGTCGGGTATCCACAAGAGTAGTGGCGTGATAAACCGCCTGAAACTCGAGGGACGCCACAAAAGGACTTGAAAATAAAGGCGAGTGTCCGGGGTAGACTAGCCAGCCCCTGAGACACTCTGGAAAGTAAAATAAGAGCAGGGGGTTAGTTCACAAATATAATCATATCATCAAATATACTAATGGTAACACCAGTAGCAACGATAATTATCCTGCAAAATAACCCTGCTCAATTTTAAATATTTCCTCCGGAGACCGACTCTAAGACCGACACTTGACTAACCCAGACTGTAGTCCTTAACCGCGGACACGGCTATTCGAATAGATATGACTCTGCAGAGGGTGTACTCTTTACCCACAAGTATAGGATTTCTTTAGTCAGTATCGTGACACTGACTAATTCCATTATGGTCTTTGGGTTGAAAACACGCCTGACCAGCACACACCAGCTTAACTTTTCTGCTGCCAGGAATCACCCAAAACAACAGTTAAGTAAAACTCTAAGTGGGAAGGCTACAACCTCCAATAGCATGGGATCACTATTTATACGCGCGGATTACAAGGGTACACTCCCTCTCGGCATCACGACAGCCGGAAACACCCATGCCCCCTTGACCCGATGACTGGATTTAGTCCAGGGCCCTGGAAACCCTCATCGTGGCCCTCTGTACGGTGTGTGCATGGAAAGGGGTTAACAACTTACTAAACCATACCTTACCCGAGGCAGGGACAAGTGGTAGCACGAAACAAGTATGGGGGTTACCAGAACAAGACTCGATCTATGGTCGACTCAGGAGGCTTATGTTCCCTGCAGTGGTTAGCACAACAAAACATTCTTTCACAGTGTCACCAGGACAGGGCCACAACCCTTGCCTGCTTCCACAAATATCTCGTGAAACCACCGTGTCAAAAAGGGCCCGTGCCCACCGGCACGTCCAAAACAGGAGCACACTCCTGGATGCTCACAAACTATGCATGTTGCAAAATGCATGCAAGAGAAAATAATTATATGAACATGCATGCATGAAATATTCCTACTCATATGAAATTCTTATTAAGAACTAACAAACCATGCATCAAATATTCTAGCAAACATTCACCATATCAAGTGTTCAAGATGCTTGCCTTGAACATGCAGAAGTATTGGATGCACTCCAAAAGTTTTGAAAATATTAACTCCCCTCGAATTCCTATTTTCAAAAATACTTAAATCACCACATAATTCAAAAACAGTACTAAAAAGTATTTCAAATATTTTTTTTTAAATAAACTAGATGATAAATAAGGAATTACAGTAAACGAATCAATTTATTTAGAGTTCATATGAATTAGTTATGGAATTACTAAGATGGAAAACATGATTAAAAGCAATATTAAATTCATTAAACAGAAACTATGCACAGTAAAAATGTTCACTTAATTTAAATAATTATAGAATGATTTTAGAAGTCTGCAGAAATTGGAATAATCAATATTGGATAAGAAATGGATCCTGTGGAAATATTTGAAAGCTACTGGAATTGGAAAATAGGAGGGAGTAGGAATGCGCCCTGAGCGCTACTTAGCCGAATAGCGCCACTGGGCCAAGCCCAGAAATTTAGCCGCGCGGGGCGAAGCCATGACTCGCCGACAGGTGGGACCCACCCGTCGGGTTTGTCTTCTCTCTCACGCGCGCCCGAACAGAGACAAAGGCGAGCTCCGGCGTTCGGCGCCGGCAAACGACGGCGCCCCACGGTGAGCCGAGCCCATCGTTGTGTCGAGGAAGCCGAGGCGGTCCTGCCGGTGGCCTACATGGCCGGCGGGAGGCCCTATCTCGCCGGTGACGAGGATCCCCGAAAAGTCTCCGGCGGAGACGAATTGGGCATTTCACCCACGGTGGTTCCCGAGGTAATTTGAAGGTGGGGATGGGTCGGTGGATGCTCAAAGAGGCTCATGGTGGATAGATTTTGGAGAGAGGGGGCCGGACGGCGTCGGAACCAACCGAACGATGGCGGTGGCAGAAGCTGCCGGAGACGGGGGAGGTGACCGTTTCCGGTCGTTCTGCTGTTCGAGGGAGATCAGTGAGGGAGGGGGAAGATGTGGTGGTGCTGGTTGCCGGCCTGGGGTGGCTTATATAGGCGGGGCAAGGCGGTTCGGTGGCTTCCAGAGAGCGGACACGGCGGATGGCCATTAATGGCACGGCGTGGTCGGTTGCGAGGTGGTTGAGGGCGGTGGCCGTCCGCCGTTAAGGCGGGGTGCGCTGGCTGGCTCAGAGCTGAGCCACGCGTCGAGGGCGGCGCCGCACGGCGGCGGGCATTGACGGCAAACCTCGGGCAGTGGTGAGTCCGTTGGTGGACGGCGGGGTTTGGTGTGGGCGGTGGCGGCCCGCAGTAATGGCAGGGCGCCCTGGTTGGCTCGGAGGCGAGCCACGCGTCCAGGGGCGGCGGTGGTCGATGTGGACTGTGGCCGCCCAGAGTTACTCTGGGGCGTGTTGGCTGGCGAGGGGGCGAGCCACGCGTCCAGGGCGGTGGTGAAAGTGACGTGCGGCGGTTGGTGGCGGCGCTGGCCGGCGTGGACGGCGCTAGGGGACAAGCGGAGGTGTCGGCGAGCTTCGGGGTGATTGTGCTGATCCAGTGGAGAATCGGGATGAAAGGGGGAGGCAGCAGAGCGGCGGCAGTAGCTCGTGGCACTGACGCGGCCATACACGCGCTCTGGCCACGCTCTCTGCACGCACCCAGCGTGCTCGACAAAATGCCTGGGCATCCTAGGGTGCTCCAATTGAGCTGATTTTTGGCAGGTTGATGCTCCTGATGGTTCTAGAGATGGTGGACATGATGGTTTGACCAGAGTATCAAGTGCCCAATGCAATATAGGAAATGACAAAATTCCTGTCATGCACATAAACTGCTCGGCAGAATGAAAGCACCATCTAAGAGCTTTTGCTGAACATGGGAGTTGGCAGGATGATGTCTCCTTACATGCTAGAGATGATGGTGGAGTTGGTTTGGCAAAAGGAGGTACTAGATAGTGCAAGTTTTGGAGGATTTCAGTTCTGGACAGAAACTTGGGGAATGTATTTGGTGCAATAAAAAGAGGAATTTGGAGCTGATCTTCTGGAGTTAAGTGTTTGGTAGGAGGAACTAGAAGATGGCCAAGTATCAGAATTTTTGGAGCAAGGAACAATGGAGTTGTAGTAGAAACCTAGAAAATGGACAGAAATGAAAAAGAGGATGGTTCACTCAAATTTTGCAAAACACCAAGTTGGGTTTTTGCACCAAAGTGACATATAGGCATCATAAGACCTCTCAGAATTATGGTGGAATTTTTAAAGAATTATTTAAATTAGTTGTAGTGTAATAGAAGCATTTAAAATACTGAAAATGCTATTAAAATAGTTATTTAGAGACAAATTTTATTATGAAAATAATTTCAACTGTTATTAAACAAATAATGAAATGACTCAAGATACAACCAGAGCCCACAAAATTATTTCCAAAAATTTACTATATGAAGAGAAGATTTTTGAAGGACAGGTATAGAAAAGGCTCTAAAATTATTAAAGAACCTAATATAATTCAAAATTTTATTTCTAGCCAAATTTTTAATTAATAAAAATATGATTAAATTTTTGGGGTGTTACAATCCCCTGGTGACAGCCCCAAGCCAGAATGGTAGTTAGGTACATATATAGAGCAAAATATCTTGATTCAGAGATAGTGTTACACCATTTAGCAGATATATGGGGCTAGGAAATCCCCAACAACCAGAGATATGAGTCAAATATTCTCTCAGCATGAGATAAAGCAGAAGTGACTCCCAGAGCATAAAAACACAACTGTCTTTTCAGTAGTACAGTGTGGTCATGCAAAAGATACCATTCAGTGCATGCAATCATTGTGCAGAGTTTACAGTTTTCTCCAAACATGTGACATCCTTGAACCAAAAGAGGGTAACAGATCATGCTGCCATCTATTACATTTTGATATAGAAGATTCATCATCAGACTAAATTTTGCTGGCTGTGCCCCTAGTGGCCTTGGATTCCTGGGCCACCTCTTCTTGCCCCTTCCTCTTTGGTTTCTTGGACAACTTCTCCTGAAGCTCCTCCTCGGCAACCTTACAAAAAGACTTGGTCAGGTTTTTAACCACTGAGTGCTGGATAATTGGGGGCATAGCATTGCATGGTAGACAAGATTTTCCATCACAAGATTTTCTTCTAAAGCCTTTATTATCTTTTTTAATTCTATCACTCCTTCTTACCTCAGTTTCTACCAGAGGTTCTTTGTATCTCCTTTTCCTGGAGATGGCCTCTCCAAGTGGCAGAGCTTTGTTTGGAGACACCTGTTGAAGAGGGCTACTAGCCCCAGTGGAGGAGTGTGCGCAGGACTGATACCTTCATTCTCCTTGCCCAGCACAAGATTGAAGTCCTTGCAGGTTGGTGCGTGGGAGGTGTTACACTTATCAGGGATATGAAAGAGCATTGTCTTTTCTTGTTCACAATTAGAAGTCAACAATTTCCAAATATCAGATTTGAGCAAGTGCATAGTCCAGCCAAATTTGTCAGGTGTCAACAGCAAATGGATTATGAAGTTGAACCAACTTACTGGAATTTCAATTTTGAAGGTTTGCTTTGCTCCTTGGGTTGCTGGTGCAAAATGTTGTATCCAAAGGTCCAGTCCTTCTTCAGAAATTAGTAGATGGCCAAGTATCAGAATTTTTGGAGCAAGGAACAATGGAGTTGTAGTAGAAACCTAGAAAATGGACAGAAATGAAAAAGAGGATGGTTCACTCAAATTTTGCAAAACACCAAGTTGGGTTTTTGCACCAAAGTGACATATAGGCATCATAAGACCTCTCAGAATTATGGTGGAATTTTTAAAGAATTATTTAAATTAGTTGTAGTGTAACAGAAGCATTTAAAATACTGAAAATGCTATTAAAATAGTTATTTAGAGACAAATTTTATTATGAAAATAATTTCAACTGTTATTAAACAAATAATGAAATGACTCAAGATACAACTAGAGCCCACAAAATTATTTCCAAAAATTTACTATATGAAGAGAAGATTTTTGAAGGACAGGTATAGAAAAGGCTCTAAAATTATTAAAGAACCTAATATAATTCAAAATTTTATTTCTAGCCAAATTTTTAATTAATAAAAATATGATTAAATTTTTGGGGTGTTACAAACTCTACCCCCCTTAAGAAAATCTCGCCCTCGAGATTTGTTAAGGGCGGAAGAATTAAAAAACATACCACACAAACAAAACACTCATATGCAAAATGCAAACAGAGCAATACATTCATGACATACAAACAAAACAAGATCACATCATGCAAACAAACACTACACGCTACACAACTGCTACCGTGAAAATAAAGGATAAACCGGGCCACTAGGGCTTGACAACAATTCTGGTGGACTCAGTCCACCTGGTTGATATCTAGCCGGGCGCGTCTTGCGGATGCCGAGTCGTCTCCGTGCGCTTCCGCGTCGGAGCTGGCCGGGGTAGGATGGGGAGCTATGGGGCTGGAGTAGCGGTGGTGTCCCTCGTGGGGTGACGAGGTCACCGTCCCATTGGAGTAGGCCTCCAAGAGACGACGGAGTTCCCCGGGCGAGGCGATGGCGTTGCCCGGATGGATGGCATGGGTGGAACTTGGGGGCTCAACTGGTCTTCCAAGCGGTACTATTGGGGTGTCGGTGGCGGGTGCGGCTCCACTTCTCGCCGGGGTCAGGAGGGCGAGCGTCCTGCGGGTCTCAATCAGGTCAAGAGTGACCTGATCAAATAGTGCCTCTTGCGCTCTCAGGTAGCGCACCAGATGCACCAGGGCAGGATCCGACTCATGGTCTCCGTTGGCGACCTGGGTCGGGCTACCATAGCCTTCACGACTAGGGTAGTAGTAGAATGAGCGGCAGTTAACCCTCGGCGACAGGTGCCGAAGATGAACTATAGCCTCTCGGGCTGCAAGTTGGATGGCTTGGGGCTCGTCGGAGGTCGTCCTTCTGGTGAACTGGTAGGGGCGCTCCGATGTGATGCCTCTCCCGTAGAGGTGCACCGTGGCCCAGAAGTGATGGATGGAATTACTCGTGTGCTCTTGGTACACGACATATTCCGGCGGCTCGTCGATGCCGAAGGCACGACGGGTGAGATTGGCGAGGACGGCTACGAAGCCTTCGAGCTCAACTGCGGTGGTCTCGTTGCGAACGAGGGGACCTGGCATCTTGGTGGTTGGATATCGAAATGGGGGTGAGGCTGTGATATGCTGAGTTTGGGGCAAGGCTTCCTTTATAAGTCAGCCGAGTCTTCCGTCGCACGCTTGTGGATGAGAAAGCTCAGGTGTTGGCACAGGCACACGGCCTATGGATAGACTGATAGGTTGGGCACCGGCTATCAAAAGATGTCGGTTGCCACTGTGGATGGGATAGACTTGACTGTGGACAGGAAAAGATGTGGATGGTGTGGAAACCTAGGGATAGTGACCAGGCTAGGATAGGATTAGCCAATGGTCAGCCTGGCTCTGATACCAAGGCTGTCGGGGCCGGATTTTGGGAACACAATATTCCAGAAATTAACCCCTAGTGTCATCACCAGCCCAGGATTACTGTTACTGGTGGACACATCCTTGTTACAGATTACCAAGCATTTACAAGAATTTGATACAAGACCATAAAGGTCTATTAATACAACAATGACTCCGGTGGTGGATGAAGGAATTGGCTTGTGGATCTCCAACTTCGATGGGGCTCCATTCCCACGGGAACAGCTGACCCGGATAACTCCTATCCCGCGTGGCTGTACTCCTAGGCTTCGCACGGACGTCACTGTGGTACTCCTTGTAGAACCCCTAACCTGGCCAAGTAAATAGCCAGGGACAAGCCTGTGAGTACGTTTGAATGTACTCACAAACATCATGGACAAATGATATAACAAATGCAGCAAACAAATATATGGTCATGATGAATTAAACTATATGCATATGCTCATGATGGACTTATATTAAATGCATGCTGACAGGAATTAAAACATGGCATGGTGAATAATAGTTAGTGCAGAAAATAAATATTAGTATCAATAAAATATAAAAGAAATGCCGGTCGGATGTCAAGTGACACCACGGTCGGTCTTGAAAAGAAATGCCAGTCGGGTGTTTAAAAGAGAAATCGGACGATACCATCCGAGAACTCAGGCAACGCCACGAAAGGACTTGAAAAGAAATGCCAGTCGGGTATCCACAAGAGTAGTGGCGTGATAAACCGCCTGAAACTCGAGGGACGCCACAAAAGGACTTGAAAATAAAGGCGAGTGTCCGGGGTAGACTAGCCAGCCCCTGAGACACTCTGGAAAGTAAAATAAGAGCAGGGGGTTAGTTCACAAATATAATCATATCATCAAATATACTAATGGTAACACCAGTAGCAACGATAATTATCCTGCAAAATAACCCTGCTCAATTTTAAATATTTCCTCCGGAGACCGACTCTAAGACCGACACTTGACCAACCCAGACTGTAGTCCTTAACCGCGGACACGGCTATTCGAATAGATATGACTCTGCAGAGGGTGTACTCTTTACCCACAAGTATAGGATTTCTTTAGTCAGTATCGTGACACTGACTAATTCCCATTATGGTCTTTGGGTTGAAAACACGCCTGACCAGCACACACCAGCTTAACTTTTCTGCTGCCAGGAATCACCCAAAACAACAGTTAAGTAAAACTCTAAGTGGGAAGGCTACAACCTCCAATAGCATGGGATCACTATTTATACGCGCGGATTACAAGGGTACACTCCCTCTCGGCATCACGACAGCCGGAAACACCCATGCCCCCTTGACCCGATGACTGGATTTAGTCCAGGGCCCTGGAAACCCTCATCGTGGCCCTCTGTACGGTGTGTGCATGGAAAGGGGTTAACAACTGTTGGGGAACGTTGCATGGGAAACAAAAAAATTTCTCTACGTTCACCAAGATCAATCTAGGAGATGCAACTACGAGGGGAGAGTTGGATCCACGTACCCTTGTAGATCGCTAAGCGGAAGCGTTAAGAACGCGGTTGATGGAGTCATACTCGCCGCGATTCAGATCGCCGAAGATCCTAGCACCGAAGCAACGGTGCCTCCGTGTTCTTCACACGTACGGCTCGGGGACGTCTCCTCCTTCTTGATCCAGCAAGGGGTGGAGGAGAGGTTGATGGAGAGACCGGCAGCACGACGGCGTGGTGGTGATGGTTGTGGAGGATTCCAGCAGGGCTTCGCCAAGCACCGCGGGAAGACGAAGATGTTATGGGAGAGGGAGGGCAGCACCGAGGCACAAACGTGTGTTGGCTGCCCTCCCTCTACCTCTCTATATATAGGGGGAATAGAGGGGAGGGGGGCGCCCTAGGGTTTCCCCTAGGGGGGCCGGCGGCCAGGGCAGAGGGGGGGCGGCGGCCAAGGGCTGCGCCAGGCCCTAGGGTTTCCCCCCCTAGGTGCCTTGCCCCCCAAGCCAGGGGGTGCGGCAGCCCTAGGAGGGGCCAGCCCCCCATGCGCACTAGGAGAGGGCCCAGGGGGGGCGCACAGCCCTATGAGGGCTGTTGTGTCCCCCCTTTGTGGCCCATTAGGCCCGAAACCCCTTCCGGGACCCCGAAACCCCTTTCGGTCATCCGCCGATTTCCCGATGTTCCCTGGAACACTTCCGGACTCCGAAACCTTTCATCCTATATATCAATCTTTGTCCCCGGACCATTCCGGAGACCCTCGTCACATCCGGGATCTCATCCGGGACTCCGAACAACCTTCGGTAACCATGCACTGTTCTCACTAACAACCCTAGCGTCACCGAACCTTAAGTGTGTAGACCCTGCGGGTTCGGAAACCATGTAGACATGACCGAGACACTCCCAGGTCAATAACCAATAGCGGGATCTAGATACCCATATTGGTTCCCACACGTTCCTCGATGATCTCATCGGATGAACCACGATGTCAAGGATTCAGGCAATCCCGTATACAGTTCCCTTTGTCTCGTCGGTATGTTACTTGCCCGAGATTCGATCGTCGGTATCTCTATACCTAGTTCAATCTCGTTACCGGCAAGTCTCTTTACTCGTTACCGTAATACATAATCCCGTGACCAACTACTTAGTCACTTTGAGCTCATTGAGATGACGTATTACCGAGTGGGCCCGGAGATACCTCTCCGTCACACGGAGTGACAAATCCCAGTCTCGATCCATGTCAACTCAACAGACACCTTCGGAGATACCTGTAGAGTACCTTTATAGTCACCCAGTTACGTTGCGACGTTTGGCACACACAAAGCACTCCTACGGTGTGAGTGAGTTACATGATCTCATGGTCATAGGAACTTATACTTGACATGCAGAAAACTATAGCGATAACTGATACGATCAAAAGCTATGTTTAACGTTTGGGTCTTGTCCATCACATCATTCTCCTAATGATGTGATCCCGTTATCAAATGACAACTCATGTCTATGACCTGGAAACCGCGGTCATCTTTGATCAACGAGCTAGTCCTGTAGAGGCTCACTAGGGACACAAAGTCTGTCTATTCATCCACACATGTATTTGAGTTTCCAATCAATACAGTTATAGCATGGATAATAAACGATTATCATGAACAAGGAAATATAATAATAACTCTTTTATTATTGCCTCTAGGGCATATTTCCAACAGTCTCCCACTTGCACTAGAGTCAATAATCTAGCATTACAAGGTAATGAATCTAACACCCATAGAGTCTTGGTGTTGATCGTGCTTAGCCCATGGAAGAGGCTTAGTCAACGGATCTGCAACATTCAAATCCGTGTGTACTTTGCAAATGTTTATGTCCTCCTCCTTGACTGAATCGCGGATGGAGTTGAAGCGTCGCTTTATGTGTCTGGTCCTCTTGTGAAACCTTGTTTCCTTGGCTAGAGCAATGGCACCAGTGTTGTCACAGAACAGAGTCATTGGGTTCAGTGCACTAGGCACAACTCCAAGATCTGTCATGAACTCCTTCATCCAGACACCTTCCTTTGCCGCCTCCGAGGCAGCTATATACTCCGCTTCACATGTAGAATCAGCTACCACGCTCTGCTTGGAACTGCACCAGCTTACCGCTCCCCCGTTGAGAATATATACGTATCCGGTTTGAGACTTAGAGTCATCCGGATCAGTGTCAAAGCTTGCATCGACGTAACCCTTTACGACGAGCTCTTGATCACCTCCATAAACGAGAAACATCTCCTTAGTCCTTTTCAGGTACTTTAGGATATTCTTGACCGCTGTCCAGTGATCCATACCAGGATTACTTTGAAACCTTCCGGCCATACTTATGGCAAGGCTGACATCTGGTCTTGTGCACAGCATTGCATACATGATAGAGCCTATGCCTGAAGCATAGGGGACGACACTCATCTTTTCTCTATCTTCCGCAGTCACTGGGCATTGAGTCTTACTCAACTTTGTACCTTGCAATACCGGCAAGAACCCCTTCTTGGATTGATCCATTTTGAACTTCTTCAAAACTTTATCAAGGTATGTACTTTGTGAAAGTCCTATCAAGCGTCTTGATCTATCTCTATAGATCTTGATGCCCAATATGAAAGCAGCTTCACCGAGATCCTTCATCGAAAAACTCTTGTTCAAATACCCCTTCACGCTATCCAAAAATTCTATATTGTTTCCAATCAGCAATATGTCATCCACATATAATATTAGAAACGCTATAGAGCTCCCACTCACTTTCTTGTAAATACAAGCTTCGTTGTAAACTTGTACAAACCCAAACGCTTTGATCACCTCATCAAAGCGAAGATTCCAACTCCGAGATGCTTGCACCAGCCCATAAATGGAACGCTGGAGCCTGCATACTTTGTCAGCATTCTCTGGATCGACAAAACCTTCCGGTTGCATCATATACAACTCTTCCTTAAGAAAACCGTTAAGGAACGCTGTTTTGACATCCATCTGCCAAATTTCATAATCGAAATATGCAGCTATTGCTAACATGATTCGGACGGATTTAAGCATCGCTACGGGTGAGAAAGTCTCATCGTAGTCAATCCCTTGAACTTGTGAAAAACCCTTTGCCACAAGTCGAGCTTTATACACGGTGACATTACCGTCAGCGTCCGTCTTCCTCTTAAAAATCCATTTATTCTGAATGGCCTTCCGCCCTTCAGGTAATACTTCCAAAGTCCATACTTTGTTTTCATACATGGATCCCATCTCGGATTTCATGGCCTCTAACCATTTATCGGAATCCGGGCCCACCATCGCTTCTCCATAGCTCGTAGGTTCACCGTTGTCTAACAACATGACCTCCAAGACAGGGTTACCATACCACTCAGGTGCAGTGCGTACCCTTGTCGACCTACGAGGCTCGGTAGTAACTTGATCAGAAGCTTCTTGATCATCATCATTGGCTTCCTCTTCAACCGCTGCAGGTTCCACAAAAACATCTTTCTGTGCTGCGCAACTCTCTGGTTGAAGCAGAGGTTCAATAACCTCATCAAGTTCTACCTTCCTCCCACTCAATTCTTTCGAGAGAAACTCTTTCTCGAGAAAGGACCCGTTCTTAGCGACAAACACTTTGCCTTCGGATCTGAGATAGAAGGCGTACCCAACAGTTTCTTTTGGGTATCCTATGAAGACACATTTGTCCGCTTTGGGTTCGAGCTTTTCTGGCTGAAGCCTTTTGACATAAGCATCGCAACCCCAAACCTTGAGAAAAGACAACTTAGGTTTCTTACCAAACCATAGTTCATACGGTGTTGTCTCAACGGACTTGGATGGAGCCCTATTTAAAGTGAATGCAGCTGTCTCTAACGCATATCCCCAAAATGATAGTGGCAAATCGGCAAGAGACATCATAGAACGCACCATATCTAATAGGGTTCGATTACGACGTTCGGACACACCATTACGCTGTGGCGTTCCAGGTGGCGTCAACTGTGAAACGATTCCACATTTTCTTAAGTGATTGCCAAACTCATAACTCAGATATTCTCCCCCTCGATCAGATCGTAGGAACTTGATCTTCTTGTTACGATGATTTTCAACTTCACTCTGAAATTGCTTGAACTTTTCAAAAGTTTCAGACTTATGCTTCATTAAGTAAATATACCCATATCTACTTAAGTCGTCAGTGAAGGTGAGAAAATAACGATATCCACCGCGTGCCGTGACACTCATCGGACCACACACATCAGTATGTATGATTTCCAATAAGTCACTTGCCCGTTCCATTATTCCTGAAAACGGGGTCCTCGTCATCTTGCCCATGAGGCACGGCTCGCATGTGTCAAGTGATTCAAAATCAAGAGACTCCAAAAGTCCATCAGCATGGAGCTTCCTCATGCGTTTTACGCCGATATGACCCAGACGGCAGTGCCACAAGTAAGTGGTATTATCTTTATCAACTCTACATCTTTTGGCATCAATGTTGTGAACATGTGTATCATCACTATCGAGATTCAATAAGAATAAACCCCTCACTTCGGGTGCATGACCATAAAAGATATTACCCATATAAATAGAACAACCTTTATTCTCTAATTTAAACGAGTAACCGTCTCGCAATAAACAAGATCCGGATATAATGTTCATGCTCAACGCAGGCACTAAATAACAATTATTCAGGTTCATAACTAATCCCGATGGTAATCGAAGAGCGAGCGTGCCGACGGCGATCACATCAACCTTGGAACCATTTCCCACGCGCATCGTCACTTCGTCCTTCGCCAGCCTCCGTTTATTCCGCAGTTCCTGTTTAGAGTTGCAAATGTGAGCAACCGAACCGGTATCAAATACCCAGGCACTACAACGAGAGTTGGTAAGGTACACATCAATAACATGTATATCACATATACCTTGCTTGTTGTTGTTGTTGGCCCCCTTCTTGTCTGCCAGATACTTGGGGCAGTTCCGCTTCCAGTGGCCGTTCCCCTTGCAATAGAAACACTCAGTCTCTGGCTTGGGCCCAGCCTTGGGTTTCTTCACTGGATGAGCAACTGCCTTGCCACCCTTCTTAGAGTTACCCTTCTGGCCCTTGCCATTCTTCTTGAAACTGGTGGTTTTATTGACCATCAACACTTGATACTCCTTCTGGATGTCTGCCTCAGCGACTTTCAGCATCGAAAACAGCTCGGCGATGGTTTTGTTCATCCCTTGCATGTTATACTGCTGCACGAAGCTCTTGTAGCTAGGCGGGAGTGACTGGAGAATTCTGTCAATGATAGCCTCGTCCGGGAACACAAGTCCCAGATCAGCTATGCGGGTATAGTACCCAGACATCTTCAGTAAGTGCTCACTGACAGACGAATTCTCCTCCATCTTGCAAGCAAAGAATTTATCGGTGGTCTCATACCTCTCGATCTTGGCATTCTTTTCAAAGATGAACTTCAACTCCTGGAACATCTCATATGCTCCATGACGTTCAAAACGCCTTTGAAGTCCTCCTTCCAAGCTGTACAATATGGCACACTGCACTATTGAGTAGTCATCCGAACGCGACTGCCAGGCGTTCATAACGTCCGCAGAGGCCTGAGGAGCGGGGGGTTCACCTAGCGGTGCATTTAGGACATAAACCTTTTGGGCAGCTGTGAGGATGATCCTCAGATTGCGGAGCCAGTCCACAAAGTTGCTCCCATCATCTTTCAGTTTAGCTTTCTCTAGGAACGCATTAAAATTCAAGGGAGCTACTGCGCGAGCCATCTACAACAAAAGATTTGCAAAGACATTTTAGACTATTGTTCATGATAAGTGAGTTATTACCTAATCAAATTATTTATAACTCCCACTCAAATTGACATCCCTCTGGTCATTCGAGCGTGACATGATCCAGATTCACCAACCCAAGTCCGATCATCACGTGAGATGAGGTGGTGTCAATGGTGAACATCTACATGTTGATCATATCTACTATATGACTCATGCTCGACCTTTCGGTCTTCCGTGTTCCGAGGCCATGTCTGTACATGCTAGGCTCATCAAGTCTAACCCGAGTGTTCTGCATGTGCAAAACTGGCTTGCACCCGTTGTATGCGAACGTAGAGTCTATCACACCCGATCATCACGTGGTGCTTCGAAACGACGAACCTTCGCAACGGCGCACACTCGGGGGGAACACAATTTTATCTTGAAATTTTAGTGAAGGATCATCTTATAATGCTACCGTCGTCCTAAGCAAAATAAGATGCATAAAAGGATTAACATCACATGCAAATCATAAGTGACATGATATGGCCATCAACTCGTGCTTTTGATCTCCATCTCCAAAGCACCGGCATGATCTCCATCGTCACCGGCGCCACACCATGATCCCCATCATCATGATCTCCATCATCGTGTCGCCATCGGGGTTGTCGGCGCCCACCATGCTCTTACTACTATTGCTACCGTTTAGCGATAAAGTAAAGCATTACAAAGCACTTAATGATTGACACGCAGGTCATACAAAAATTAAAGACAACCCTATGGCTCCTGCCGGTTGCCGTATGCATCGACATGCAAGTCGATATTAACTATTACAACATGATCATCTCATACATCAAATATATCTCATCATGTCATTGGCCATATCATATCACATACATACCCTGCAAAAACAAGTTAGACGTCCTCTAATTTGTTGTTGCATGTTTTACGTGGCTGCTATGGGTATCTAGCAAGAACGCTTCTTACCTACGCAAAGCCACAACGGTGATATTTAAGTTGCTATTTAACCTTCTACAAGGACCGCCTTGTTCTGTTCCGATTCAACTAAGATAGGAGAGACAGACACCCGCCAGCCATCTTATGCAACAAAAGTCACATGTCTGTCGATGGAACCGGTCTCATGTACGTGGACATGTAAAGTTGGTCCCGGCCGCTTCATCCCATAATACCGCTGAATCAAGAAAGACTAAGGAGGGAAGCAATCTAAACATCAACGTCCACAAACCCTTTTGTGTTCTACTCGTGAAAGCATCTACGCAAGATCCTAGCTCATGATGCCACTGTTGGGGAACGTTGCATGGGAAACAAAAAAATTTCTCTACGTTCACCAAGATCAATCTAGGAGATGCAACTACGAGGGGAGAGTTGGATCCACGTACCCTTGTAGATCGCTAAGCGGAAGCGTTAAGAACGCGGTTGATGGAGTCGTACTCGCCGCGATTCAGATCGCCGAAGATCCTAGCACCGAAGCAACGGTGCCTCCGCGTTCTTCACACGTACGGCTCGGGGACGTCTCCTCCTTCTTGATCCAGCAAGGGGTGGAGGAGAGGTTGATGGAGAGACCGGCAGCACGACAGCGTGGTGGTGATGGTGGTGGAGGATTCCAGCAGGGCTTCGCCAAGCACCGCGGGAAGACGAAGATGTTATGGGAGAGGGAGGGCAGCACCGAGGCACAAACGTGTGTTGGCTGCCCTCCCTCTACCTCTCTATATATAGGGGGAATAGAGGGGAGGGGGGCGCCCTAGGGTTTCCCCTAGGGGGGCCGGCGGCCAGGGCAGAGGGGGGGCGGCGGCCAAGGGCTGCGCCAGGCCCTAGGGTTTCCCCCCCTAGGTGCCTTGCCCCCCAAGCCAGGGGGTGCGGCAGCCCTAGGAGGGGCCAGCCCCCCATGCGCACTAGGAGAGGGCCCAGGGGGGGCGCACAGCCCTATGAGGGCTGTTGTGTCCCCCTTTGTGGCCCATTAGGCCCGAAACCCCTTCCGGGACCCCGGAACCCCTTTCGGTCATCCACCGATTTCCCGATGTTCCCTGGAACACTTCCGGACTCCGAAACCTTTCATCCTATATATCAATCTTTGTCCCCGGACCATTCCGGAGACCCTCGTCACGTCCGGGATCTCATCCGGGACTCCGAACAACCTTCGGTAACCATGCACTGTTCTCACTAACAACCCTAGCGTCACCGAACCTTAAGTGTGTAGACCCTGCGGGTTCGGAAACCATGTAGACATGACCGAGACACTCCCAGGTCAATAACCAATAGCGGGATCTGGATACCCATATTGGTTCCCACACGTTCCTCGATGATCTCATCGGATGAACCACGATGTCAAGGATTCAGGCAATCCCGTATACAGTTCCCTTTGTCTCGTCGGTATGTTACTTGCCCGAGATTCGATCGTCGGTATCTCTATACCTAGTTCAATCTCGTTACCGGCAAGTCTCTTTACTCGTTACCGTAATACATAATCCCGTGACCAACTACTTAGTCACTTTGAGCTCATTGAGATGACGTATTACCGAGTGGGCCCGGAGATACCTCTCCGTCACACGGAGTGACAAATCCCAGTCTCGATCCATGTCAACTCAACAGACATCTTCGGAGATACCTGTAGAGTACCTTTATAGTCACCCAGTTACGTTGCGACGTTTGGCACACACAAAGCACTCCTACGGTGTGAGTGAGTTACATGATCTCATGGTCATAGGAACTTATACTTGACATGCAGAAAACTATAGCGATAACTGATACGATCAAAAGCTATGTTTAATGTTTGGGTCTTGTCCATCACATCATTCTTCTAATGATGTGATCTCGTTATCAAATGACAACTCATGTCTATGACCTGGAAACCGGGGTCATCTTTGATCAACGAGCTAGTCCTGTAGAGGCTTACTAGGGACACAATGTTTGTCTATTTATCCACACATGTATATGAGTTTCCAATCAATACAATTATAGCATGGATAATAAACGATTATCATGAACAAGGAAATATAATAATAACTCTTTTATTATTGCCTCTAGGGCATATTTCCAACAACAACTTACTAAACCATACCTTACCCGAGGCAGGGACAAGTGGTAGCACGAAACAAGTATGGGGGTTACCGGAACAAGACTCGATCTATGGTCGACTCAGGAGGCTTATGTTCCCTGCAGTGGTTAGCACAACAAAACATTCTTTCACAGTGTCACCAGGACAGGGCCACAACCCTTGCCTGCTTCCACAAATATCTCGTGACACCACCGTGTCAAAAAGGGCCCGTGCCCACCGGCACGTCCAAAACAGGAGCACACTCCTAGATGCTCACAAACTATGCATGTTGCAAAATGCATGCAAGAGAAAATAATTATATGAACATGCATGCATGAAATATTCCTACTCATATGAAATTCTTATTAAGAACTAACAAACCATGCATCAAATATTCTAGCAAACATTCACCATATCAAGTGTTCAAGATGCTTGCCTTGAACATGCAGAAGTATTGGATGCACTCCAAAAGTTTTGAAAATATTAACTCCCCTCGAATTCCTATTTTCAAAAATACTTAAATCACCACATAATTCAAAAACAGTACTAAAAAGTATTTCAAATATTTTTTTTTAAATAAACTAGATGATAAATAAGGAATTACAGTAAACGAATCAATTTATTTAGAGTTCATATGAATTAGTTATGGAATTACTAAGATGGAAAACATGATTAAAAGCAATATTAAATTCATTAAACAGAAACTATGCACAGTAAGAATGTTCACTTAATTTAAATAAT
This sequence comes from Secale cereale, assembly GCA_902687465.1. Lineage (NCBI taxonomy): Eukaryota > Viridiplantae > Streptophyta > Magnoliopsida > Poales > Poaceae > Secale > Secale cereale. The sequence goes on from LR738709.1 coordinate 599,957,186, forward strand.
TATAGAATGATTTTAGAAGTCTGCAGAAATTGGAATAATCAATATTGGATAAGAAATGGATCCTGTGGAAATATTTGAAAGCTACTGGAATTGGAAAATAGGAGGGAGTAGGAATGCGCCCTGAGCGCTACTTAGCCGAATAGCGCCACTGGGCCAAGCCCAGAAATTTAGCCGCGCGGGGCGAAGCCATGACTCGCCGACAGGTGGGACCCACCCGTCGGGTTTGTCTTCTCTCTCACGCGCGCCCGAACAGAGACAGAGGCGAGCTCCGGCGTTCGGCGCCGGCAAACGACGGCGCCCCACGGTGAGCCGAGCCCATCGTTGTGTCGAGGAAGCCGAGGCGGTCCTGCCGGTGGCCTGCATGGCCGGCGGGAGGCCCTATCTCGCCGGTGACGAGGATCCCCGAAAAGTCTCCGACGGAGACGAATTGGGCATTTCACCCACGGTGGTTCCCGAGGTAATTTGAAGGTGGGGATGGGTCGGTGGATGCTCAAAGAGGCTCATGGTGGATAGATTTTGGAGAGAGGGGGCCGGACGGCGTCGGAACCAACCGAACGGTGGCGGTGGCAGAAGCTGCCGGAGACGGGGGAGGTGACCGTTTCCGGTCGTTCTGCTGTTCGAGGGAGATCAGTGAGGGAGGGGGAAGATGTGGTGGTGCTGGTTGCCGGCCTGGGGTGGCTTATATAGGCGGGGCAAGGCGGTTCGGTGGCTTCCAGAGAGCGGACACGGCGGATGGCCATTAATGGCACGGCGTGGTCGGTTGCGAGGTGGTTGAGGGCGGTGGCCGTCCGCCGTTAAGGCGGGGTGCGCTGGCTGGCTCAGAGCTGAGCCACGCATCGAGGGCGGCGCCGCACGGCGGCGGGCATTGACGGCAAACCTCGGGCGGTGGTGAGTCCGTTGGTGGACGGCGGGGTTTGGTGTGGGCGGTGGCGGCCCGCAGTAATGGCAGGGCGCCCTGGTTGGCTCGGAGGCGAGCCACGCGTCCAGGGGCGGCGGTGGTCGGTGTGGACTGTGGCCGCCCAGAGTTACTCCGGGGCGTGTTGGCTGGCGAGGGGGCGAGCCACGCGTCCAGGGCGGTGGTGACAGTGACGTGCGGCGGTTGGTGGCGGCGCTGGCCGGTGTGGACGGCGCTAGGGGACAAGCGGAGGTGTCGGCGAGCTTCGGGGTGATTGTGCTGATCCAGTGGAGAATCGGGATGAAAGCGGGAGGCAGCAGAGCGGCGGCAGTAGCTCGTGGCACTGACGCGGCCATACACGCGCTCTGGCCACGCTCTCTGCACGCACCCAGCGTGCTCGACAAAATGCCTGGGCATCCTAGGGTGCTCCAATTGAGCTGATTTTTGGCAGGTTGATGCCCCTGATGGTTCTAGAGATGTTGGACATGATGGTTTGACCAGAGTATCAAGTTCCCAATGCAATATAGGAAATGACAAAATTCCTGTCATGCACATAAACTGCTCGGCAGAATGAAAGCACCATCTAAGAGCTTTTGCTGAACATGGGAGTTGGCAGGATGATGTCTCCTTACATGCTAGAGATGATGGTGGAGTTGGTTTGGCAAAAGGAGGTACTAGATAGTGCAAGTTTTGGAGGATTTCAGTTCTGGACAGAAACTTGGGGAATGTATTTGGTGCAATAAAAAGAGGAATTTGGAGCTGATCTTCTGGAGTTAAGTGTTTGGTAGGAGGAACTAGAAGATGGCCAAGTATCAGAATTTTTGGAGCAAGGAACAATGGAGTTGTAGTAGAAACCTAGAAAATGGACAGAAATGAAAAAGAGGATGGTTCACTCAAATTTTGCAAAACACCAAGTTGGGTTTTTGCACCAAAGTGACATATAGGCATCATAAGACCTCTCAGAATTATGGTGGAATTTTTAAAGAATTATTTAAATTAGTTGTAGTGTAATAGAAGCATTTAAAATACTGAAAATGCTATTAAAATAGTTATTTAGAGACAAATTTTATTATGAAAATAATTTCAACTGTTATTAAACAAATAATGAAATGACTCAAGATACAACCAGAGCCCACAAAATTATTTCCAAAAATTTACTATATGAAGAGAAGATTTTTGAAGGACAGGTATAGAAAAGGCTCTAAAATTATTAAAGAACCTAATATAATTCAAAATTTTATTTCTAGCCAAATTTTTAATTAATAAAAATATGATTAAATTTTTGGGGTGTTACAATCCCCTGGTGACAGCCCCAAGCCAGAATGGTAGTTAGGTACATATATAGAGCAAAATATCTTGATTCAGAGATAGTGTTACACCATTTAGCAGATATATGGGGCTAGGAAATCCCCAACAACCAGAGATATGAGTCAAATATTCTCTCAGCATGAGATAAAGCAGAAGTGACTCCCAGAGCATAAAAACACAACTGTCTTTTCAGTAGTACAGTGTGGTCATGCAAAAGATACCATTCAGTGCATGCAATCATTGTGCAGAGTTTACAGTTTTCTCCAAACATGTGACATCCTTGAACCAAAAGAGGGTAACAGATCATGCTGCTATCTATTACATTTTGATATAAAAGATTCATCATCAGACTAAATTTTGCTGGCTGTGCCCCTAGTGGCCTTGGATTCCTGGGCCACCTCTTCTTGCCCCTTCCTCTTTGGTTTCTTGGACAACTTCTCCTGAAGCTCCTCCTCGGCAACCTTACAAAAAGACTTGGTCAGGTTTTTAACCACTGAGTGCTGGATAATTGGGGGCATAGCATTGCATGGTAGACAAGATTTTCCATCACAAGATTTTCTTCTAAAGCCTTTATTATCTTTTTTAATTCTATCACTCCTTCTTACCTCAGTTTCTACCAGAGGTTCTTTGTATCTCCTTTTCCTGGAGATGGCCTCTCCAAGTGGCAGAGCTTTGTTTGGAGACACCTGTTGAAGAGGGCTACTAGCCCCAGTGGAGGAGTGTGCGCAGGACTGATACCTTCATTCTCCTTGCCCAGCACAAGATTGAAGTCCTTGCAGGTTGGTGCGTGGGAGGTGTTACACTTATCAGGGATATGAAAGAGCATTGTCTTTTCTTGTTCACAATTAGAAGTCAACAATTTCCAAATATCAGATTTGAGCAAGTGCATAGTCCAGCCAAATTTGTCAGGTGTCAACAGCAAATGGATTATGAAGTTGAACCAACTTACTGGAATTTCAATTTTGAAGGTTTGCTTTGCTCCTTGGGTTGCTGGTGCAAAATGTTGTATCCAAAGGTCCAGTCCTTCTTCAGAAATTAAGTGAGAGCCATCAATTATTTGCATAGCATGTTCTTGAGCCAATGAATGAAATTCAAGTAAAGAGGGGGAGCCTGGTAGTGAAAAAGTCCCATAGTTACCTTTGGGGCTTGCTTGTGAGGAAGACCCAATTGGTGGAGTGGGAACATCTGCCTTACCCTTGATATCTGTAAGAATGGCATGTTGCTCAGAGCTGGGGTCTACATTGTCAGAAATATTGGCAGGAATATCAGCTGTCAGCAAATTTTGCTCTGCAACATCCTCATTAAGGTTTGGTTGAGCAGGTTTTATGGCTAAAATGAGAGGATGTTCCTCATTGGGATGCTGCAACTGAACATCTTCCTCCTCTTCCACAGCATTATATGTTAGGGCAATGTTGAGTAGACCTTGGCCCATTGGAGGAGCAAGAGAAGCCTGGTTGACCTCCTCACTTGCTGAATGTGTTAGGGAAAGGAGACCATCAGAGAGTGAAACAGTAGTAGTGATGCTACTATTGGGGGGACCATCTTCAGGCAGTATTGGAATTGCCACTTGGAGTTGCTCTGGAGGTCCAGGAGATGGCTGTTGAAAAGCCCAGTGATCCTCTTGTTCAGCCTGATCATCCCAAGCATCCCAGTCATCATTTGGGGCATGGATATTGTGATTGGGCAGTGGTTGAAACCCTGGGAAATCATTAGCATTCATTGGAACTGGGTGGGGATCAACACCCTTAGGTGGGAATGGGTCCTCATCAGCAGGCCCCCACCCATCATTTCTTCTAGCAGAACTTCAACAGAGCATGTCCATGATTCTTCCTCAAAATGCTCCCCTTCAGACCATCTAATGCTTTTAGGAATATCCTCTAGTAGAACTTCAACATATCATATTATTTTCTTTATAGCATGGACATTTGGACTTTTATATGGTTCGAAGCAATAGTCTAGTTTTGACATGAGATTTAAATACTCAAGCATATCAACAAGCAATCATGTCTTTCAAAATATCAATGCTAACATAAGTTATCCCTAGCCTATCATGCTCAACCATTGACCCATTCATGAAACACACTCGCATATTAGCTACATCCAATGCTCAAGTATGATCGTAGTGCTTCCTAGTTGGTGTTGTATACGAGAAGATGGAGTCTCAAATTCAAAATAAAAAAATTGCATAAAGTAAAAGGCCTTTCAAAGAGGGAAGTAGGGATTTATAGAGGTGCCAGAGCTCAAAGCTTAAACTGAGAGATAAAATTATTTTGGGTGGCACACTTTTCCCACCAACGAAAACGACTTAGAGTTCCCAACACTTTCCATGCTAGATATATTATAGGTGGTTCCCAAACATAAAATAAAGTTTATTCACTTTTCCACCAATCTTTCACTTTCCATGGCTAGCCGAATCCATGGTTGCCTTCCATACCAACACTTTCCAAGGAATTTATTATGTGACAACATAAAGTAAATTCATTTTTCATTCCGGGAGTGGGAATCCCTAATACCTTTGCCTTCCTCTCGTGTAATGACAAGTGAATAAACACTCATCGTGAGAATAACACATCTAGCATGGAAAATATTAGCCACCCCTCACTGCCTCGCGAGTGGTACGAGCACACAAAAGGGAAATTTATTTTGAAAATTAGAGATGGCACATACAAATTTTCTTAGAACGGCAAAGGAATACCACATATAGGCAGCTATGGTGGACACACGTGACAAAACTGGTTTAAAGGATTTTGGATGCACAAGTAGTGATCATACTTAGTGCAAAATGAAGGCTAGCAAAAGATTGGGAAGCGACCAACCATGAGGCAACTAATCTCATAAGCAAGCATTAAGCATAATTAACACCGAATAATGCACCACAAGCAGGATGTAATTTCATTGCATGACTATTGACTTTCGTGCTTGCATAGGGAATCACAAACCTTAACACCAATATTCTTACTAAAGCATAATTACTCATTAACATGACTCACATATCACATCATCATATCTCCAAACTATTACAAACAATAAAGTTTATTTTGTCCAATGATCTTCATGAAAGTTTTTATTATATCCTTCTTGGATATCTATCACTTTGGGACTAATTTTCATGTGTTGCTTTTGATAAGCTCAAACAAATATAAGAGAAGATCATGAGCATAATTTTTTTCTTTCTCTCAAAATAATTTAAGTGAAGCAAGAGAGAATTTCTTGAAAACTTTACTAACTCTCAAATAAATATAAGTGAAGAAAGTGAGTATTTCTTCAAAAATATTATAGCACACCGTGCTAAAAAAGATATAAGTGAAGCACTAGAGCAAATCCATAGCTCATACAAATTTAAGTGAAGCATAGAGAGCTATTCTAACAAGTCATGGCATAGTTTTGGCTCTCTCTAATAGGTGTGTACAACAAGGATTCAAGACTTAAAAGGCAAAACAAAACAAGCAAATACTCATATCCTACAAGATGCTCCAAGCAAAACACATAGTATGTGACGAATAAAAATATAGTTTCGAGTAAAATACCGACGGTCGTTAGAAGAAAGAGGGGATGCAACTCGGGGGCATCCCCAAGCTTAGTTACTTGCTTATCTTTGGATAATAGCTTGGGATGCCATGGGCATCCCCAAGCTTAGGCTCTTCTTAGTCCTTATTCCTTCATCCATCGTAAGATAACCCAAACTTGAAAACTTCAATCACACAAAACTCAACAAAACTTTCATGAGTTCCGTTAGTATAAGAAAACAAATCACTACTATAAGTACTGTAGCAAACCAATTAATATTTTATTCTTGCATTATATCTACTATATTACAACTTTTCTATGGCAAAATCTCATCAAAGAAAACCATAGAATCATTAAAATAAGCACACAACGCAAAGAAAATAGAATCTGTCAAAAAGAGAACAGTCTGTAGCAATCTGGAAATTTCGAATACTTTTGTAACTCTATTTTTTTGAAAAATTAGGACCACGTGAAAAAAATTTATATTAATCATCTGCAAGAAGAATCAACTTAAAAACACTCTTCTGTTAAAAATGAGATTTTTTCTCGTGAGTGCAAAAGTTTCTGTTTTCAGCAAGATCGAATCTACTAACACCCAACATGATCCTAAAGGCTTTGCTTGGCACAAACATTTATTCAAACCACAAAAACACATCTAAACAGAGGTATTAATGGGTATTTTATTGAAAACAGCAAAGAAATCAAAAAGGCAAAATGATACAAGTTGGGTTGCCTCCCAACGAGCGCTATCGTTTAACGCCCTTAGCTAGGCATGATACGAAGCTTTCAAGTGTTGTCATCTTTGTTGGATGTTCCATAAGTTTCCCTCATTATAGATTTATAAGTCAATTTGATCTAAGTTCTAGGGAAGTGTTCCATTGTAACACTCCAAAAATTTTGGGTTTGTTTTCATCAAATCCTTTGGTCTCTTGGAAGGAGGTTATTTAAATCTTTCTTAAAACCCCTCCTTCTCAAATCTTTTATGACAAAAGATTTGTGTATCCTTCTCAACCTTGATCTTTGGTCTTGAGAGTTTTCACCTGGTGTTGGCTCAACACAAATTATTTTCAAAAGGTTTTGACAATTTCTTTTTATGAAAAGCCTTCCTATGAAACCTTGGGCTTATTCTCTCCCATTCAAACTTTTCTTTTGCCATGACACCCAATGAAGATCTTTCTTCCAAAACCTTCATTCCCACCTTGGACAGGTCTAACATCAATTCCAGTAGGTTTCAACCTCCTTTAGATTTTTCTTCTAATTATTTTACCCCAAAACATTTTCTGTCTTTTAATTTGAGCCTTGGTGATTTACAAAGGAACTACTAGTTTCCTTTTGAGTTTTGATTCCAAACAAACTCCCCTGACTAGTCCTTAGTACCCCCAGCCTAGATCCATCAAGATCTGCTGGTCCATAGTTCAAAATTTACAAATTTTGCTTACTGCAAGTTTGGACCAGATTTGCCATTTTTGGTGAAATTCATATTTTCTCTCTTCCTAAAAATCTATGGAAATTAAGGCAGCCTGTAGATGCATCAAGAGACCACCTCACCAAAGATCAGCTCAAGAAAAATTCTGCAAGTGCCTGAATCATTTCATCGAATAGTTGGTGTGCATTGTTTCTGTCAAAATTCAGAAAAAATCAGTGAGGATTGAGTCGACAGTGTCGTATCCATCAGACCACCGCGCCAATCTCGCCAGTGTCTGCGTTGGCGCCTTGCTCACTGCTCCTCTTCCTTATCCTGAACGTCGCACAGTTGCTTGGCCGGTTGTGGGCGTCGGTGGCGTCGTGGCCTGCCTGTGCCGGCGTCTTCCGCGGCGGCAGAGCCACCCGTGGCGGCCAATAGGGATCGCCCTGCAAAACGGCGCCGTTCGGCACCGCCCAAGCCACCAGAGAGCTCCGTGTGCCCGTCCCCTCCCCTGTGCACGCTGCAGCACCGTCGCCGTGGCCTGAGAGGCGCAGAGCGCGCTCTCTGCCGCCGACGTGCCCGCGCAGCCGTTCCGTTGAGAAAGTGTAGTAAACGCCCAAGTCTTGCCAAGCTCAGCATCAGGATGGAACCAGTGGACCATCACGTTGATACCCAGGCACTTAAGCCACCTGTTCGGCCACGGCCTCGCTGTAATCACTGGTCGGACTTATCCCGTTTGCGGCAACCGCCTCGGGCCGGCTATAAATAGCGGCCCCGAGCTCGCCTTTGACCTTGCACCTCTCCACCATCTCACCAGACCTCGCCCAGCCACTGGAAGGACCTCAAGGAGTCCTTCTTCCCCAGCTTCGGCCGCCTTGATCCGCTTCGGGCTCTGGCAACTCTCTCTCTGGTGAGAGCACCTCCACCTCCCTAGTCGTGCCAGTAGCCTCCTAGTGCACCTAGATACCTGACCCGCGCTTCAATTTGGCCTCTGCAGCCCTCCCCGGCGATATCCACCACCACCCGAACCGCCGTCCGCCAGAGAGAAGGTCGCCGTCGACGTGGTGCTCGCCGATGTCCAACACTACCACCCACAAACGCGAAAGAGCACCGTGAGTCCGTAGGTACCATCCCCTTCCCCTACCCCGCCGTGGATCGGCGTCGGCGACCACTGCGGCTCTCAGGCGCCGGCGCACTCTGTTTTTCCGTTCGAATATTTGAACCTGACGGGTGGGACCCTCTCATCAGCCTCTCTGTTTTATTTGAACCGTTTTTCTGGAAAACGCCTTCGGGCAAAATACGCTTCTCTTTTCAGCTAGCGTATTTCTTACTGAAACGTTTTCTGTTTTTATAATCAAGCCCCTGGAAACTTTCTGTTTCATTACAGACAAGTCCCTGGACAAAAACCTTAATAACTTTTAAACAAAAGATGATTTTGAGTTGATTCTTTTTCTGTCCTCTTTATTTTTCTGTCTAGTTTTTTTTCATATTTATTTGAAAAATATTTGGGACAACTTTTACGCGCACACGGTATTTATGTTAGTATCCGATTTATTTTATTCGTAGATACCGAAGGAGGTGACGGAGCCGCGAACTTCACCGAGCTAGACTCCGACTACTCCGAACCAGGCAAGCATGTTTGAACCTTTGATATGATGAGTGCTTTGCATGTTTGCTTGAGTAGTTTTCTCATGGCATGGTTATATAAGCATTTTGTGGGTGTTATATTACATGCAAGTCAAGCCCCGTGTGAGCTTCGAAAGCTGATGGTGAGCTAACCTGATCATGTGGTGACATGATAGGTGGTAAGCTGGTATTGTTGAAGCATGCCAGTCAACAGTTTAACTCCAGTGGCAACGTGGATCAAGTCATGATTCCGTTCGTCCCCTTTTTGTTGTGCTGCCACATCTCTTCTGCAAAGAATACGGTCTGGTCAGTTGCAAACCTCTTTCCTTGTACCCACCAAATAGAGGGGCTGGGATGAGGGTTCCATGGCCCTGGATTAAAGCCCGTCATCCGATCAGGGGGCATGGGTGTTTCCGGTTGGGACCGAGAGGGGGGCACCCCTTAGAGCGCGCGATATAAATTTGATCCCATGTTATTCGAGGTTGTAGCCTCCCCGTCTTAAAAAAATTCGTGAGCGTTACCTAGGGTGATTCCTGGCAGCGGGATGTGAAATGGGTGTGTACTGGTTAGTTGTGTTTCTGCTAAAATACCGTAAACGGAACTAGTCCTTTGTGACTACGGAAATCCGTTGGCTGTGGTTAAGTAGTACAAACTCTGCAGAGTCAAAACCCATTCGAGTAGCCATGTCTATGGTCTAGCGTCAGTCTCTGTGTCGGTCTCAGTGACAGTCATTGGTGATTTAAATATAGCACTAAGAGTGGAAAACCGACCGAATTTCATTCCAGTGGATATAGCTAACCCGTTATTGTGTACTGAGTAATACCTTGGGATGGTTTACCTTCACAAGCTACTTAGTTTTGAATGGTTATATAAGCCCTTTATGTGATGTCGTTCAGGCGTCCGACTGAGGCATTATTGTTATTATACTTCGGATATAAGCCCTTTATGTGATGTCGCTCAGACGTCTGACTGAGGCATTATTGTTATTTTACTTTGGATATAAGCCCTTTATGTGATGTCGCTCAGACGTCCGACTGAGGCATTATTGTTATTTTACTTTGGATATAAGCCCTTTATGTGATGTAGCTCAGACGTTCGACTGTGGCATTATTGCTATTTACTTTTGATATAAGCCCTCTATGTGATGTCGCTCAGACGTCCGACTGTGGCATTCTCGTTATTTATTTTTGATATAAGCCCTTTATGTGGTGTCGCCCAGACGCCCGACTGTGGCATATTTAATCAGTTTACCCTTCGAGGCATCGCTTCAGACACCCGATCGGTCTTTTGTGATTTTATTGGGATTTCGAGAGGACTACCGCCTGACTTCCTTTTTAATTAACATGCAACGCAATTTTTATTATCTAAGTGCATATTGCTAGTCTGCTCATATGCATCATGTTTGCATTTGTTATATCTTATGTCTAAACTGTCGCACAGGTTTAACGGACTTGATAATGGAACCATCGCACGGGTTAGCTTGAGGGGGTTAAAAGCACACAAAGGACACAGAGGGTTTATACTAGTTCGGCCCCTTCGATTAAGGTAAGAGCCTACGTCTAGTTTGATTGGTATTGCTTGAGCGTCGATGAACAGGGAGCGGATAGCTTGCCTGTGTCTCGATGGGTTGTTTCTTGCCTCTCCCTGAACCGCCGCCGGGTCGTCCCTTTATATAGAGGCGACACCCGGTCCGGTTTACAGAGTCCCGAGGCCGGCTCATACTCGTGTCCGCCTCGGTCTCTGCTCTTTCTTCCTTATCTCTCAAGTTACATGATCAGGCGGTTTACAAACCATAACTCTATACATGGGCCTTAAGATCTCATGGGCCGTAGCCTTCACTAAATATTACAATCACACAAATATATTATAGTATCTCGTTTACACTAGCCGGTTCATACCTGCTAGTAATATCCCTGACATTAGGCCCCACAATGATTTGAACTTGTTCACATCAATCTTCCCAGTCTTGCATAATCTTCCTTCTTGTGTCTTCTCATTTTTGTAAACCGGCCCTGACGTCATCCTCGAGCATCGCTTAATCTGACCGTGACATCACTTCCACATTTAACGCACCCAGCTGTCTATCGGCTATGTTTAAGGGTCGTCCCGAGAATCGAGGCGACAGAAGATCTTTATCCAATCTTTTGCCTCCTCAAATCCCGCACCTATCGTTTCAGCTCTGCCTTTCTATAAATACCGTTGCTTCCATTCTTTACCTCCCTCCGTTCGTTCTTCTTCCTCCGTCGCCCGAACTCAAGACTCCATCGTCGCCCCTGAGCTCGAATCGCCGCCGTCGTCCGCCGAATCCAAGTCTTCGCCGGCCGCTGTATCGACCTGAGCGTGACCAGAGAAAACTCCGCCGCCACTTCTCAGGTACCTTATCTTCTTCGCCGTAGATCTAAAGCTCTAAAGTTCTTCTCGCACCTCCGCCATTAAAACCTCAATGAAAGCTTCATCTTGTTCATCATAGGCACCAAGTTCTTAGTAATTTTTACCTTTGGATCTTGCTTTTAAAACTTGCCTCTATTCCACTGCGGTATGCTTTAGATCTCGTCATTTATGTTCAACCTGTAGATTTATCCGCTCTGTATAGGACCCTTGTAGTTCTTCCCGTAATATCCTTGCATTTGTTTTACTTTCCCTGGGTGCTCAGATCTGTTTTACTTTAGCTGTCTGTGAAAACCTGTTTCTTCTCCTTTGTAGATCTGTTAAGTATGCTCCGGTTTAAACTGTAAAAAAATTTAAAGACTTACGCGACGGTTTAGCTCTTTCTCTTTTGTTGTCATGAACCGGTAGTAACACAGTTCCCTGTTTATTGCCGGGTTAGCCATATCATTAGTCCCTTGTCTAAACCGTAGCGTGATCCTTGCATATGTCTTCCGGTTTATGCCACTGTACTCGAATAATCCGGTTTTACACTTTACCCTTTCAGCACTTGCTCTTCTGTTGCTATGGCCAAACAGTTTGTCTCTTGCAACTGGGTTCCTTCCACTATTACGGAAGAAGATTTAGCCAAAGCTGTGTCAATTGGCACTTTAGGCCCTCAATCCGTTTTAAAGTGGCGGGCTCCAGGAGATGAATGTCCTCCTACTCCCAAAGAGGGGGAAATTATTGTCTTTTTGATCACATTGCTCGAGGCTTTACTCCTCCCGGTTCAAAGTTCTTCCGGGATGTGCTTGCCGCCTTCCAACTTCACCCTCAGGACATAGGTCCCAATTCTGTTTCCAACATCTGTGACTTTCAAGTTTTCTCCGAGGTGTACTTGCAAGAAGAGTCGTATGTCGATCTGTTCCGGGACTTCTTTCACCTGAACCGGCGCACTGAGTTCACCAGCGGACCTCATCAAGAACTGGGCGGGGTCAGTATTCAGAAAAGGAGAGACGCAGTCTTTCCTCATGCCGCTCTCCACACGCACCCCAAGGAGTGGAACAAGTCTTGGTTTTATTGTGTTGACACTTCACCTAAAGGGGAAAACCCACTGCCGGGTTATCGTGAGCACCGTCTTCCGGAGGACCACCCCCTGCCACAGCGCCTCAGCTCCGCGGAGCGGCCCCGGTTTGCCTCGCAACTTGCCAGGCTAAAAGCCTTTATGGCCAATGGTTTAACCGGAGTGGATTTTACGCGCTGCTGGCTCTCTTGGAGTATCCTTCCTTTGAGCCGGCGTCCAAGCTTGATGTGTAGATATTCTGGTAAACTTGATGATCCTCAGCGGTTTTCCAAGGAAAAACTTTCCGAGTCGGAAGTTATTGAATCGGCCAAGAAAATGCTCAATGTCTCCTTAGACGAATGCACCCAGACCGGGTTGGCTCCGTACTACAGGAAAAACAAACTGCCCGCAGTAAGTCTTACTCTCTGTCATGTATTTGTACTCTGTTCTTTTAAACCGTTCTTTCAATTATCTTTCTTCTTTTGAACAGGCTGATTATCCCTTTTGGAAGAGGAAACCTCAGGAGAAAACCGGAAAACAGGCACGCCGGAAAGCCTTTGCTACCAAGAAGAGAAAAGCGGCTGGTGGCTCCAGTTCTCATGCTGAGGATGACGATCCGGACTCTGAGGTATGAATTAATCCGGCTTTGACTTGTTCACTTTTACCCATATCTGTATTTAATGCTAACTTTTCACAGGAGTTGGCTGAAGGAGATAAACCGGCCGAAATTGAGGTAACTATCCTTTCTTTCGATTCAGAACCACTTCCACAAAAAAGTCGTCGGACAGTCCGGAAATATCAGTTTTCTCACCCTTATGCTCAATTGGATCCTAATTTTGTTTTGAAGAAACAGCAACATGAAGCCCTTCGCCGGACCACTCGCCATAGCGGTCTTGCAGTGGAATCATCCGGAGTATCTCTTACTCCGGCTCGGAGGTGCCGCTCTGAGGTTATACTTTCTCCAACCCTCCTTCATCCCAAGGCCAGGCTTATACGCAAACCTCTTAAACCGTCTGACCCTGATTATCAGGATACTCCGTTATCTTCTTCAGGTGAATCAACTGCCACACAACTTCCACCCCTGAAAACTGTCCCAGGGTAAGTCTTTTTAATTTATCTGGTTTATGATTGCACTTTGCTTTACAGTTCTAACTTGTTTTTCCAACTTCCTTCAGCAAGCCAAAGCCTAGCAAAAAACCGAAAGCCAACCAACCAACTGCTGAGACTGCCGTTGATGATCCGGCGGCTGATCCGGACTCAACTATCCCTCCGGAAGGCGAACCCACAATTCCACTTGAAGATCCTGCTCCTACAGATCACACTACTATGCCTGAGAATCCCAATGCTGAGGATGTTCATGAATCGGCAAGTCCTGCCCGGGCCAATTCTCCTCGGACCAATCCGGCTTCTGCTAGCCCGGTTCACGCTGCGACCCCACCACCAACAACTGCTTCTCCGGAGGTTGAAATAACTCACACAGCTTATACCGCTCCTGCTAAGCCCACTGTCTTAGCCAAACATACAGCTAAAGCGGAGAAGCTGCATCAAGAGAAGGGTAAATGGAGTACCGAGCTGTCCAGTTTTGCCGACATGAGTGCCCAGGAGCTCTATTCCGGGTATTTGAACCGGCTTCACACTGGTCGAGATTATGAAGCAGGCTTGATTAACTTGATGAAGGACAAGTATGAGGTAACCCTTTGCATTTCCTTTTACTCTCTATGTACTTCTGTCTATACCGTAGCAGCCCCCAAGTTCCGGTTTAGCTATGTTTAGAAGGTGAACCGGTACTTCCTGATTAATCAAATGATCTTACATTAGCCCCCAAGTACCAGGGGCATAACTCGGTTTATGTGCCTGGGACTTGCCTGACTTTTTCCTTTGATACTTCAATTATCCATTAGTCCCCAAGTGTCAAGTAGACAACTTGTTTGTGTGCTTAAGACTTTGTCTTTGAATTGCTATTGCTTACTGCTTCAACTGCCCATTAGCCCCCAAGTGTCAAGTAGACAACTTGTTTGTGTGCTTGAGACTTGTCTGACTTTTTTCTTCTTCCTACTTTGATTTTCCTTGCAGGCTGATTTGAACCGGAGGGCAGAAGAAATTACTGAACTCCGGAATAGACTTGCTGAAACGGAGTCTGCTGCTTCTAAGGCTAAAAAAGACTTGGCGTTGAGCTTAAAGACTGCTGAACAGCTGAAGAAATTCTTTGAAGAGGAACGGACCTCCTTTGAAGTTCAGAAGAAGGATTTAGAAAAAAGGGCTAAGGATGCTGAAGAAGCCCTTAATCCGATGACTAAAGAGTTAACCGGTTTAAAGCGGCAAATTGAATTGATGACTTCTGCTGTCTTTGGTAAGTACTTAATCTGCATTCCTGCTTTCATTCTTGCAATTCTTCAATCCGTTCCGGTTTAACTGTGATATTCATATGCAGGGCACCGTGTCACCCATCTTGGGGATGACTTACGGAAAAAACTCAAGGCTTGTTATACTTTGGTCGAGCAGCTGTATTCCGGCGCTCAAAGGATCATAAGTGCAACATCGTTCAATAAACCGGCCCCAACCACTATCCAAGGCACATTAGATAAGTTGTCTGTCTTACCGGTGCGCTTAGAGGAAGTGAAAAAATCTGCTGCTCGAGCCGGTTCTCTCATGGCGCTGACCAGAGCTAAAGCTTGGGTCCCAGATTTTGATCCAGAAGAAGCCTTGAGTGGGTATCCTGACAATAAAGAAGACGGATCAGCTTTTACTGCAAAGGATCTCCATGCCTTGACGAAGGAGATGCGTCCTCTCGCCAGCAAACTTGCGGCCGAATCAGATTCATCCAGGTATCATCCGGAGTATGATTTACAGAACGAGCGGGTGGAGCGGCCGGTTTATGATACCGTCAATCTAATCCCACCAGTACGCCCTCATACCTTCGCCCCAGATATCGATCCGTCTGAACTCATCAATGAAGAGATGTACTTTCGTGCCTTAACGAAAATCGATTGGTGCGTCCCCGACTTCCAGCCGGTTCAAGAAGAGGAGGAGATTCCGGACCAAGTTGATGCCCAGCCGTCACAGCAGGAGGGAGCGTAGTTCATAACATACCTTTGTAGTTACAATCTCATTTTGCCGAACAATCTTTAATCCGTCAGGCTTGCTATGCCTTGTAATAGGATAGCTGAAAACATTGTCCGCTTTGATCCGGATACTCCGACTTCTTGTTTTAATATTGCCAATTTGGTCTGATATGGATTATCGTACGTATCATCTGTTCCTGCATAGATAATATTGAAAATATGTCCTAGCGGTTTTACCGCCGGACCAATTAAATTGCTCTCATAATATATCAAACATGTATTTTGTTTGCACCCAAAAAAATAACTTCATACCTGACATCAAGCGTACTTGATATTTTTAATCCGGTAGAATTTAAAAAAATTCTGATGGAAGCCTTGATAGACTCAATAATAATTCTGGGTTTGATAAAAGACACCGGTTTAGATCACGCTGAAAACTTTGTCTAGAAATTTGTAGCTTGTACTTGGCTTTTGCCTGATGGATGATCCGGGTTATAATGAGCACCGGTTTATCTCATGCTGGTATTCATGACCCAGACTTTTAACTTTATAGATATGTGGTCAACTTCTGGAGCTGTTCCACTCCGGTTTAGAGAATCATAAAACATAAACACCAAAAATGCAAGTTTTGCAAATAAGACCATGTAGTCGAGGCTTTTTACGAGCTGCCAGGGTCAAAGCAAGGTTCAGCCAATCAATGGAATGGACTTACCATCCAGAGGGCCGGTCGATGGATGCGGGTACCATCCATAGGAACCATAAGAAAAACTTTAGCCAATCACTGGAATGGGCTTACCATCCAGAGGGCCTCTACGATTCCATAGAATCATAGGAAAATCTTTAGCCAATCACTGGAATGGACTTACCATCCAGAGGGCCTCTATGGTTCCATAGAACCATAGGAAAAACTTTAGCCAATCACTGGAATGGACTTACCATCCAGAGGGCCTCTATGGTTCCATAGAACCATAGGAAAAAATTTAGCCAATCACTGGATGGCTTACCATCCAGAGGGCCTCTATGGTCCCATAGAACCATAGGAAAACTTTAGCCAATCACTGGATGGCTTACCATCCAGAGGGCCTCTATGGTTCCATAGAACCATAGGAAAAACTTTAGCCAATCACTGGATGGCTTACCATCCAGAGGGCCTCTATCAATTTTCCTCTTTGGTCCTGATACGACCTTAAGCTTGAAAAAAAACTCTTTAGTGAACTATTGCTCCTGAGTGCATATGCTCTGCAAAATCAGTTTAAACCGATCGATTTCTTTGAAATATGACATATGATAATATATGTATGATTGTCCCCATAAGATATTTGTATTGGAAAAAAGCTGAGCCCCCGGTTTACCGAGGGTGCCGGTTTATTCATTAATCATAATATATACATAGGATATAGTGGAGCTCATGGCTCAGGTATAGTAGGGCCGCAAGAGGGCGATGTTCCACGGCCTCTTTGTCTCCTCTTCCGATGTTCGTGAGTCCTTGTGTTCTCGAACGTCCACCAGGTAATATGAACCGTTGTGCAGATTCTTGCTGACCACAAAGGGCCCTTCCCTAGGCGGGGATAGCTTGTGCATATCTGTTTGATCTTGGATGAGCCGAAGTACTAAGTCTCCCTCCTGGAATGTCCTGCTCTTGATCCGGCGGCTGTGATACCTGCGCAAGTCTTGTTGATAAATCGCAGACCGTGCTGCTGCTATATCACGCTCTTCATCCAGCCGGTCTAAACTATCTTGTCTCGCCTGCTCGTTGGCCGCTTCAACATAGGCTATCACCCTTGGTGAATCATGACGTATATCACTTGGAAGAACCGCTTCAGCACCATATACCATAAAGAAAGGTGTATAACCTGTGGACCGGTTTGGCGTAGTGTTGATACTCCAAAGGACAGATGGTAACTCCTCAACCCAACATCCTGGGGTTCTTTGCAAGGGGGTCATAAGCCGGGGCTTGATACCTCGCAAAATCTCCTGGTTTGCTCTTTCAGCTTGACCATTGGTTTGAGGGTGGGCCACAGAAGATACGTCTAGGCGAATATGTTCCCGTTGACAAAATTCTTCCATCTCACCCTTAGACAAATTAGTACCGTTGTCTGTGATGATGCTGTGTGGAAAGCCAAACCGGAAAATTACCTTTTTGATGAATTTGACTGTTGTGGCCGCATCACACTTGCTCACAGGCTCTGCCTCAATCCACTTTGTAAACTTATCCACCGCCACCAGTAGATGAGTTTTCTGATCTTGGGATCGCTTAAAGGGTCCAACCATATCAAGCCCCCAAGTAGGGATGTCAACGGGTCTGCACCCGGCCGGGGAGTGCCTTTTCTTCCCCGTCCCCGCGAGAGATAAAGCATCCCATCCCCATCCCCATACTCGGCCTCGGGGACAACTTTTGCCCGTCCCCATCCCCTGTCGGGTGTATCAAACCCACGGGTTCCCCACATCCCCGTCATGCATACAGCAGCAACTAGCATATTTTAGTGTACTGACTAGTATACACATCAATGTGATACATTTGCAGCAGTAAATGTACAATTATCTAGCAGATATATGTCACAATCAAGAGCATGCCAACAACTCCAGAAACAAATTTAAAGATAATAATTCATAACCAATAAGGCAGTACAGGAGCATGCCAATTGCCATGACACAATGATAAGGTTCAAAAGATCTAGTTCTCACACACGGTTTACGAAGATAGGCAAATAGTCTAGAATCCAAATGTTTATAATGACTAAAATATTACATGAATCATGTAATATTGACGACACACCACACATAACTAAAAAGTTCATCTCACTAACGGAAATAGTAGCACGGTATTTGAATTTCATCATTCGACGACCAAAGAGCAGCTTCAAGAATCATGATCATAGCCAGCAAAGGCCACCAGCTTCAGCTTACTTCTTGTAGCAGTCAAAGTGTCAAATCCTACACGGCAAGGAGAACATAGTTAAAGGACGAAATGAAACATAATGCTACATTTACTAAAGCATTTATGAGATTTCACCTGCATCCCCTCCTGAATGTCTTCAAGACGAGACCAAAAACTTACAGCATCTCCTCTTGGCGCATCTATACAATAAACAAGTCAGTAATGAGCTATATTTACACACCACGAAAGTAAAGAACAAAGACAACAAGTTAGCTTAGTCTTCACATAAACACAACTCCTCAGATGATCATGGAGATGCTTAGTCCCATTTTTTGTTTCTCCTCCAAGCTTCTTTTTACAATAAGCACACTTAGCTTTCCATCTTCCTTTTACTTTCACTCTCTCAAAGTGCCTCCAAACAGGTGAGGTAAGCTTCCTTCTCTTTGAACCAACAACCTCAACTTCTTCTTCTTCTCCCTCGTCCTCGTCAGAAATTTCCACATGAATATTGGCAGCATGAACTTCATCTGCAGCAGCTTCATGGACGGGCTCAAGATCTTGTGACTGTGAGGATGAGGCTGCTGTTATAGCTGAAAGTTGGGACTCATGCCTCTGATTGGTACACCCAGTTGGTCTGGACAAGAAAAGAGTACTAGCATTATCAGATTATTACGTAGAAATACACATTAATATGAAAATTTAACTGAAGCGATGAAACTTGCTGGTACTGAACTACTGATTTTGTGTGTGTACACACAACCATCAAAGCCCTTAGATGATTATAAATAACAGTAAGTAAGCACACTACTTCTTATAATGGTCTATTTATTAATTTCCTTTTCTACAGATTAGTGTGTGCAAATTAGATAACCATTAATTACTGTTACACTTACACACAAGCATTAGTTCGGTTAGAGGAGATGATTATAACTAACAGTAAACAAATAAGCAGTTCTTTATGCGTTCATGCATGATGGTCTTTTTATCAATCATCTTTCTCATAGATTAATTATATTGTGTACATGCAAAAAGAATTTATGAGACAACTAATTCGAAGTATCTGCAGGTCGGCACAAACAGATCTATGCACCACTGATTCACAAAATCACAAATACACCCATAAATCCAATCTAGCAATCACATATGTACGCAGTCATCTAATCTAGCAATAACATATGTACGCAGCCATCTAATCTAGCAATAACATATGTACGCATCCATCTAATCTAACAAGAAAACAATCTCCGTGTGTGTTCATCCTAACAAATCAGAATTCATCAAAAGAAATTAGATACTCACGTGTTCTTCTTCTTGGGATTGGCTACAGTGGGAGTAGCTGAACGACGGAGCGGCGGGTGTCCACCCTGGATGCGCCCAGGAAGTTGGTTGCTCCCTGGATGCCGGAGGCGGAGTAGCGAGGCGTCGGCGGCAGTCTTGACTCTGGTCTGGGTTGAATCGTTATCAGGAGTGGAGGAGTCAGGAGCGGAGGAGTCCATCCTAGATGGAACAGGAGAACGACAGATGGCACTCAATCGTCAGGCGGCGGTGCCACCTGTGTGATGGAAAACTTACGGTGGCAGGGGTGGGAGAGGTAAAAACTAGGGTTAAAAATAGGGTTTGACCGAGGGTTGTATTATATAGACAAAGATCTGGGCCACATGTCAGATGTTTACCGGGGTCTTAGTGGGGTTCGGGTCTGGGGACTACAGAAACGTTCCCAACCCCGCCGTACCCGATGGGGAGCAAATTCTAGCGTAAATGTCCCCATGGGGACTGGCTATGTATCGTCCCCGTCCCCTAATGGAAGAAAACCCTGTCGGGTTTCGGGTAAACGGTACCCATTGACATCCCTACCCCCAAGTCGCAAACGGCCAGGTTATTGGTATCATCCGGAGCTCCTGTGCCGGAACAAGAGCACGCCGCGAAAACTTCTGACAAGCATCACACTTCCGGACTAGATCCGCCGCATCAGCATGAGCTGTTAACCAATAGAACCCATGTCGAAAAGCTTTAGCCACCAATGATTTTGAACCGGCATGATGACCACAATCCCCTTCATGGATCTCGCGAAGAATCTCACAACCTTCCTCAGCTGATACACACCGCTGAAATGCTCCAGAGACGCTGCGATGATGAAGTTCCCCGTTTGCAATTGTCATGGACTTAGAACGCCGGACTATCTGTCGTGCCTCTATCTCATCGTCCGGTAGCTCTCCTCGGCTCAGATATGCCAAATAGGGCAGCGTCCAATCCGGAGTAACATGAAGTGCTGCAACTAGCTGTGCCTCTGGATCAGGAACAGCCAGGTCTTCCTCTGATGGTACTTGTACTGATGGACTGTGCAGCTCATCCAAAAAGGTATTTGGTGGTACCGGTTTACGTTGAGAACCCAACCGGCTTAAAGCATCAGCCGCTTCATTCCTTCGTCGGTCTATGTGGTCCACTTGATACCCTTTAAAATATCCAGCAACTGCTTCCACTTCTCGTGTGTAAGCTGCCATGAGAGGATCTCTCGAATCCCACTTGCCTGAAACTTGCTGTGCCACCAAATCTGAATCGCCGAAGCACTTGACCCGGCTCAAGTTTATCTCTTTTGCCATCCGTAAGCCATGAAGTAACGCTTCATATTCTGTTGCATTATTAGTACAAGGAAACAATAAACGGAGGACGTAACAAAACTTATCACCTCGCGGGGAAGTTAAAACAACTCCAACCCCCGAGCCTTCTAACTGTCTTGAACCGTCAAAGTGAATCGTCCAGTATGTAAGATCCGGCTTCTCCTCTGGTGTTTGCAGTTCTGTCCAATCATTGATGAAATCCACCAACGCCGGCACATATTTCAACTCATGTGGGCTGAGCTCAATGGCCCACTTCGCCACTCTACCCATAGCTTCCCTGTTCTGGATTATGTCCCCCAATGGTGCTGAACTAACAACAGTTATTGGATGACCCTGGAAATAGTGCTTCAACTTCTGGTTTGCCATGAACACACCATACACCAGCTTCTGCCAATGTGGGTACCTCTGCTTAGACTCAATGAGTACCTCACTCACGTAATAAACTGGACGCTGAACCGGATATTCCTTCCCTGCTTCCTTGCGTTCAACCATGATCGCCACACTAACTGCCCATGCGTTGGCGGCGACATATAACAGCAAAGGTTCATTATCAACAGGGGCAGCCAGGACCGGTGGCCTCGCTAGCTGTCGCTTCAAATCCTCAAACGCAATATTTGCCTCATCACTCCATATAAACCGATCCGTCTTTCTCAGCATCTGATAAAGCGGAATCGCCTTCTCCCCCAAACGGCTAATGAACCGGCTCAATGCTGTGATCCGACCAGCGATACGCTGAACATCATTAATGCAAACTAATTTTGTTAAAGATGTGATTGCCTTGATCTTCTCCGGATTAGCTTCTATCCCTCTGTTTGACACCAAAAACCCAAGGAGCTTACCTGCCGGAACACCAAAAGCACACTTCTCCGGATTAAGCATCATCTTATAGGTCCGAAGATTGTCAAAGGTCTCCTTGAGGTCCTCTATCAGTGTCTCCTCCTTCCTTGACTTCACCACGATATCATCCACATAGGCATGAACATTTCTCCCTATCTGCCCCTTAAGACAGTTCTGTACGCAACGCTGATAAGTTGCTTGGGCACTCTTGAGCCCAAAAGGCATAGATACATAGCAAAAAGCACCAAAAGGGGTTATGAAAGCTGTCTTCTCTTGGTCTTTAACTGCCATCTTGATCTGGTGATATCCTGAGTATGCATCCAAAAAACTTAGCCGCTCACATCCCGCTGTAGCATCGATGATCTGATCAATGCGAGGGAGAGAAAAAGGATCCGTTGGACAAGCTTTATTGAGGTCTGTGTAGTCCACACACATTCTCCATTTTTCCATTCTTCTTTAGCACTAGCACCGGATTCGCCAACCACTCCGGGTGAAAAACTTCCACTATGAACCATGCGGCCAAAAGCCTGGCCACCTCCTCTCCTATAGCCTTGCGCCTCTCTTCGTTGAAGCGGCGCAGATACTGCTTGACCGGTTTAAACTTCGGATCTACATTAAGACTGTGCTCAGCGAGTTCCCTCGGTATACCTGGCATGTCAGAAGGTTTCCATGCAAAGATATCCCGGTTCTCACGGATGAACTCGATGAGCGCGCTTTCCTATTTGGGATCAAGGTTAGCGCTGATCGTGAACTGCTTGGATGAATCGCCTGGCACAAAATCAACTTGCTTGGTCTCCTCCGCCGATTTAATTTTCAACGCCGGATCATGCTCTGTAGTTGGCTTCTTCAACAGGGGCATATCTGCCGGATCAACATTATCCTTATAAAACTTCAACTCTTCTGTGGCACATACTGCCTCCGCGTAAGCAGCGTCTCCCTCTTCACACTCCAATGCTATCTTGCGACTTCCATGAACCGTGATTGTGCCTTTGTGACCCGGCATCTTGAGCTGCAGATAAACATAACATGGCCTAGCCATAAACTTGGCATAAACCGTCCTCCCGAATAGAGCGTGATAAGGGCTCCGGATCTTGACGACTTCGAAAGTTATCATCTCTGACCTGGAATCATGCTCATCTCCAAAGGTAACTTCTAGGTCAATTTTCCCAACTGGGTAAGCTGACTTACCTGGAACCACCCCATGGAACACCGTGTTTGACTGCCTTAGCTTCTTATCCGTCAAGCCCATTCGATGAAAGGTCTCATAATTCAAGATATTGATGCTGCTGCCGCCGTCCATAAGAACTTTAGTGAACCTATAACCACCCACCTAGGGTGCTACCACCAAGGCCAAATGGCCCGGATTATCCACCCGCATCGGGTGATCCTCCCTGCTCCATACAATGGGCTGCTCTGACCAGTGCAGGAATTGCGGTGTCGCCGGTTCAACCGCGTGGACTGCTCGCTTTAAAACTTTTTGATCTCGTTTACACAAACTCGTGGTGAACACATAATATTGCCCACTACTTAACTCCTTCGGATTACTCTGGTATCCGGATTGCTGCTGTTGTTGCTGACGCTGCTGATTACCCTGATTATTGTGATTACCTTGGCCCTGCTGTTGGCTGCCTTGGTTATTGTAACCACCCTGACCATGCGGCTGATTACCCTGGTTATTATAACCACCTTGACCATTGATTATTGCCCCGGTTATGATAACCACTGTTGTTGCCGCGATATCCTGATCCGGAGCTGTTCCCCTGGTGACCCGGACCGTAGAACCCCGGGCCTGAACCGCCGTTGGGGGGCCTGTTATTAGAGTTGAAGCGGCCCATTATGGCTTCCATCAAGGGCCTGCATTCTCCTATAGTGTGTTTTGCTGGTTTTTCCCTTGTGCTATGCTTTGGACAAGGCTGGCTTAATTCCTGGTCCCAACTAACATCCCCTCCACCGGTTTGTGGAGGTGGTTTGCCCCTATTGCGCTGAAAACCTCCTTGAACTTGGGTATTGGCCACGAAATCAGAGCCACCTTCCGCCTTTCGCTTGCCTAAGAAGCTTGTAGTAGCCGGATTAACCTGCGCCGGTTTACCAGACTTGTGAGCTTTCCCTGCTTTGTCTCCCTCTGCCTCTGGATACTTGTTGTTGTCAGAGTCCCCGTACTTCACCAGAGCGCTCATGAGAGTTCCCATGTCATTACAATCCCATTTAAGCCGTCCTAGTTTTAACTTTAGAGACTCAAACCGGCAATTGTTTTCCAATGTCACTATTGCCGTACTAGGATTGATACCATTCGAAGAATGCAAGATCTCTGATACTCGCCGCACCCATGCACTTGTAGATTCCTGTTCTCCTTGCACACAGGCTGCTAGATCCACTATTGACATCGGCTGCTTGCACGTATCTTTAAATTTTTTGATAAACTGGCGACGTAGCTCTCTCCATGACCCGATGGAATTTGGGGGTAAACCCTTTAGCCAGGTTCGGGTTGTACCTTCAAGCATCATAGTAAAGTACTTTGCGCAAGCCGCTTCATCTACATCCAGCATCTCCATGGCCATCTCGTAACTCTCAACCCAAGCTTCTGGAGCCAGATCTGCTGTGTAATTAGGCACCTTATGTGGACCTTTGAAATCCTTGGGCAGCCTCACGCTCCGTAAAGCGGGGATAAGACACTGCACACCAAAGGAACTCGTTGTAACTCATGTCTCTGTTGTGGTTGTGTGAACCGGCGTCGTCTGCCGGATCTCCTCCCGGGCTACCGATCTAACCCGATTTGCATCCTGAGCTTGTGCATCCACGCCGGCCGGATTATTCTGTCTGTGCCGATGTCGCCTGCGTTCACTGCTAGACACTTCTGGCTCCTCCCAATGCCTAGTGTAACTCCGGCTGGGGCGTGGTGTTGAATGGAGCCTATCCCGGCTATGGGAATACGCTTGCTGTTGTATCAACGCCGTATTAAGTAGATCCTTAACCTGCGTGCCTCCAATGCCACCGGGGATGTCCCTTAAATGGGTAAAGCGGCCAAGCGTGAAGCAGCAGCAACGATGTTGTCCAAAGGATTTGAATAGTGACCCGGAGGGGTAGGAACATGAGGTGTAGAGACGACCCGGCGATCCTGCTCCACGGGAGGTCGCTAAACCGGCTCATCCCTTGGGGGCGCCCTCCGGTTTAAATCCGGATCATTGCTGGTCCCAGCCCCGGGTGTCCTGAACAGATCCGTCGCTTCGTAAACCGACGGTAGACGAGATTGATATTTCCGGCCCCTTACTCCCTGTGCAGAGGCCTGCTCCATCCTTAGATAAAAAGCCTGATCATTCAATTCCGCCTGCCTTATTGCTATCATAGCCTTCTCTGTTTTCAGATCATCCCTTGCTTGATCAATCCGGCCCTTTAGCTGAAGGAGCTCTGCATCATGTTGTGCCTTGTCTGCTGGAGCTACCTCTGCCATGGCACGGGCTGTGAACTCCTCGACTAAGGTGGATAGAACATCAGTGGGGGAGAGGGGCTGGCCACTCCCCCCTACACCAGCTTCTGCTGTCGCCCCGATCATCGTGGACTGTGGCGTAGGTTGTGAACCGGCCATAAAGACAGCCACCCGGTTTGGCGGGACAAAGGGGCCCGAAATACTGTTTCCGTCGGACTCACCCTCAGACCGGCCGTCCCGCAACTGATACAAAGACTCAGTTTCTCCGGATGAAGATTCGTCGTCGGAGTAGACAATTGTTTCACCACCGGATTCCGATCCGTCCTCGGCCTGGACTCCGTGAACTGCTCCAACGAAAACGCGCTTCATGGCGGGCTGAATCCGGGCTGATCTCGCACGCTGAGCCGGCTCGATGATGTTGGGTAAGATATCCGGCTCAGGTCCCGGTTCGCCGATCTTGCCGATGAAGACGTGGATGCTGCCAAAGGGAACCCGGTACCCGTATTCGATTGAATCGGCCTCCGGTCCCCAACCTGCGTCATTGATGTAGATCCGGCCGCGGCGACTCTTGGTCATCCGGCCGACCGCGTAGCACTTGAGTCCTTCGAAGCTGCCCTTCAAGAACTCGAAACCATCGTGCGGAGGCCCCACGGTGGGCGCCAACTGTCGTGGAAATAACACGACAGATGTCCGGTTTAACGGACTTGATAATGGAACCATCGCACGGGTTAGCTTGAGGGGGTTAAAAGCACACAAAGGACACAGAGGGTTTATACTAGTTCGGCCCCTTCGATGAAGGTAAAAGCCTACGTCTAGTTTGATTGGTATTGCTTGAGCGTCGATGAACAGGGAGCGGATTGCTTGCCTGTGTCTCGACGGGATGTTTCTTGCCTCTCCCTGAACCGTCACCGGGTCGTCCCTTTATATAGAGGCAACGCCCGGTCCGGTTTACAGAGTCCCGAGGCCGGCTCATACTCGTGTCCGCCTCGGTCTCTGCTCTTTCTTCCTTATCTCTCAAGTTACATGATCAGGCGGTTTACAAACCATAACTCTATACATGGGCCTTAAGATCTCATGGGCCGTAGCCTTCACTAAATATTACAATCACACAAATATATTATAGTATCCGGTTTACACTAGCCGGTTCATACCTACTAGTAATATCCCTGACACCTTTATGTGATGTCGCTCAGACGTCCGACTGTGGCATTCTCGTTATTTATTTTTGATATAAGCCCTTTATGTGGTGTCGCCCAGACGCCCGACTGTGGCATATTTAATCAGTTTACCCTTCGAGGCATCGCTTCAGACACCCGATCGGTCTTTTGTGATTTTATTGGGATTTCGGGAGGACTACCGCCTGACTTCCTTTTTAATTAACATGCAACGCAATTTTTATTATCTAAGTGCATATTGCTAGTCTTCTCATATGCATCATGTTTGCATTTGTTATATCTTATGTCTGAACTGTCTTGCGAGTACATTCAAAGTACTCACCTGGCTTGTTGATTTGGCCAGATGTTGACGAAGGCGATCTCATGGATGAAGAGTTCGATAGCGAGTCCGACGCCTCGAGGAGTCCCAGTCAGTCTCTTGCGATCCTGGAGTTGATCACTGTATTATAAACGCTTCCGCTACCCAAATAAATTCATCGAGTCTCACTCCGACACTCGATGAGCTGTAAGATATTGGAGTCGTGTCACCCACTACACTGTGACATATCCACCACCACTTTTATTACGAGTCAGTAGTTATGCCACCCTACCCTTGTGTCATATCCGCCTTTATGTATAATATTGGCGTGCTTGTAATAAATTGTTGAGCATCCTCAGCTCAACCTTGTATAATATTCAATACTCTGGAATTCTGTATCAAGGATTTGTCTACCAGTAAGAAGGATTCTTCTACACTGGTCCGATAAAAAGGTCGGTTTCTCAGTAAATGTTTTATTGGAAAACCGGTCCTGACATCCATTCCCTTTCTCAAGGAAAATTGTAATTTAATATTCCCTTCTTTCATATCAATCACCACACCAATAGTGCGCAAAAACGGTCTATCAAGTATAATATAGGACAAGACACATTGCAATCGATGTCAAGAACAATAAAGTCTATGGGTACATAGTTCCTATTTGCAAGAATAAGAACATCATTGATCCTTCCCAAAGTCTTTTTAATAGTAGAATCCGCCAAATGCAAATTAAGAGAGCAATCTTCAATATTGGTAAGACCAAGAACATCACGAAGAGATTTCGGAATCGTGGAAACACTAGCACCCAAATCACACAAAGAAAAACACTCATAATTTTTAATTTTGATTTTGATAGTAGGTTCCCATTCGTCATGCAACTTTCTAGGAATTGATACTTCTAATTCAACTTATCATCTAAAGCTTTCATCATAGCATCAACAATATGTTTAGTAAAAGCTTTATTTTGTTCATAGGCATGGGGTGAATTAATCATGGATTGCAACAAAGAAATGCAATCAATCAAAGAACAACTATCATAATTAAAGTCTTTGAAATCCAAAAGAGTGGGCACATCACTAGTTAAAGTCTTGACCTCTCCAAACCAACTTTTATCAATTTTCTCAACAAGATTTTCACCCTCCCAACTCTTGGGACGCCTTCTAACTAAAGTTGACTCTTCTCCAGTCCCTTTTCATCAAATTGAACTTTACTAAACAAGGAATCAATAGAAGAAACACCAATCATTTTAAGATCTTTGTAATTTTTATGAAAGCAACCACTAGAAAATGCTTTTTTCCAAAAATGCTCTTTTAGCTCTAAGCATAGCGGTTCTTTTCTTACTTTCATCCATAGAGACAAAGAGCTTTGATTGATTCCTCAACTTTAGGCACAAAAAATTTCAACTTAAGATTTTCCACATCATGAGAGATTCTATCAATACTCCTAGACATATCATCAACCTTATTCAATTTTTCTTCTATGGAAGCATTGATTTTTTTTGACTATTGATAAATTCTTTAATATTGTTCTCTAGATCAGAGGTATTCCAATTGTTATTTTAAGAAGAATTACTATAGGAATTACCATGACTATTAAAGGAATTTCCCGGGAAAGGCTAGGATTAAAATTACCTCTATAAGCATTGTTATTGAAATTATTTCTAGAGATAAAATTCACATCTATGGCATCGTTATTTTGCTCAATCAAGGCAGACAAAGGCATATTATTGAAATCAATGGGAGCACTTTTACTAGCAACCAATTTCATAAGAGCATCAACTTTTTCACTTAAAGAATCAATCTCAACCGAATTAATTTTTTTGCTAGTAGGCGCCTTTTCGGTATGCCATTGTGAATAATTCGCCATAATATTGTCAAGCAATTTGGTGGCTTCACCCAAAGTAATTTTCATAAAAGTACCACCAGCGGCAGATTCTAAAAGATTTTGAGAAACAAAATTCAACTCCGCATAAAAATTTTGTATGATCATCCAAAGGTTTAAGCCATGAGTTGGGAAATTCCTTGGCATCATTTTCATCCTTTCCCAAGATTGTGCAACATGCTCATGTTCAAGTTGCTTGAAATTCATGGTCTGGGTTCTAAGGGAAATAATTTTCGCGGGCAGAAAATACTTGGTAATGAAAGCATCTTTGCATTTATTCCAAGAATCGATACTATTGTGAGGCAAAGAAGAAAACCAAAATTTTGCAGAATCACGCAAATAAAAAGGAAATAATTTCATCTTCACAACGTCATTGTCCACATCTTTTTTCTTTTGCATATCGCATAATTCCACAAAGGTATTAAGATGTGACGCGGCATCCTCGTTAGGAGTACCGGAAAATTGATCTTTCATGACAAGATTCAACAAAGTAGTATTAATATCACAAGACTCCACACTAGTGGCGGGAGGAGCAATCGGAGTGCCAATAAAATTGTTGTTGTTGGTACTAGAAAAATCACACAACTTAGTGTTCTCTTGCGTCATCTTGGAGCAATTGTAAACAAGAGCACACGTAGGCGATAGATCTGACCGGAAAACGGTGAACGAAAAAGAGGGCCAATAAAACGACAAATTTTTGTGAAGTGGGGGAGATGAAAATGAGAGGCAAATGGCAAATAATGTAAATTGAGAGGAGATGAGATTTGTGATTAGGAACCTGGTATATGTTGAAGATCCTCCCCGGCAACGGCGCCAGAAATTACCTTTTGATGTCTGCTAGAAATACCTTAGTATTTCCCCAAAGAGGAAGGGATGATGCAATATAGCAACGATACATATTTCCCCCAGTGATGAGTCCAAGGTTATCGAACCAATTGGAGAACCAAGCAACACAACGTAAACAACACTTGCACACAAATAACAAATACTTGCAACCAGACGTGTAAAAAGGGCTGTCAATCCCTTTCGGGTAACGGACGTGATAGAGTTGTAAATATTGATAGATCGAACACCAAATAAGATGAATTGTAGCAAGGTATTTTTGGGTTTTTGGTTTAATAGATCTGAAAATAAAAGCAAAGGAAAATAGATCGCAAAGGCAAATAATATAAAGAAGAGACCCGGGGGCCGTAGATTACGCTAGTGGCTTCTCTCAAGAAAATAGAAAACGGTGGGTGAACAAATTACTGTTGGGCAATTGATAGAAATTCAAATAATCATGACAATATCCAGGCAATGATCATTATATAGGCATCATGTCCAAGATTAGTAGACCGACTCCTGCCTGCATCTTTAACTATTACTCCACACATCGACCACTATCCAGCATGCATCTAGTGTATTAAGTTCATGAAAAACGGAGTAATGCAATAAGAACGATGACATGATGTAGACAAGATCTATTTATGTAGAAATAGACCCTATCCTTAGTAGCAACGATACATACGTGTTGGTTCCCCTTCTGTCACTGGGATCAAGCACCGTAAGATCGAACCCACTACAAAGCTCCCATTGCAAGATAAATAGATCAAGTTGGCCAAACAAAACCCAAATATCGGAGAAGAAATATGAGGCTATAAGCAATCATGCATATACGAGATCAAAGAAGACACAAATAACTTTCATGGATAAAAAGATAGATCTGATCATAAACTCAAAGTTCATCGGATCCCAACAAACACACCGCAAAAAGAGTTACATCATATGGATCTCCAAGAGACCATTGTATTGATAATCAAAAAAGAGAGAGGATGCCATATAGCTACTAACTACGGACCCATAGGTCTACAAAGAACTACGCACGCATCATCGGAGAGGCACCAATGGAAGTGGTGAATCCCTCTGTGATGGTGTCTAGATTGGATCTGGTGGTTCTGGACTCTGCGGCGGCTGGAATTGATTTTCATGACTCCTATAGGGTTTCTGGAATATTGGGGTATTTCTAGAGCAAATATGCGGTCCCGGGGGCATCCGAGGTGGGCACAACCCACCAGGGCGCGCCTGGGCCTCCTGGCGCGCCCTGGTGGGTTGTGCTCCCCTTGGAGCACCCCTAGGTGCTTCTCCGACCCACTAGATGTCTCCTGGTCCAAAAAAATCCACAAAAAGTTTTGATGCGTTTGGACTCCGTTTGGTATTAATTTCCTGCGATGTAAAAAACGTGCAGAAAACATCAATTGGCACTTGGCACTATGTCAATAGGTTAGTACCAAAAAATGACTATAAAATGATTGTAAAACATCCAAAAATGATAATATAACAGCATGGAACAATCAAAAATTATAGATACGTTGGAGACGTATCAGAAGTTCAAGCAACTCAGGGGGTTCAAAATCTTCATCAAAGCCTACTGGACAATACACTTGTTTCAAGTTCAAAAAGCCTAGGCACTTCATTTCTGACTGCCCTCTCTAGGAAGCAGAAATCCGTGCTAGTGGGAGATATGACTCGGGCAACTATCGAAGCAAAAGCAAGATCAAGAACTACGACTCAGATGGAGAAAAGAAAACGAAGAAATTCTTCAAGAAGAAGGACAACTCAACGTCAAAGTCTTCGTCAAGATCTTCATCAAATAACCAGTCCAAGTCCTCCACCAGCCGCAAGAATACTTCTCGCAAGGCCAAGGCATACATTGGCAAGGAAATGGATTCAGATGAAGAAGAATCATCTGAACCCAAAGAAGATGAGGACTCTGATGAGGATTCCAACTCTGGCATGGCTCACATAGCCTATGCTTCCACTCTAGCTTCGAACTTCTTCGACAAGCACTCAAGTGACGATGAATCTCCTGCCTACTGCTTCATGGCCAAAGCTTCAAAAGAAAAGGTATCCTCCAAACATCATATGATTCACTCTAGTGATCAATATTCTTTTGATGAGGATGACCATGCTAAGCTGATCAAAATTGCTAATATCCAACAAAACTCTCTTGATAAAATTGAGAAACTCTCAGGAAGTCTGAAGGGTTGTTCGTTGTGGAGGTGGAGAAAAATCAGTCATCGACCGGAGAGTATTCTGCTTTCTAGTCTCAAATGGAAGAACTCACAAATCGTCATGATTTTCTCTTAGCCGACCATGAAAGACTGACCTATGATTACATGAAAAAGGAAACAGGGAGTCGAGGCACTGAGAGAGGCTCATGAGGATTTGATTAGAGAAAATTCTCTTCTCACCCAACAACTTAAAGAGAAACCTGAAGTATTCATGCCACCATGTTTAAAATGCCTTAAACAAACCAATGCAGATTCAAATGCTGAATCATCTATGAATTCTAACCCCCATGTCTAGGAAAATGGTGAAAATTGCAGGAATGCCATTGAGATGTTGAAAATTGCAGTCACTCAACATGCAAATTATTCTAGCAGTCAGCACTGGGTTCATTCTACCCTGCACTAGAGCCGCAGCAGGAGTCGACACGCTGAGTCTCCGACAATCTCAAGTAGTGTGCGTCGACAACGCGCGGAGCATCAGAATCCTCCACATCAGCCAGCAGTTTCAGATGCACATGCGATTATGGATGCCGCCCGTGCTATGCAAGAGGCAGAAGCAGAAACGCAGGGGTTACACAACAGCCACCCACCACAAAAAAGGCAGCTTCACACGGTACCGGACTAAACACCAGGACTATCGGAATACCATACCTAGTATCTGCCTTACGCAATAAGAATTCACCTTCTCGAGGGGAGGAGAGACTCTCTGCATGTACCTTCCCGTTGATGGATGTTAATCCTGCACGGGCCGCTGATAGATCTGAATCTGGCAGGTATCCTTGATCGGCCAGGTGCTCCAACTGGATGTGTGAGACGGTGCAACGGCCCCAGTCACCTCTAATAGGGCCTTGAGGGCACCTCGAAGAGCCTGCATCACCCGCCATGGGAAACTCTCAAGGGTGGACTTGGGGCGAGGGGAGGATTTGTGCAGTTTGCTTGAAATGAGGGGAGGGGCGTATCACAAATTCGTGTGCCAAGATCATAAATAAAGGAAGGAACAACCGACGCTTCGATGTTTCGCCATAAAGCAGTTCAATTCCCCATACGACGTGGTCACCGTGGTTAGAGATTAGACACCACATGCGACGGGGTCGGGCCCGTCCGCCAGGGTTGCTAACCTAGCCGAAGACTTTCTAAACCAAGCTGTAGGAATCATTCACGTGAACTCGCCTATCGAGCCAAAGGCTCCGGGACCGAAGCCCAAAGACGTCGTCCTGGGCATCAAAGACCAGTTCAGGGGCTACTAACGGTGTCCTGGACTAGGGGGTACTAACCTAGTCGGCCCATGCTCCTCGGGATGGGCCAGTGGGCCTCCATTCTTCTCAAGACAGACTCCGTAGGTTGCACGATGGGGCGTGATCAGAACTGCATCTACCAGAGGCTTGCCGTACACTCCAAGACTTCTCCTACCACCTTAACGCTAAGATACCGACCTTGTAACCCTAGATCCTCTGCCCGACATGTATATAAGCCAAAGGGTTTAGCCTGTAGAGGGGACATCAATGCAATTTCATTCACCTAGCCCTCGAGTTAGAACACTTCTCGCGATCTCAAGGTAGATCAACTCTATACTTGATACATATTCATCCATATAAACAAGAGTAGGACGTAGGGTTTTACCTCCATCAAGAGGGCCCGAACCTGGGTAAAACATCATCTCTTTGTTCCTGTCACCATCTGTCCAAGATCCACAGCTCGGGACCCCCTACCGCGAGGTCTACCAGTTTTCACACCGACACAACGAGTATGCAGAAGAGAAAAGGATGTTGAAGTTACAAGAAATAGAGGCAAGGAAAGAGGCCGAACAGAGAAAGATTGCGGTCGATGAGAGGAGGGCCTTCGCCGAGGAGCGTAAGGTGAAGCTAGCAGAGAGGAAGTTGGCGGCCGAGGAGCGCAAAGCTAAGGAGGAGAAATAGCAAAAGTTCATGTTCATGAATACTAGTGGTATGGATGCGAAGTAGAAGGCATATATTGATCTTTGTCGTGATCAAGTGTTGGTGAAGAAACAAATGAGCATGATGGACATGATGGGAGGAGGCTATGGTGGTCAAATGAGTGGATGTATGAGTGTCAGTAAGGGAGGATACACGAACATAATAGGAGGAGGTCTGAATGTTGGTATGGGTGGATACATCAGCGATTATGGTGGTATGGGAGGAGGCTATGGTGGTCATACGGGTGGAGGCTATGTTGAACAAATGGGAGGAGGCTATGGTGCACACATGGGTGCCAATGTGACTACCAATGTTGCTACCACAATGGATGGTTCAAATACCGTGGAAGAAGTGAAGGAAAGCAATGTGACTCCCAATGTTTCAACAGATGGTGACAAAGAGAAGACCAACGAACATTAGGATAATGCTTGAGTGCCTTTCATTTATGTATTTGTCGTTATGAATACACACTTTTCTTAAAGTACTTTTGATCACTATGTTTGTGAGGATTATTTTGGGTGTCATGCACTTTGTGTGTGGTTCAAATATGGTTTTGGTGTTGATTTATGTTTTGTGCAAACTTTAGTACAAAATGCGTGCGGCGCCACATGCCTGCCCTCTATTTTACATCACCTACTAGGAACCTCGTGCGCAAAAATACATCACCTGTTGGAGTTGGACACTTTCGGTGTCCTAAAAAACACGTTTTTGGTGATGTATATTTTACATCACACCATTTTTTGAGTCCCATTTTAGGGCACCTATTGGAGATGCTCTTACACCCAAACATGATTCTGCCTACG
Source organism: Secale cereale (assembly GCA_902687465.1). Classification (NCBI taxonomy): domain Eukaryota; kingdom Viridiplantae; phylum Streptophyta; class Magnoliopsida; order Poales; family Poaceae; genus Secale; species Secale cereale. Next base: position 599,991,308 of record LR738709.1, read on the forward strand.
TTTATGTCACTCCTCAAAACAAACACTGCAATCTATTCTTATCTCACAAAGACAAGTCGGAGCATACTCCCTCCATTTATTTTTTACTTTACATATACAATTTAATCAAAGTCAAACTAAACGAAGTTTCACCATATTTATATAAAATATATATCGACATCTACAATATCAAATTTATATGGTATATGAAAGTCAATTTTATGATGCATCTGATTTGAATATTGGTACTGTTTCCTATAAAATTAGTCAAATATTATAAAGTTTGACTTTGACCAATTGTTATTTAGCAAATGAACACTTTTTTTATTCTTTAAGTCAAATCAAATTTATATGCAAACTAAAAGGAAAACCGAGGGAGTAGTCCCTACCCAGATAAAGCTAGAGCCCAAGAATGGACGATGACTCTCGCAGCCCAAGGCGACCAACGAGGCACAGCCGCCGGATCCCGCCGACCCCTCGAATCGGACGGCGGACACTGGGAGCGCCACGAACCAGCCAGAAACGTGGGGCCCACCTCATCCGGGGAACGCGACGCGGACGGCTGACGCGCGGCCGCACGCGCAAACGCGGGGAGAGGTCTAACTACGCGGGCCCCCACATCGCGCTGAGCTTTTACCCACCGCGAAACGTCTCCGTAGACCCGGTCCGTCGCATCCCCTCTACGGTCTTAGCGACGCACGTGAGGCTAAGGCCTATGCACCGGGTCCAGGAGCTCAGCGTCCACGCGCCGGAGAGCTCGCGCACCTCTGCCCGCTTCGCGCGGCCATTGGCCGCGCTGTTTATGGGGGAAAAAATAGTTTGTTTTTATTTTTCCCCGTAAAAAAGTGAAAAGATAGCGATAACGGAAACCCTAATCCCCAAATCAGAAATCTATCCGAATCGCTATTTATGTTTGTGGCTTTCTCCCCCCTCCGATCCGATGTCCCCCGCTTCGTCCGCCGCGCCGATCCGACCTCCAGCCGCCGCGTTCTCTCCGCCGGGGACGCTCTCTCCGGCGCCGCCGGCTCCGCGCCATGAGGAAGAAGCTCGACACCCGCTTCCCCGCGGTATGACCCATGTCCCTGCGATTTTTTTTGCCGGTTCAGGCCTCCCCCCCTACGCTTTACGCGCCGTCGATTCCGCGATTTTCTCTGTGTGCTTCGTCTAGGTTTTGTTTCCACCGGTTAGGTTTTCGTAAATTGACCTGTGATATGCATGTTTATCTGTTTCTCTCCGTGGCCGGGCTTGTAGATGCACGTTTGGGGAAGTTTAGGGTGCTGTCGCTAAATAATATGTGTAGATTTCGCAGCACGGTTTGGATTTTTAGCCTCCTGCGTGTGCTCATCTTGGGCTTGTTTCATGTACGTTTCTTTTATGGTGTCTATGGTTCACTGTCCTGATGGCAATGAAGCTGTGGTTATAGATGGGCATATGATGTAGGTTGTTGATGCGTGAAAAAACCTGGATTGTGCAGATTCTGCCTACCCTGTTAATGTTTCAATAGCATATGGCTTTGCCTCGGACGATAGTGCTCTATTAATCTGCTTTATTATTTAATATTGGGGTCAATTTATTATGTTCGAATAATTTGTTATGATTAAATCCTTGGGTCAACCTTGTGCTTCAATTGCTAGGTTTGTTCTCTTAAGGAATGAAGGAAACCGAAATTACTTGCATTCATTATTTACTGAAAAATGATGGACATTACTATTAAATAACTCTTTTATAAATATGAGTTTTTTTAGGAATGAGAGTTTAACTGCAGCGGAGGTGGCTTAATTGTCTCAAGAGAAGATCAACTCCAGGTCTTCTGCGGTGTTACCTTTTTTTATCGGTAGCTTGCTTCAAACTGGGCCGATTGTACCTAAACTAATATTCCCACATAATGAACATCAAGAGCTCCTTCCTTTTTTTTTCCTAAATTAAAAGAGGAGCGCGATTGTTGGTACAAAGTGCTAACTATAGAATCAAGCATGTGAGTTCCTTTTATAGTTGTTGATCTGTTGACATTGGTAGCATGATTGTTTAGATATAAATTGTGGTGGCAGCCTGGCAGGGAAGCTTCTTGGCCCGACGAGTTAGTACTGTTTAGATTTTGTTGTATATTTCAATTGGTAAATAGACAGTAGGATTCTACTATTTAACCATCTGGCCCACAACAGGCAATCAGTGTTGGTTAAAGCTGTGTACAATCTATAAAAATATGTAGTGTAGACTGTTTATCTTATTCTAAGCATGGTATATTCTCCAATCTGTTTTTGGTCCATCTTTGGGAGAAGATGCAAGTGTTTTGATGACATATGTTTGCTGTACAATGGAATCCTCATGATACTAAAGTTTTTCTACAGTGGATAGAGATACCTTCTTCATTATCCTTTCTTTCACAAGGGCTAGCAGAATCTCTTTTCTTCATCTGCTAGGACCTGTGCTTATAACCACATGTGAATAATATCGCTGTCATGTCCATTTCCATTGAAGTAGCATCGTTGGCCATTTGCACCGTAGTATGCAACAATCATAATTATGATTAATGAGTGTTTTATTGATGACATGTCATAATTTCAAAATGGCAGATTCTACTGTTCAGATGGTATCATGGTACTCTTCTGTTAATGTGATATCAGCTTCCTCTTGTACTTTGTTATACAGCCTCGGATTAAGAAGATCATGCAAGCCGATGAAGATGTCGGCAAGATTGCTCTAGCTGTACCTGTTCTAGTTTGTAAGTTTTCCACAACCACTTGTTTGTAGAACTTTCCTTCAACTCACCTCTTATCAGTCCCACAGTTATTTCACTACGTACATATTTTTTTTCACCATTTGTTGTTAACGAGAGAGTTCGGTAGTTTATATTCAAGAGGCCATAGACATATGCTACATACACCGTTTGTCTATCTAAGATGCGCCTCTTTAGAAAAATAATAATAACTATCTTATTTAAACGTAGTTGGCAAAATTGCTCCATTGAAGGCTCCAGAAATGGCAGTGTTACCCCTGTAATAGGAGTTTCATCTTTCTTTTATTTTCTCATATTCAAACCGAAGCTAAAAATAATTGCAGACATTAATATCTATTGTTCCTTCTTGGTGCAAACAAAATATAGGCAAAATTGTAGAACTATTTGGTCCTTTCGGGAAGGTGACAGGGATAGATCCTCTGAATTTATCTTTACAGAGTCGTGTTCTGTATTGTTTGGAGCATGACATGTTTGCAGCTGCCGGTCAGTCAGCACTAACTTTGATTCAGATGACATGATTTGATATATGGTCATTCTAGATCTCGATATCAAACTAGAGAATCACACTGACGATAAAGCATATAGGGAAGATGTAGAGCAACGGTAGTCATCTTTCTTGTTAAGAGGAGGAGCTTGCTACCAAGGTTATCAGAGCTGAGGTGCAAATGTGAATCCTTTGGGCCAGGGAAACTGAGTTCAGGCTCAATGGTCAACCATGTAAGCCTATTCTGCTATATTAATCCACGCATTCACAGTTACCTTTACACCTCCCCCACAGGTGAGTCACCACCATATTTCCATGCCAGAGTGACCCCTGACTGGCTCCTCCACCAGGCACCTCATCTCTACCCTGTTAGCTCAGCGATATGCTACCAACATGTCTTGATGATTTGGCTTTCTCTGTTCTCCTGATTTGTAGTTAGTCAATTTATTTTACATGTCCTGGTGGGTCAAACTGGGTAGAGGAGAAGATGGTCACAAGTTAGGTGGGGAGCCATGGTGCGCTAGACACGGGAAGAACTTGTGTATACATTGCACAGTATTAAGGGCCACAAAATTGAGTGGAGTACTTGAGCATACTCGATGACTATAGCGGGACATACATTAAATGAGAGGGGGGGGGGGGTG
>LR738709.1:599999401-600011664 GCA_902687465.1 Secale cereale
GGGGGGGGGGGGCTCGTCTCTCCTTGCTCGGGTGGTGGCGCTGCTCTATCGGGGGGCGCGACGGCGGGGCAGTCGGTCCGTGGTGGTGGCGTGGAGGGCCTCGCGGTGGTGGGCGCACCCAAATTTATTAAAAAAAAAGGACACCACCGCACCCATGGCGGCGGCGGATCTGACACGGCGGTGGTACAGGAGGTTGTGGGCGAGCAGGTTTCCGGTCAGATTCGGCTGGATATGTCGCCGGGGACCCGGTTGATGGCGCAGGGCGGGGGCCGGGGCTCGTCATGGTCGTGGCTTCGGGAGGGGGCGGCAGCAGTTGCCGGCCTGCTCCTCGGATCTGGCCCATGGCCATCAGCGGGGGGCTCGAAGCAGTCCCTCGAGGTCCCGACGTGGATGTGGGCTGCCACGACATGGTGGCCGCTCACGGCGGTGGCCGGGGTCATTTCACGGCGGCGGCCAGACTTCTTCGGCGTCGGCCGGTCGGTGAGCGCCCCTGTCGACCTTCGATTCCTCTCCTTATCGTTCAGGCACTACCTTCATCAAAGGGTTGGCCCCCTTCCAGTTGTGGTTCATCGTTCGTCTCACGCCCGGTAGCAGGACCGAACTCGCCTCGCGCCCGACAGCAGGACCGGACTCGTCTCGTGCCCTGCAGTAGGACCAATCATCTCGCGCCCGGCAGCAGGTTCAGACTCATCTCGCGCCCGACAGCAGGACTGAACTCGTCTTGCGCTCGACGGCAGGACGTGCCGATGGAGGCCAGTTTTGGCCGGCCTAGTGGGTCTCGGTGCTGGGGGCAGCTCAGGAGTGCTAAAGGTGGGGCCTTTCCTCTCGTCTCTTTGGTTGGGGTAGCGGTGGGTGGCGGGTGAGGTCTTGGATGCCGGGGTGGCGGCCCTAATGGTGGTGTCGCGGTGCTCTTGGGCAGAGCCCGTGGCTTGGTGCTGCCCGGTGACCATGGTCGTGTGGGCGGCATGGTCGCCGGAGTGTGGTGTTCGGTGGCGGTGAGTATTTGCCGGTGTGAAAACCCGTTCTATCTTCGGACGGATTGGCGACGGCGAAACTCGTTCCCTTCCTGAAGGCGTTGTCGCGGCCATCATTGCACGTCATGTTGCTCCAGGGGAAACTCTGACCCTCGGGTCGGGCGGTGGCGGCGCTCCGGTGTTGTTTCCTTCCTGAAGGCGCCGCCTTGGGGCCCATGGTTCGTCATACGTGGCTTCATCTCTTCGTGGTGGCATGTTCAGAGTCGAGGACCCGGCTTATCTTGTAGAGCTTGGGATGGTGTTGCTCCGCTCAGCGCCTATATATATCTTGCCTTGGGTGTGTACGTGTGTTATGGCGTGCGTTTGTACCGGTTTGTTGTTCATCATTGCTTTATACTCCCTCCGTTCCTAAATATAAGATGTATTAGTTTTTCAAAAAGTCAAACGTAATCTATGTTTGACCAACTTTATAGTAAAATATATAAAGATTTATAACACTAAATACATAAAATATAAAAATATACTTCATGAGCATTCTAGTGATAATGGTTTGGTAGTCTAGACATTGATATTTTTGTCTATAAACTTGATCAAAGTTAGACAAGTTTGACTTTTTAAGAAAATAATACACCTTATATTAAGGAACGGAGGGAGTATATAAAGCGGAGCGAAAGCCTTTTTGTAAGCAAAGAGCAGGCCGCAGCAGATATATTTGTCTTGAAAACTGATACATAATTCTTTTTTTGTTATTAATCATGTCATACACTCACATGGCACGTATGTCATAACCAACTCATAAGATTCATATATTTCATAATTGTAACATACCCCCTTCGTTCACAGATATCAGATGTTCTAACTTTTTTCTTCTGAATCGGATGCATATAGACACTTTTTTAAGGAATCAGCAGGAGCTTTGTCTTTTCACTAAGATGAGAAGAAGATAATCGACCCCTTCATAAGGAAAACTGATCGAAAATCGATACATTTGTGAGACACACACGTCAGCCCTGAAGTAATGCATCCGGCGAGACGACGACTCTGCCACCCGAGTGGTCGGAAATGACACACACAACACTAGAGGACTCTGAAGCCATGCTCTGACTTCTAAACCAGCCCCGAGGCCGTGCAACAAACTAGTCGATGACACTGTTGCCTAAGCAACCAAGGCAAACACTATACACAGGCGATTTCCAGAGCCGCTGCTCCGACTTTCACTCCGACCTTTAGCCGGCAAACCAGCCGAGTCGATTGGCCTCTTGCCCAAGCTATCAAAGCTAACACCACACACGCACGAGATTTCTGCAGCCACCAATACCGAGGCCGCGCAACAGCTTGGCCGATGCCAACACCACAAAGCCACGAGAGCCACCCGCGAAAGTCCAAGCCTCCATGGTGTCGCCCCCAAAAGGAAAGCAACGAGGAACGCCACCGACACCCGCTCCAACCAAGGTTGGAACTTGGGTTTTCACTCCGAAGTCCAAGATTGAGATGAGAAGGGAGGTGAAAGGACTCCACGACATCGCCTGTAAGGAAGGAATGTCAATCCAAGGACGCCGCCGACATCAGCATCGAATGAGGTCGAGCAACTTTTTCCCCGAGCTCACCAAACCCTTCATAGCCGCAGCCTGCCCAGCAAGCCAAGCACGACCAGCAGCTTGCTAGCTGTCTTTGCCCAAGTCCCGCAGCCAAGTCTGCACGCAGATCGCCGCTGCCAACCACCACCCATAGTGCCAATGAAACCGCCGCTCTCGATCTCATGTACAACGCCGCCGCACAACCATCCTCCACTCCCGCCGATGCGAACTGTTCGCATACCTTCGTCATCTTGTAGCACCCGTCCGAATCTGTAGACCATATTGAAATATCCAAAATATCTTACATTTGTGAACGAAGGGAGTATGTGATAAATTGCTCATAACACATTTCTTACATTGCATACTGAGTGGAATTTTTAGACCATGGCACCCCTGCATTAGTCATGCACTAGAAGGGTTGGGCGCGCTTTGCTGTGCCGTTGTTGTTGTTGAGATTCTTAAAAAAAAACTCATTTTGTTTTAAAATATAAGGTGCATTATTTTTTTGAAAAGTCCAACCTCTTTAAGTGTGATCAAATTTATGAAAAAATATATCAAAATTCGTAATATCAAATTGGTGTTATTAGATTCATCATGAAATGAATTTCCATAATTTTTTGGCTTAATATTGTGGATGTCGATATTTTTGGCTCTAAACTTGGTCAAAGTTAAAGGAATTTGACTTCCCAAAGAACTAATACCCCTTGTATTTTGAAACTGATGGAATATTTAGCTTGGCAGATGAGGGAGACGATGGAGTGTGTTTTATGTTTACTTATAATGTGGTTATTTGGTGCGCATTTCATGATGTGATTTTGTGTTATGCGCTAATCAATTCATACTTTTGTGAGTAAATTTCTATGTTGGTGGCTACATGTACTATACTGGTGCTATAGTATTATCACATGGTGGCGCTTGTTTTTTAGAGTGGTATGAGAATGCATGGGGTTGATATGTTTTTCTAGCCGGTTGGTATTAATTCATTTAAAAAATCGTTAGCCCGATCAAAATCGTAAACCAAATTCATATTTGAATATCTCGATCGACTAAAAGAGTTTCAAAATTAGGGAGTATGGTGAATTAAAATAATTAAAGGGTATGGTTAGGTCTCAGTCGACTCAGACTTCGCGAAGTCTCGGTCAAGTGACATAGTGTATAAAGAGAAAAAAGAAAAACGAAAAACAAACTTTGCACGAATCTCTATGCAAGATCAAAAGAATATATCATCGAGTCGACTGAGAAATGAGAGAGATACTTAAATGAGACAAACTTAGCACGAATCTCTATGCACCGATAATTAAATGAGAGAGATACTTGAGAAATTATTGACCCGGTCAAAATCAGATGACCAAGTTTTAAAGTGAATACCTCAATTTATTGTGAGGATGTAAAAATTAGAAAGCATAGTGTATAGTATAAAATAAATTGAATGAGAGCTTTGAGAAATTATTGACTTGGTCAAAATTTGGTGACCTAATTTTAATTGGACACCTCAATTGATTGTGAGGCCTTTTACCCCTAGGGAGCTTAGTGATATAGTAGATGTTACTCCCTTCGTTCCACAATGTAGTGTGTATAGGTTTTTTTAAGAAATCTCTATGCATCGATAATTAAATGAGAGAGATACTTGAGAAATTATTGACCCGGTCAAAATCAGATGACCAAGTTTTAAAGTGAATACCTCAATTTATTGTGAGGATGTAAAAATTAGAAAGCATAGTGTATAGTATAAAATAAATTGAATGAGAGCTTTGAGAAATTATTGACTTGGTCAAAATTTGGTGACCTAATTTTAATTGGACACCTCAATTGATTGTGAGGCCTTTTACCCCTAGGGAGCTTAGTGATATAGTAGATGTTACTCCCTTCGTTCCACAATGTAGTGTGTATAGGTTTTTTTAAGAAGTCAAACATTACATATTTTGACCACGTTCGTAGGGAAGAACATATACATCTAGAATCCCAAATACATATTATTAGATACATCATAAGACGTGTTATATATTTCATATCCTAATAGTTTTATCTATAAACTTGATCAAAATTTATAAAGTTTGACTTTTCAAAAAAAAATGCACTACATTATAGAAGAGTACCTATTTTGAAATGGACGACCCCCATGATGTGTGGCGGGTGATCGGACAAACAATTAGATTGGTTTGCAATATCTATAATACCTAAATAGTTCATCCCCACTATGTTATTTCTCTCAACATGCAGCCTATCTACATCAGCAGATTAGCCACGTCATCATTGCACTACTGGCTTACATGTGGTACCGATCAGAAGCAGAAGCTGCCACGTCGAGAGAAAACTTCAGTTCGTCGCCTGTTCTCCTTCGGCTCCCTGAGCCACGCAATCAATACTCGTAGTTTGGAAGCCCGAACGAGCAGGTTGGCCTCCCTTCCCCTTCCCCTCACCTTCGTTTTCCCTGATCTCCTCGTCTCTCCAACACCTCCGCACCAACACCAAGGCGCTTCCTGATTGTAAGCACGTCCGAGCTCTTAAGTTATGGCGCTCGCTTGGATCCCCATCAACCTTTCCGTGGAAGGAGTGATCGATGCCGCCATCCCCACGCAGCCAAATCAGTGTGCCCGCACGCCGTTGGTCTGCTCCGGGTCCTCCTTGCGCCCGCGGCCTCTGACGCGTTCCTCGCGCTAGCGTCCATGGAAGCACCAGACGCGGCTATCACCGTCACGGCCCCGATTCCAGTCACACTAGTAGAAAACGGGGCAATGGTCCAGCCCATTAGTCCCGGTTCAATCCAGAACCGGGACCAATGGGGGCACTGGACCCGATTCGTGAGCCCGGGGGCCAGCCGGGCCACGTGGGCCATTGGTCCCGGTTCGTCTGGACCTTTTGGTCCCGGTTGGTGCGATGAACCAGGACCAATGGGTCTTGCTCCTGGCCCACCACCATTGGTCCCGATTGGTGACTTGAACCGGGACCAAAGGCACCCCTTTAGTCCCGGTTCATATCACCAACTAGGACCAATGAGGTGCCTATATATACCCCCTCGCGTAAGAGCAGAGCACACTGCTATGTTTTTTCTGGCCGAGGGGGAGAGGGCTTGGTGGTGCTCTAACTAACCTCCTATGCACACAACGTGTTCGATGGAATGCCCGAGCCACACTAGTTAAGCTTTTCTCCTCTCGAAGCTCCATTTTCTCCGAGATTTGTCTAGGTTTAGCGGTCCGTCACGTCCCGTCCCCGTCTTCGCCGCCGTCGATCGCCCCCGCCGATCTCGTCACCGGCACCACCGTGGTGAGCCTCTTGTTATGTCCATGCATTTCTTACTTTTATTATTGCTTGTTATTATTGCTTTAGATAGATATTTGTCTAATTTTCTTACGTTTATTATTGCTTTTTATTATATAGTGCGATGGTTTTGATATCCGCCCACGTGGGTCCTCGTCCTGTCTACGATTCGGATGTGGTATATTATCTTTAATTTATAACTATTTGTTTTAGTGTTTATGATAATTATGCCGACCAACCTGACATGCATAGATGTTTTTATATGTCTAGGAGGTAGTTGAACCGGAAATTCCAACCGACCCTCTTGTGGAGAGGTTAAATTTAGTTGAAGAGGAAAACATTCCCTTGAAGAAAAAAATGGAAAAAATGGTGGAGGAGAAGATGGAATTGGAGTTGCATGTTGTGGAAGTCGTCGATGATCACAAGATCAAGATGGACCCTATTTTCGAGAGGTTAAATTTAGTTGAAGAAGAAAACAATTTCTTGAAGGAAAAAATAAAAAAAATTGAGCACGAGAAGATGATATTGGAGTTGCATGTTGTGGATGTCGTCGATGATCACAAGATCAAGATGGATGCAATGCGGTTGAAGATTAGAAAGATTAGAAAATATGCCATTCATACCGAGGCTTGGTATCATTATGCCGTTGGATCAATTGTTACCTTGGTTGCGATTATGATCGCATTTGTTTTCGCATTAAAATATTTTACATAGTTTCGATGTATGGTGAAAATTAATTAGATGCTCTCGAGAGCTATATGTTGTTAGATGAGAACTATGTATGTACTTTGGTTTTAATGTGATGATGAACTTCTATTAATTTGGTCACTTAATTATCTATTTATGATGTTTTGTAATGGTTTTTGACACACTTAATTATATATAATGCACGCAGATGAACCGGCAATGGATGTACGGTGAAAGACACACCTCCGAGTACATTAAGGGCGTGCATGAGTTTCTGAATGCGGCTGAGGCAAACAAGTAGAATGGTTTTATGTGTTGTCCATGCACTAAATATGGGAATACAAAGTCTTACTCTAACCGAAAAACCCTTCACCCCCACCTGCTTTACAAGGGTTTCATGCCACACTATAATGTTTGGACGAGGCACGGAGAAATAGGGGTTATGATGGAAGACGGGGAAGAAGAAGAGTACGATGACAACTATGTGCCCCCTGAATACGGTGATGCTGCAATGGGGGGAGCTGGTGAAGATCAAGAGGAACCAGACGATGTGCCCAATGATGCTGCAACGGGTGAAGCTGCTGAAGATCAAGAGGAACTAGACAATGTGCCCGATGATGATGATCTCCGCCGGGTCATTGTCGATGCAAGGACGCAATGCGACAGTCAAAAGGAGAAGCTGAAGTTCGATCGCATGTTAGAGGATCACAAAAAAGGGTTGTACCCCAATTGCGAAGATGGCAACACAAAGCTCGGTACCGTACTGGAATTGCTGCAGTGGAAGGCAGAGAATGCTGTGGCTGACAAAGGATTTGAGAAGCTACTAAAAATATTGAAGAAGAAGCTTCCGAAGGATAACGAATTGCCCGACAGTACATACGCAACAAAGAAGGTCGTATGCCCTCTAGGATTGGAGGTGCAGAAGATACATGCATGCCCTAATGACTGCATCCTCTACCGCGGTGCATACAAGGATCTGAACGCATGCCTGGTATGCGGTGCATTGCGGTATAAGATGAGACGAGATGACCCTGGTGATGTTGACGGTGAGCCCGCCAGGAAGAGGGTTCCTGCGAAGGTGATGTGGTATGCTCCTATAATACCACGGTTGAAACGTCTGTTCAGAAACGGTGAGCATGCCAAGTTTATGCGATGGCACAGTGAGGACCGTAAGAAAGATGGGAAGTTGAGAGCACCCGCTGACGGGTCGCAGTGGAGAATAATCGAGAGAAAGTACTGGGAGGAGTTTGCAAAGGACCCAAGGAACGTATGGTTTGCTTTAAACGCGGATGGCATTAATCCTTTCGGGGAGCAGAGCAGCAATCACAGCACCTGGCCCGTGACTCCATGTATGTATAACCTTCTTCCTTGGATGTGCATGAAGCGAAAGTTCATTATGATGCCAGTTCTCATCCAAGGCCCTAAGCAACCCGGCAACGACATTGATGTGTACCTAAGGCCATTAGTTGAAGAACTTTTACAGCTGTGGAATGGAAACGGTGTACGTGCGTGGGATGAGCACAGACAGGAGGAATATAACCTAAAGGCGTTGCTGTTTGTGACCATCAACGATTGGCCCGCTCTCAGTAACCTTTCAGGACAGACAAACAAAGGATACCACGCATGCACGCACTGTTTAGATGACACTGAAAGTATATACCTGGACAAATGCAGGAAGAATGTGTACCTGGGCCATCGTCGATTTCTTCCGACCAACCATCAATGTCGAAAGAAAGGCAAACATTTTAAAGGCAAGGCAGATCACCGGAAGAAGCCCGCCATGCGTACCGGTGATCACTTACTTGCTATGGTCAATGATTTACACGTAATCTTTGGAAAGGGCCCCGGCGCACTAGCTGTTCCGAATGACGCTGAGGGACACGCACCCATGTGGAAGAAAAAATCTATATTTTGGGACCTATCCTACTGGAAAGACCTAGAGGTCCGCTCTTCAATCGACGTGATGCACGTGACGAAGAACCTTTGCGTGAACCTGCTAGGCTTCTTGGGCGTGTATGAAAAGACAAAAGATACAGCTGAGGCACGGGAGGACCTGCAACGTTTGCACGAAAAAGACGGCATGCCTCCGAAGCAATATGAAGGTCCTGCCAGCTACGCTCTTACGAAAGAAGAGAAAGAAATCTTCTTTGAATGCCTGCTCAGTATGAAGGTCTCGACTGGCTTCTCGTCGAATATAAAGGGAATAATAAATATGCCAGAGAAAAAGTTTCAGAACCTAAAGTCTCATGACTGCCACGTGATTATGATGCAACTGCTTCCGGTTGCATTGAGGGGGCTTCTACCGGAAAACGTCCGATTAGCCATTGTGAAGCTATGTGCATTCCTCAATGCAATCTCTCAGAAGGTGATCGATCCAGAAATCGTACCAAGGCTAAGGAGTGATGTGGCGCAATGTCTTGTCAGTTTCGAGCTGTGTTCCAACCATCCTTCTTCAATATCATGACACACGTCCTAGTTCATCTAGTCGACGAGATTGTCATTCTGGGGCCCGTATTTCTACACAATATGTTCCCCTTTGAGAGGTTCATGGGAGTCCTAAAGAAATATGCCCGTAACCGCGCTAGGCCAGAAGGAAGCATCTCCATGGGCCATCAAACAGAGGATGTCATCAGGTTTTGTGTTGACTTCATTCCTGGCCTTAATAAGATAGGTCTCCCTAAATCGCGGTATGAGGGGAGACTGGAAAAGGCACGCTTGGAAGGGACTCAATAATATGCAGGGACGGATATTCTTGGTCTCAAGCACACTACACAGTTCTACAGAACTCTACCTTGGTGACCCCGTATGTCGATGAACACAAGAACAGTCTGCGCTACAAACACCCGGAGCAGTGCGACGACTGGATTACATGTGAACACATCAGGACTTTCAGCAGTTGGTTGGAAACACGTCTCAGAGGTGAGAACACTGTTTGTGATGAGCTGTACTTGTTGTCCAGGGGACCATCTTTGACTGTATTGATTTACAAAGGATACGAGATAAATGGGAATACATTATACACGATTGTCCAAGATCAAAAGAGCACCAACCAAAACAGCGGTGTCCGCTTTGATGCAACAACCGAGAGGGGAAAGGACACATATTATGGTTACATAGTGGACATATGGGAACTTGACTACGGACATGATTTTAAGGTCCCTTTGTTTAAGTGCAAATGGGTCAATCTGTCAGGAGACGGGGTACAGGTAGACCCATAGTACGGAATGACAATAGTGGATCTAAAAAATCTTGGGTACACTGACGAACCGTTCGTCCTAGCCAATGATGTGGCACATGTTATCTATGTGTAGGACATGTCTACCAGACCGAGAAAAAGAAAAGACAAGGAAGCGAATACATCATACGATGAGCCAAAGACCACATAGTTCTTTCAGGAAAAAGGGACATCCTGGGAGTAGAGGGCAAGACAGACATATCTGAAGATTATGAAAAGTTTCATGAAATTCCTCCCTTCAAAGTCAAGGCTGACCCAAGCATCCTGATAAACGATGAAGATTATCCATGGTTACGGCGCAATAAGCAAATGACACAAGCGAAGAAAAAGTGAAGACTTTTTTCCGCAACTATTATGATGATACCATGCCAACTTTGTAACAGACGAGTATGATATCATTGTCCATTTTGCACATGCACATGCTATGCCAACTTTTTCAGAGTTCATTTGAAAACTATGAATTTAGATCGAATTTTCTCTATGGGTGCATCTATGTTCATTTTTTTAGTAAAGTTAACCACAAACTTGTGATTCACACAAATTTCAAAGAATTCAAATTTTAACTATTCAAATTTGAAAACTAATGGCACTAACAGAAAGTTTGTAATTGGTTTTACCTAAAGCAATAATATTCACAAAGAAACTCTAAATACAGCAAAAAACAACTTAGAAATAAATAAAGCAGAAAAGGAAAAAACTACATTAAAAAAAGTTTATAATTTTTCTAAAACTAATGGCACTAACGGAAAGTTTATAATTTTGCCGACCTAAAAGCAAAAAGAATTAAAAAATAAAGCAAAAAACAAAAGAAAATAAATAATGCAGAAAACAAAACAAAAAAACTGAAATAAAAAAAATAAGAATAGCAACAATAAGTATTTTGTTGTAAGTAGAAACAAAACAAAATAAATAAATCAACAAAAAAACAAATAATTTCAAATTTAAACTATTCAAATTTGAATACTACTGGCACTAACAGAAAGTTTGTAATTGGTTTTACCTAAAGCAATAATATTCACAAAGAAACTCTAAATACAGCAAAAAACAATTTAGAAATAAATAAAGCAGAAAAGGAAAAAAAACTACATTAAAAAAAATGGGCGCTGCCCAGTGAGCCTGCAAGGCCCACGGCCTAGCATGCAGCTGGACTATAAGGCCCAGCAGGCTCACAGGGCAGCACGCAGAGTTAGGCCCAGAAGCCTGTAATAGAGAGGAGTTCAATACAGCGCCCGCAGTGGGCTTATAAACAACTCCGAGCCCCTGTCAACTAGCGAGGTGGGACTAAAGATTTTGGCCGCGGGGCAGCACAGGGCCTTTAGTCCCGGTTGGTGGCACCAACCGGGGCTAAAGGGGTGCATTGGTCCCGGCTTGTGCCACGAACCGGGACCAATGCCCCCCTTTAGTCCCGGTTGGTGCCACCAACCGGGACGAAATGTCTCTCCTTCCCGCCCTTTGGGCTGCTGAAAAGAGACCTTTGGTCCCGGTTGGTGGCACGAACCGGGACCAAAGGGGGCATTCGTCCCGGTTTGCACCACGAACCGGGACCAATGCTCTCGGTATATAAGTAGCACTTAGGAATTTTCAGTTTCCAATCCCCATGTCCCCCCGACGACGCCGAGCTCATCGACGCCGCCAGGCTGACCGTGCTCGCCGTCGCGGTCGCCCCGCGCCCCTGCCCCGTGCTCGCCGTCGCCGCCCGCTCCTCGTCGCCGTCGCCTCCGCGCGCCGGCGCCCTCGCCACCCCCGCCGTCGCCTCGAGCTCCCCTGCCACGGGCTCGCCGTCGCCGCCCGCTCCTCGTCTCCGGCGCCCTCGCCTGCCCCCGCGATGTGAGCCGCTGCCCGGCTCTGTTCATATATATATATAGTTGCTATATGTTTTTTTATTTTTATTAGTTTAATTTTTTTGTTCATATGTGATGTATATATATGTGTATGTGTATATAGTTGCTGTATGTGTATATGTATATGTATATATTTGTTGTATGTGGCTATAATTTTTTTATTTTTCTTAGGAATTTGCTAAATATATATGTTAAAAATGTTTTTTTGTTCATAGAAAGTTTTTTGTTCATATATAGAAAGTTACAATTTTAGAAAAGTTTTATATATGCAAAAGTTACAAATTTAGAAAAAGAAGGATAGGAAAGAAGAAAATAAGAAGAGGAAAGAAAGAAGAAGAGGAGAGGAAGAAGAGGAGAAATAAATAAGAAAGAAGAAAAAAGAAAAAAAAAGAGGAGAAGAAGAGAAAATAGAATATAAAACAAAATACTCTTTCTTTTCCTCTTTCTTTTCTTTTTTTCTTCGATCCTCTCCTCTAGCTATTCCTTTCTTCTTCTCCTCTTTTTATTTATTTTACATTTTCTTATGTTTTATCGGGTCTGTCGTCGTCGATATACCCCTCCCGATAACTTGAACACGAGGGGGGGTGGTTGATATACCCCCTCCCCGATAATATTATTTTCCCATGTACGTATATCGTGTCGATATAAACTCCCGATAATTTCAACACGTGGGGGGGGGGGGTCGATATAC
>LR738709.1:600011765-600023866 GCA_902687465.1 Secale cereale
GGGTCGATATACCCCCTCCCGATAGCTTCAACACAGGGGGGTCGATATACCCCTCCCGATAACTTCAACACGTGAGGGAGGGATCTGTCGTCGTCGATATACCCCCTCCCTGATAACATTATTTTCGCGTGTATGTATCTCGTCGTTGTCGATATTACCCCCTCCTTGAAGCGTTCTCGAGGCCATCCCAACCCTTGAAGCGTTGTCGAGGCCACCCGAAACCCTAGAGAAGCAGCGTCGAGGCCACAAATTAATATATATGATTCCTTAATGTGATTAGCTAGCTAGTTCTACGTTTGCCATTAATATATCCATCTGTCATGTTTGAATAATAATTGCCATGTTGTAAATATTTGTAGAAACTATGGACGACACCCCCCGAGACGAAGCACAAGAAGCGATGTTGCTGGACATAATCGCAAACGGACGTGATGCCGTCTTGTCGTTTCTCAACGACACCGATGAGCTGCTGGAAAGAGAGGATGAAGAAGCAGGCTATGATTATGATGGCTCCGGTGACCCAATGCACATGCAAGAAGTAGACCGTGAGGACGACTCCGGTGACCCAATGCCGGTGCAAGAAGGAGACCGTGATGACGACTCCGGTGACCGAACCGAGTCCGACCAGCAGGTATATATATTAGTTAAGCCTTTGCTGACTAGTTAATTGATGCATTCATTGTTTTGGTATGTACACATATTAATTAACTCTCGTCTTTGTTCTTTTTTCTAGCCCTCCGGATCGAGCACATCTTCGGTAAGGAGACGAGGCCCGAAGAAAAAGTTGAGCTCAGATGAAAAGTTTGAGATCACAGAAATCACGCGCACCGGCCAACCGATTGAACCCATCCGGACAAAGAACACATTTGTTAATCAGTGTGGGGTTCTGGTTAGGGACAAGATCCCGATCAGCATCCAGTAATGGTTAAAGCGGCTGCAGAAGACCCTCAGGTGTCTTTTGTCACTGATATGCAGAAAGAAGATCTTTGGACTGAGCTGAAGTCAAATTTCACCCTACCGCCAGAGGATGATCCGGCGAAGCCAGTTAAAGAGCAATTAATCAAGTCTTTTGCTCTTACGAAGATGGCAGACCTATTCAGGGGGTGGAAGAAACACCTGAATAAGTTTTTCCGCAAAAAAAGACTCCAGAATTCAAGGGCATATATGAGAAGATCAGAGATGATTGGCCCGCATTTGTGGACTATAAGACATCGGAAAAGAGTAAGAAGATGTCGGCGACAAACCAGAAAAATGCTGCGAAGAAGATGCATCACCATCGCACGGGGTTAGGTGGCTACCTCAGAGCCCGACCTAAGTGGGCCAAGGCTGAGAATGATCTGCTTCAGAAAGGGATCGAACCAGATACAATGAACTGGCCAGACCATTGCCGGACTTGGTTCTTCGGGGCTGGCGGAACCTTGGACCCTGTACCAGGGTGGTGCATTTGGACGGACAAGCAATTGGAAATATCACTCAGGAAGATGCGGCACTATATCAAAGCAGCACAGCAAGGGACGTTCGTTCCCGACAGAGAGAACGACGAGCTCACAATGGCCCTCGGGAATCCTGAGCACCTTGGACGGACACGAGGCACGCCAGGCTCCGTTCCGTGGAGTGCTGGGTTTCCGGACGCAGGCGGTTACAAATGCCACGAGAGGAGGAAGAAAGTGCAGCAGACCGAACTACAGGCGTTGCACACCAGAATACAAGCGATAGAGGAACAAGAAGCAAATCGGGACAAAAGAACTGCCGAAGCTTCCCCCGAAGCTACCCCGCCATCTCAGCGGAGAAGCAGCGTGGCTTCCGCCGAGCTGCTTCAGCCGGAGCATGTCTTGACGGCTCCTGCCAGCTATCCCGTGGATGCTATCACGGAGTCTCAAAATTGCCACCTTATGACGCAATGGATAAATATGAAGGTCAAGGCGGCTACTGGCTCTGTTTATCCTACTGGACCCGGCGCAACTTTTCACTGCCGGCCGATTCCAGAAGGATATGCTAGGGTGATGGTGGATGAAATAACGGAGGGATTTGAGGACCTCCAGCTTGACCACCCTACCGGTGAAGGGGAGACTCGGCTGGGTTCTTTACTGAAGACTCAATGCCTATGGCGGAAGGACCTCATCAACATTCTGAACTAGATGCCTCCGCCTCCTCCTCCTCCTTCGGCAAGTCAGGGCACTCCGCCTCCTCCACCGCCTCCTTCTCCGGCGAGTGACGATCAGGGCACTCCGGCTCCTTCTCCGGCACGTGGCGGCACTCCGCCTCCTTCTCCGCCTGCGCCGGCGTGCCCGAGCAGCCAGCCTCCTCCTTCTCCGTCAAGTCAGCAAGGGCGGAAGAGACCTGCCGCCGCTCTGGCTGCTCCGGCGCGTAAGCAAGGAAAGAAGACAGCCGCTTCGTCTGGTCTGCCGGCGTCTAGCAGTACAGCCAGAGGCGGGAGGCAATACAGATTCGGTCCTTCTCTCACGCCTCTAGAGAAGTTACCATACGAGAGGTCCGACGAGGAAAACATGAAGATCGCTGAAGGCGAAGTGAAGGACTGGCTTGAAGGGTTGAAAGCACAGAGACATCCACCTCCGGAGGAGAAGATAGATCCGGTGAAAGCAAAGCGCACTCTTGCTGCTCTGAAGAAACCAGCGAAAAGACCGCCAAAAGACAACTATGACCGCATTATTGAAAAGTCATTTCACGAAGCGAAGCGGTCGGGAAGTACCAGAAGTGATCAAAGGGTAGCAGAAGGACGAGCTGGGAAACAAATTGCCCAGCTCGGCGAACAAGCGAACCAATCGTGCCCCCCGCTCAAGGTGTCTAGCGACATCGTCGCTAATGATCCGAGGATGGTGCCCGGTTATAGCAATCTTGGAGATTACCTGCCCGACGATGTACATTATGATTTCTTGGAGGTGCAGATACAAAGATACGAGTACGGGAAGCCTCTCGTCAAAGATGAAAGATCTCTATCAACGATGATGCGAAGATTGCATGATTGGTACTTGAAAATCTGCAGAGAGCCTGGGGGGAGGGATAGTTTGTATGTGAGAGTTAAACCGGAGCATGACCTCGTTGGAATTGAACTGTTGTCTATTCTATTTGAGGAGTTCTATCAGTTTTTCAATCAATTAGCCCTCGATAAAGCAACGGTCACCTGCTACTGTCTGTAAGTAGTACTACTTCTGTCATTAAGTCTCTCTCTATATATCTCAGCTCTTTCATTGCATGTATTTATAATTATCCTCACTATATTATGCAGATTGAAGATCGTCGAATTGAAAAAAAGACAAGTCGGTGATATAGGGTTCATTAACACATATCTCATAGATGCAACTGAGGTTGAATTGCGTGCCGCAGATACCGAGGCCAACTTGCTACGATCGTTGGTGGTAAATGAAAACAAAGATATAATACTCTTTTCTTACAACTTCAAGTGAGTGTTACTGTCTTGTGCATATTCGGTTTCCCTTATATATTAGTCAAGGTTATAGTAATGTAATTGATGAGTTCATGCATGCGTGCGCAGGTTCCACTATATTCTCATAGAGATTAAGCTTGACGAGGGAGTAGTAACTGTCTTGGACTCTAAACGAAAAGATCCCAAGGAGTATGCGGACATGACTCAAATGCTCGAGAAGTAAGTTAAATCGATCATTATCCACCATGCATATCAGCAACTTTGTTCATTTCTGATATCAAGTAATTGTTTTCTTTGTCTGGCAGGGTTTGGAAAAAATTCACCAAAAAAGCTCCGGGACTGCCGAAGAAGCTGCAATTTAGACACCCGAAAGTAAGTACTATATAGTAGCATGTTCCGCGCATCTCCTATTGATTCAAGCGCTAGTTTCATCAATACCATTTGGCATTCTTGCTTATCAGTTTGATTGACCTCTATTTCTTGTAAAGTGGTTGTGGCAGGAACAAGGGAATGATTTCTGTGGATACTACATTTGCGAGTCCATCCGCCACACGACCTGTGAGCGGGGCTACTCTGACACACAATTTGAAGTGCGTAAGCAATTAATAATATTCACAATTTTATTTCATTACCATCATTTGTGTTGAGTTTCATTTATATATATATATATATATATATATATATACCCCCTTCTTCAAATTAGATCTTTCGGATGCGGAATGAACTCCTAGCACCGGATCGTCTGCGAGCAATTCAAGAGGAATTGGCGGCATTCTTCCTTGACCACGTGATCGCTGAAGACGGAGAATACTATGTGGACCATGCATCCATATGATAGGAGATTATATTTGTAAGAGATAATTATTGTATATATGTACCCGGTAGTGTCGGATAGATATACGAGAACTTGTTGTTCGACCAATCTCTCGGAGAAGGAGAGGTGGTCGATATCACTTCTCTCTTTATGCATATATATGTTGATGACGATCTTCTGTTTCCTTCGTTTGCTTACTAGCTAGCGTGTCTAGTCCTCTCTATACGTATGTGTAGTACGTAGCTTCGACCAAGCACGGACATAAGAGAAGACACTTCTCTCTATTAATTAGCTAGCTAACACAATATATGAAACACCTAAATTAACCCCCCAAAACCCCCAACCCCCCCTTCAAAAAAAACTCACATCCACAGAAATGCTGATGCGTGGATGCCTTTTAGTCCCGATTGGTGCCACCAACCGGGACCAAAGACCCTCCTGCCTGGGCTCCGCGCACAGGCCACATAAAGACCCATCTGTCCCGGTTTTAGTTTGAACCAGGACTAAAGGGCTAAGGCATTAGTACCGACCCTTTAGTCCCGGTTCAAGAACCGGAGCAAAAGGCCCTTATCAACCGGAACAAAAGGCCCGTTCTCTATTAGTGTCAGACACTCTGCTCCAGGCCTTCCCCGCCGGAGGCTTCAGATGCACACGGGCCATCCCGATTCCCATGGAGCCGAGTAACAGAGGAAGCTTGTGGGCACGCGTTGCCCTGCTACGGCCCCTCCTCGCACAGACGTCCTCGAACAATCTGGGGGCAAAAGAAGCAGGCAGCGGCAGCAAGCAATCCCATGTTGCCGCGGCTGCCCGGGCACATGGGTGTGCAACGGGTGCAGCCGCACAGGGCCTCCAGCTTGGAGGGGCCCCGAATTTCCCTAGTTTATAGCATAGGCCCATCAATCCCGCGTCACACCGCTGGAGGAGTTGGACCTGGACAAGGCGTCTGTTCCTCAGAAGGGCCTGCTCTGTTGTGTGTACGTGCCGTATCCTAGCCCAATGCAGTTGTTCGCTGGATGCATGGGTTGTTCCATCCCGCACAAGGAGGGCGAATGGATCCAGCCCCGCAACGCTCTTCGTTTGTTCGCCAATCAACAAACGATCTTCGAACCTCAAAAAAAGAAGAAAGAAATGATCTTCTTCGTCCTTCCCAGCCCAAGCCGTCGTCTCATAGTCGTCGTTCCGTCTAGTTTGACGAAGCTCAGTTTGAGCCGACCTTGAAGCCTGCATGGACCACCGTTGCGAATAGGTCATGGGGACACCACCGGCTCTACCGACACCGCCTTCTCGTTCGCTACCACTGGTAACTCTTTCGGCAAGCCACAACCTAGTTCATGGTAATGTCAAGTCCGTATTACTCCCTCCGTCTGCAAATACTCGTCATCAAAATGAATAAAAAGGGTTGTATCTAGATGAATTTTAGTTCTAGATACATCCCTTTTTTATTCATTTTGATGACAAGTATTTTCGAACGGGGGGAGTATTAATTATGTATCAAATTTTCACAAATCCACCAATTTGTTTTGCACATCATGACCAACTAATTCGACAGAAACTACAATCCAGACTCCGTATCAATTTTTCACAAGTCTATCAACTCAGAGCCTAGCAGTATTCTATAATAGAAACAACAGTCCGTAATTTTTCTTTTGCGTCTCATTGCCATCTAATTTGAATGTTGCTAAATGTACTACTCTCTCCGTTCGGAATTACTTGTCGCAGAAATGGATGTATCTATACGTATTTTAGTTTTAGATACATCCATTTCCAAGACAAGTAATTCCGAACGGAGGGAGTAGTTGATTTTACTTTATACTAGTCAGCCTGTAAGACCCTGTATAACAAGTTCATCTTATTGTTGGTGGTTTCTTATAATTAGACCCTGTAGCAATCTTGTTTCCACAAAACCAAACTGAACAGTTTTTCTATAAAATCAAATTGAGCTCAGTTCGGCTCTGGCAAAGAACACGCTATATTTTGACATTTTGTTAAACGACGTCTTGTTTAAACATTATATTATTGAAGTGATAAAGAACACTATATTTCTTCAATGAGATAGGCCTATTTTACAGTTTGGCACATGGCCTCTAATTTTGCCGGCCCGGCCGCGCGGCACACAAGTTTAATTCATCCATCGTCTCCCATGCTATTTACTAGACGAATCTGGTGGATTTTCTTCTCCCTCCCCATCTTCTTTATTTGCATCAGTACTACCCAAGCTGGTTTTCCAAACTCCCTATCCAGATTTGATAGTTCTTGCTCTAGGAAGTCAAAGCGAGTTGAAGACTCCACCATCGATGCTCATCTCCGTCCGGTACCACTACCACATGTGCTGGATGGGATAAACTGGAGACCTGGCCACCACCACCGCACCGATTGTCGTGGTTCTAAGTCTGACAGTGAGGGTAGGGGGTACGAATGGAGAGGCAAGGTTCTAGCTATGGCGAGGTTGTACACAGAGTGTTTAGCGAGTTCAGGCCCTTCTCTGAGGAAGTAAAAGCCCTACGTCTCGATGCCCGGGGGCTTGGTCGACTGATGTGTGTATGTATGTGTTACAGAGGTGCGAACCCTTGTTCTGGAGGAGGGGGTGGCTTATATAGTATGCCAAGACCCCAGCCATGCTCCACGTTACCAAGGGATTAAAGGTACATTAAGGCAGGCGTTACTGATAACGCCTGCAGTAAAGGGTAGTTATTGGGTTTACTACAGTGAGTAAATATATGACCGTTGCTGTTCTGAGAAACGTTTAGTCTTTGGGGGTCGAGTGCTTGATCCACTCGAGTGGAGTTGAGTCGTCCTGGGTACGTGAGTCAGTCGAGTGAAGTGTCACCTTGGACCGCCTCAGTCGACTGTCTCCACCGTCGTAGGTCTTGTCTTTTGATCTCCTAGGATAGTGACCTTGGGAGGGGCCTTTAGGTCAGGCCTATGACCCTACCCTAGGTCTGTAACCTCGTAAGTAGCCCCCGAATGGATTGGGGCTTGAGCAAGGGGATGCTGAGGGAAGCTCTGGTCTTGACTCGACGTCCTCGGGGCATGTTGTTTCGGAGCTCGTGACTCGGGCCCTCAGTTGTGTCTTGGTCGCCTCGATTGATTCTGAAACCATCGGAGAATTAGTTGTTTTTGCGTCAGCTGGATGTCTTGCGTCGAGTGAGTTTTGCGCCAGGCGTCGGGCGCCATGAGCGCGTGCTGTTTTCGACGGAATCGGTTGCCTCCTGTCCGCCGGATCCGGCGGGGCTTTCGAAATTTGGGGGAGCGCGTGGGACGGGGCGTGCCGCATCAATCGGAAGGGTGCGGTTCGAATGCCTCGATTCCTGCACCCCCTTTTTCGCCACGTGTCGCGTCAGCGCCTGTTACGGGATCGGATAAGATCGCCCGGGGCCACCGGTCAGCCACTCGGCCGAGCTGCTATAAATGCGCGCTGAGTCCGCTGCGGGGGGTACTGTGCGCCTAGCCTTCCCCCGTTCGCCTTGTCTTCTCCGCAGCGTCCTTGCTTCTCTGTCGCGCCCCTAATCTTCCCTGCTACTCTCCGCCGCAACCGCCGTCTCGTGAGCCATGGTTAAGGACAAGACTGCGGCCATGGAGCGCTCCAAGAAGGCGGCGTCGGGGAAGGGGCGGCGAGCCGGCCGGGTCGGATCGTAGTCGAGGTCCGGGCTCCCCGCTGGATGGATCCAGGGGGATTGGATCCGGTCCACCGTCGTGGTGGAAGATTTGGAGGAGCTGGAGGAGGAGGGGCTGATCGCTGGCGGCTCCTGGCGGGCGCCGGGAGGAGAGCTCGAGCCCCGACCGCGGGAGGGTGAGTGTGTACTCCACGCCACCCACGTCGACCGAGGTTTCTCTACTCCCCCACACCCTTTCTTCCGAGCATTTCTGATCTTCTTCTGTGCTCAGCTGCATTATTTCACGCCCAACTCCATCGCCTTTCTCTCCGCTTTCGTTTCCATGTGCGAGAACTTCCTCGGTTGCCGACCGCACTGGGGATTGTTCAAGCACATCTTCACCTGCCGCTCCCAGGCTGTCGAGAGAGTGAACCCGAGTGACGGCAAGACGTACGTCCTCCAGGCGTGTGGCGGGCTCGGGATTCAGCTTAGGAATAGGAGCGCCTTCCCTCCCATGAACCTTCCAGAGTCGATCCGGGGCTGGCAGTCAACCTGGTTTTATTACAGGGACAGTCCGACTCTGGGTCAGTCGACTGGCCTCCCTCCATTTACCCTAGGTCGAGCCAGCCCGCCTCCTTCCATGGTAGTGAGCAAGGACGAGAGGGCTGAGGTAGACATGCTGATGGAGAGGGTTGTCCAGCTAGTCCGTGAGGGGGTCACGGGGATGGACTTGTTCGAGGTGTACATCATGCGGAGGATTCAGCCACTTCAAGCCCGGGATCACCCGATGTGGCTGTACTCTGGTACTGACGACTCGTCGCGAGTCCACCCGGAGGCGGCCCACCCGGAGTACGTGGTGCGGTGCTTGAAGAGCGTCACCGGGAACAAGGACAACCCCAGGGGGTCGGGGAGGATCATCCCATTCGATGCCGACCACCTGCCAGACAAGGTTAGCCTTCCGCTTTTGAGTGACGTGTCTGTCGATTGATTCGTGATCTTTATTGATGATTCCGACTGGTATTTGGTGAGCTTCCTTTCTTTGCAGATATATACAAAGATGTACTCGCTGCCCAACGGAGCGTCGAGCCAGGAGGTCGAGGAGGGTACGGGCGAAGCCGCCGAGTGGAAGTCGGAGGAGGAGACCGAGGAGAGCGAGGAGTACAGCAGCGGGGAGGAGGTCGAGTCACCTCCCCGTGTAGAGCGCCGGTCCAAGGAGAAGAACGACCCAGGGGCCGCTCGACCTCATGCGGGTCCCTCGGGGTCTCGTACGCCCAAGCGTACTCGCACGACCACCCCCGAGCCGGCGGAGAAGACGCCCAAGCAGCCCAAAGTCACCACCACCAAGCCCCGGAAGGCCCTGCCAAGGATCAAGGTGGACGTACCCATCGCCTCCACGTAAGTGTCGCTCGGGCTTGCTTTTCTTTGTTTCTTGGGTGTCGACTGCAATTTTGGTCGACTCATTTCTTGACTTAACCTTCCAGAGCTGCCTCTTCCACGACCTCGATGGACATCGACCGGGGTCGAGACAACGAGGAGATCGCGGATGCCGCGACATCTCAAGCGGGTATGGGCTCTATGAGATTCTTTTTGTCATTCTTTTCTTTCGCGGGCGATAGTCGAATGACTTGGTTCCCTGTTTGATCCGAAGCGCCGTGCCTTGTCATAGAGCTGCCGGACGACGACGAGGACGAGGAGCGACTGGGGGAGGACTATCGGCGCGCAAGGAGGAAGGGCCGGAAGGCGCCTTCTGGCTCGGAGGCCCAGCGACCCGAGGACGCGGCTCGAACCGCGGTCTCATTCGCTGTCCCTGTGTCGAGACCGCTCGTCGTCGACCCACCGTCCGCGCCGGGCGTCGACCCAGCGCCTGCCTCGGTTGTCATCCCAGGGTCCACTCCGGTTGTTGACTCAGCGCCGACCCGCGCCGTCGACCCAGCGCCTGCGCCTGCGGCTGGCTCGACACCCGCTGCTTCGTCTGTCCTTTTCTCCACCTATCGCCTCCCGGAGGACCCTATGGGGGCGGCACAAGAGGCCGTTCGCCAGGCGGAGGTGATGATGGGGCGGACGAAGGCGGCGTATGAGGCCAGTATGGCGGCTTACGACGCCAGCTCTGCTCTTCGGGCCAACGTCCAGGTATGTTGCCGGAGTACTTTCTGATTTCGAGAAAAATCTGCTTGTTTTGTTTTGTGAGGTGTCACACCCACCGGGTGTTCTTCTTTTCTTGTCTTCCTTGAGCTCGCGCCGGGCTGGCCTTGGCCGAGTGAAACCAGTGGGGGCACGCTCAGTGCACCCACTGGGTGTAGCCCCCGAGACCGTGGTCGACTGATTGCAGTCGGCCGTGGTCTTACTATGGAACTTCCATGCTGTTTTTTTTGAGCTCGCGCCAGATTGATCTTGGCCGAGTGAAACCAGTGGGGGCACGCTCAGTGCACCCACTGGGTGTAGTCCCCGAGGCTGCGGTTGAGTGATCTGACTCGGCTGTAGTCTTATAATCTTTGCTTTGTCTCGTTGATGCAGAAATCTTGCGAGGTGTCACACCCACTGGGTGTTCTTCTTTTCTTGTCTTCCTTGAGCTCGCGCCGAGCTGGCCTTGGCCGAGTGAAATCAGTGGGGGCACGCTCAGTACACCCACTGGGTGTAGTCCCCGAGGCTGCGGTTGAGTGATCTGACTCGGCTGTAGTCTTATAATCTTTGCTTTGTCTCGTTGATGCAGAAATCTTGCGAGTTCGGGGCCAAGTTTGCAGATCTTGAGCAGAAGCAAATCCAGCTCAATCTTGACTTGCAGTTGGCCCGGGACCATCTGAAGAAGACGCAAGACGGTGCGGCTGGTAACTTATTTCTGTCTCCTATCGACTGACTTTTCGCTTAGAGTGTTCCTTCATTTTCATCTGTCCAGTGGCGGCCTTGGTAGGTCAACTGAGAGCAGCTTTGGAGCAAAAGGATCTTGACTTGGCGGGTGCGCAGCAGGCGGCCCAGGAGAAGTCGGAGCTGTCGGAGAAGAAGCTGGCTTCTGTGGGCGCACTCGAGGCGGAGATTATCCGACTGAGAGGCTCGCTCGACGCGGCCAACAAGGAGGTGGGTCAGCTGAAGAAGTCCAGTGCCGACTTGAACGACAAGTATGAGGCTCTGTTTCAGAAGAGGCTTGATCTTGAGACGTATCTAGGCGACCTCACCAAAAAATGGTACCTCGTGCTCGAAGGTAACTTCTCTTTGGATTGGCTGAAATTGGGCTGGTCGACCCGTGTTGCATCTGCTAACTCGACTGCTGTTCCTGGTGCAGAGTTCTGTCGTAACTTCAGAGAGGAGACTAGCCGGGTCGAGCCTGGCTTGGATCCCACCAACTCCATTATGAAGGACGAGGTTTCCATGAACATACTGAGGCTGGAGTCTCGCCTCACTGCGGCCACTGATTACCTGGGACAACTGAAGGCGGTGATGGCCCGAATAGACGCTGCACTCTGGAGGGGAGTCGTGCAGGAGAACGACCTCGAGTCCTTGATGACTCGACTCAATGAGGTCCCCGACCGAGTGCAAGAATGGAAGAAGTCGGCCGCCCGGGGAGGAGCAGACGTGGCGCTGGCTTTGGTCCATGTGCACTGTAGGGAGGTGAAGGAGAGGAAGCTTGCTGCGTTAAAGGTCGCAAACACGAAGGAGCTCCAATTCCAGTCCTTCATGGAGACTTTCTTGGAGGCTGCCACCCATATCGCCGACGGGATTGATTTGGATGAATTTGTCGCGCCTACAAGCCCGCCCCTCCCGAGCCACGACTTTGATACATGAACTTTTATTTGCCGCGGAATGCCGCGTGGATTTGTACTCGTTAAACTCTGGTGGGTCTGTGGCCCAAGTACTCTTGCCCGAACTTCGCGGGGCTTTCATTTGATTTTGATCCTCCGGTTTGCCGCTCTTGTTTTGATTGCTTGAATCTTTGAGTCGACGTCCGTAGTCCAGTCCCCGAGTGAGAAGGTCGCTCTTCACTCGGAGTAGATAGTTGTAACTTAGGCGAGTCACGGGGTCGCAGCTAAGCCCCCGAGTGAGAGGGTCGCTCTTCACTCGGAGTGGAATATTTATAACTTTGGCGATTCCAAGCTAAGTTGTACTTGTGGCGGAGTTCGGAGGACCGAACCGCCTTGTATTTGTGACGTAGCTCGGAGGACCGCAACTAAGCCTCCGAGTGAGAGGGTTGCTCTTCACTCGGAGTAGATAGTTGTAACTTAGGCGAGTCACGGGGTCGCAGCTAAGCCCCCGAGTGAGAGGGTCGCTCTTCACTCGGAGTAGATAGTTGTAACTT
>LR738709.1:600024223-600081703 GCA_902687465.1 Secale cereale
CGGAGGACCGCAGCTAAGCCCCCGAGTGAGAGGGTTGCTCTTCACTCGGAGTAGATTGTTGCAACTTAGGCGAGTCACGGGGTCGCGGCTAAGCCCCCGAGTGAGAGGGTCGCTCTTCACTCGGAGTAGAATGTTTATAACTTAGGCGATTCCAAGCTATGTTGTACTTGTGGCGGAGTTCGGAGGACCGAACCGCCTTGTATTTGTGACGTAGCTCGGAGGACCGCAGCTAAGCCCCCGAGTGAGAGGGTTGCTCTTCACTCGGAGTAGATAGTTGTAACTTAGGCGAGTCACGGGGTCGCGGCTAAGCCCCCGAGTGAGAGGGTCGCTCTTCACTCGGAGTAGAATGTTTATAACTTAGGCGATGCCAAACTACGTTGTACTTGTGGCGGAGTTCGGAGGACCGAACCGCTTTGTACTTGTGACGTAGCTCGATGGATCGCAGCTAAGCACCCGAGTGAGAGGGTCGCTCTTCACTCGAAGTAGATGGTTGTAACTTAGGCGAGTCACGGGGTTGCAGCTAAGCCTCCGAGTGAGAGGGTTGCTCTTCACTCGGAGTAGAATGTTTATAACTTAGGCTATGCCAAACTACGTTGTACTTGTGGCGGAGTTCGGAGGACCGAACCGCTTTGTACTTGTGACGTAGCTCGGTGGATCGCAGCTAAGCACCCACTGGGGGATTTAGAGGACACCAATCGTTAGTGAATCATTGCTATCTTGCTTTTGAAATAAATTGGGGAATCTTTATTACAACTCGACCATCGAGTGCTTCAAGTGAAAAAACGGCGGAGTAGGTCCGCATTCCACGAATGAGGTTCGTCTTTCTTCTGGGCTACATTGTAGAGGTGGTAAGCTCCGTTGCGCAGCACCTTCGTGATGATGAACGGGCCTTCCCATGCTGGGGCGAGCTTGTGCGGACGTTTCTGATGCACTCGGAGGACCAGGTCTCCTTCCTGGAACGCTCGACTTCTCACGTTGCGAGCGTGGAATCGACGGAGGTCCTGTTGATAGATGGTCGACCGGATCAGAGCCATTTCTCTTTCCTCTTCTAAAAGGCCGACTACATCCTAACGAGCTTGCTCTGCCTCGGCTTCGGAGAAGGGTTCTACTCGGGGGGCATTGTGTAATAAGTCACTCGGCAATACAGCTTCGGCCCCATAGACCAGGAAGAAAGGGGTACGGCCAGTCGACCGATTCAGAGTTGTCCTCAGACCCCACAGGACGGAGGGCAGCTCGGTTACCCAAGCCTCGGCGGCATGCTCGAGGTCGCGCATGAGCCGTGGCTTTAAGCCTGGGAGAATCAGCCCATTCGCTCTCTCCGCTTGTCCATTCGACTGAGGGTGTGCTACGGAGGCGTAGTCGACTCGCGTCCCTTGGGAAGTACAAAAAACTCTGAATTCATCCGAGTCAAAGTTGGAGCCGTTGTCTGTGATGATGCTGTGAGGGACCCCATATCTGAATATTAGTTCCTTAATGAAGCTGATGGCGGTGCTCGACTCGAGGTTCTTGATGGGTTTGGCCTCAATCCATTTGGTGAACTTGTCGACTACCACCAGAAGGTGAGTGAATCCACTCCTGCCTGTCCTGAAGGGGCCGACCATATCTAAGCCCCAAACAGCGAAGGGCCAGACTAGTGAGATGGTTTTGAGGGTGGATGCTGGCTTGTGTGACATGTTGGAGTAGAACTGGCACCCTGCGCATTTATCCACAATATCCTTGGCAATCTCGTTGGCGTGGGGCCAGTAAAATCCGGCTCGGTATGCTTTGGCCACAATAGTCCGAGAGGAAGCGTGATGGCCGCAAGTCCCCGAGTGGATTTCATCTAAGATCAGTCGACCTTCCTCTGGATCGATGCAGCGCTGGGCGACTCCAGTGACGCTTTCTCTGTAGAGCTGACCTTGAATGACTGTGAACGCTTTGGATCGGCGGACGATTTGGCGCGCTTCTTCTTCATTTTCTGGGAGTTCTTGCCTGAGCAGATATGATATATATGGCACAGTCCAATCAGGCGTGATTACTAGGACCTCCATGATCAAGTCGACCACGGCAGGCACTTCGACCTCAGTCGGATCGGTTGCACTGACTGGCTGCGGGGGCTCTTCCGTGGAAGGGTTTTCCTTGACAGAGGGAGTGTGCAGATGCTCTAGGAACACATTCTTGGGTATGGACCTCCGAGTCGACCCAATTTTTGCGAGATCGTCGGCTAGCTGATTCTTTGCTCTGGGCACATGATGGAGCTCTAAGCCTTCGAACTTCTTTTCAAGCTTTCGCACTGCACTGCAATAACTGGTCATTGCCGGGCTCCTGACGTCCCATTCTTTCATTACTTGGTTCACCACTAGGTCGGAATCGCCGTAGACCATCAGGCGACGGATGTCGAGTGAGATGGCCATACGCAACCCATACAAAAGTGCTTCGTATTCAGCCTCGTTGTTTGATGAATCAAAATGGATCTGAAGGACGTAGCTGAGCTTGTCGCCCCTGGGAGAGATCAGGACCACGCCTGCGCCGGATCCGTTTTGCATTTTGGACCCATCGAAGAACATAGTCCAATGGTCCGACTGGACTTGAGTCGGAAGGTCTTGTTCTATCCACTCAGCCACGAAATCTGCTATGGCCTGAGACTTGATGGCTTTCTTTGCTTTGAACTTGATATCTAATGGAAGAAGTTCAATCGCCCATTTTGCCACTCGACCGGTTGCATCTCGGTTGTTTAGTATCTCTGATAATGGGGCGTCGCTGACGACTGAGATTGAGTGATCCGAGAAATAATGGGCAACCCTTTTTGCAGTCAGGTAAATCCCGTACACAAGCTTTTGGTAATGTGGATACCTTTCCTTGGAGGGAGTCAAAACTTCGGATATGTAATAAACCGGGTGTTGGACCTTGTATGCCTTGCCCTCTTCTTCCCGCTCGACCGTGAGTACAGTACTGACGACTTGTCCGGTGGCAGCAATGTACAGCAGAAGAGGCTCTCCGCTGACTGGGGCAGCGAGCACTGGCTGGGTGGACAGCAGGGCTTTGAGTTCCTCAAACGCTGCTTCGGCTTCGTGATTCCACTCGAATTTGTCGGATTTCTTCATGAGTCGGTAGAGAGGCAGTGCCTTCTCCCCGAGCCGAGAAATGAATCGACTCAATGCGGCCAAGCAACCAGTAAGCTTCTGGATGTCGTGTATACGCTCGGGGCGTTTCATTCGGAGGATGGTGCCGACTTTCTCTGGGTTGGCGTCGATTCCCCGTTCGGAAACGAGAAAACCGAGCAACTTGCCACCGGGAACTCCAAATGTACACTTTGACGGGTTGAGCTTGATATCGTAGCTTCTGAGGTTCGCGAATGTCTCAGCAAGGTCAGTCAGTAGGTCGGAACCTTTCCGTGATTTGACCACGATGTCATCCATGTACGCCTCGACGTTCCGACTGATTTGCTTTATTAACCATTTCTGGATCATGCGCATGAAGGTGGCGCCGGCATTCTTGAGGCCGAAAGGCATGGCGACATAGCAAAAACACCCGAAAGGGGTGATGAAGGCTATTTTTATTTCATCGGGCCCATACAGACGGATCTGATGGTATCCGGAATATGCGTCCAGAAAGGACAAACGCTCACATCCCGCAGTCGAGTCGACTATTTGATCAATGCGGGGGAGAGGAAAATGATCTTTCGGGCAGGCCCGATTGATGTGCTTGAAATCGATGCACATGCGGAGAGACTTGTCCTTCTTGGAGACCATGACAACGTTGGCGAGCCACTCGTCGTGGTATATCTCGCGGATGAACTCTGCTGCTAAGAGTCGAGCCACTTCTTCGCCAATCGCCTTTCGCTTCTCCGCAGCGGATCGACGGAGATGTTCCTTCACGGGTTTCACCTTCGGGTCGACTCGTAAATGGTGCTCAGCCAGCCCCCTAGGCACACCTGGCATGTCCGATGATTTCCATGCAAAGATGTCCCAGTTCTCACGAAGGAACTGGATGAGCGCTTCTTCCTATTTGCTGTCGAGGGTAGTGGAGATGTGGGTCGGCGCTGCGTTGGGGTCGGTGGGGTGGACGTGCACGGGCTTTGTGTCTCCGGCCGACTGAAAGGCTGACTCGGAAGCCGGCTTCTTCGCCCTTAGCAGGTCGCCTGGATCCACTTGCTTCTGGTACTCCTCCATCTCTACTGCTGCCATCTGCTCGTCGGCGATCTTTGAGTCTTTCTGGAAGCATTCTTCCGCTTTCTGCCGGTTCCCGGTGATGGTTATGACACCGTTGGGTCCCGGCATCTTCAGCTTGAGGTAGACGTAACATGGTCGAGCCATGAACCTGGCGTAGGCTGGCCTACCCAGGATGGCATGATAGGCGCTGTTAAAGTCCACCACTTCGAACGTCAGCTTCTCCTTTCGGTAGTTCTTGGACTCACCAAAGACGACGTCGAGTGAGATCTGATCAAGTGAGTCGGCCTTCTTCCCGAGGATTACCCCATGGAACCTCATGTTACTTTCCCTTAGCTTGGACATCGGAATGCCCATATCCCGGAGGGTTGCTGCATACAGGATATTCAAGCCACTGCCTCCATCCATAAGAACCCTGGTCAGTTGAGTGCCTTCGACCACTGGGTCGACCACCAACGCCTGCCGCCCAGGGGTGGCGATGTGCGCTGGATGATCGGACTGGTCAAATGTGATGGGGGTCTTCGACCATTTCAGGAACGTGGGGGTCGCTGGAGCAACCATGTTCACTTCTCTGTTGATGATCTTCAGTCGACTCTTGCTCTCGACGTCTGTGAAAATCACCAAGGTGGAGTTGATGCGGGGGTATCCTCCGTCCCCTTCCTTGTCTTCGGACTCTTCCGATTCCTTCTCTTTCTCAGTAGACTGGTCCTTCTGGAAACTCTGGATCAAGAGTCGACACTGTCGAGTGGTGTGCTTGGGGTATACCAAGTTTCCCTCTTCGTCCTTCTTAGTGTGTATGGGACACGGCTGGTCGAGCACATCATCTCCAGCCTGACCCTTTCCTTTCTTGGGGGCCCAGGAGCCTTTGGGCTTTCCTTTGCCCTTCCCTTGGTTGACCACCGCAGCCTCTCCCTAAGCAGCTGGGTCGGCCTTACGCTTGTTCTTCCGATTGTGATTCTGGTCGTCTTGCCCGACTGGTTTCTTGCCGCTACGGAGCCGATCGGCCTCTTCGCCATTGGCGTACCGACTGGCAATTTCCATCATTCGCGACAGGGACATGTCGCCTGTTTGCCCAAACTTCAGGTTCAACTCCCGATTGCGCACGCCTTCCTTGAAAGCGCACACCGCCTGGTGCTCGGAGACGTTTTCCACCGTGTGATGCAAAGTGGTCCACCGCTGAATGTAGTCCCTCAAAGTTTCACTCGGCTTCTGCGTGCAGTGCTGAAGCTCTGCGAGTCCAGCAGGTCGCTTGCAGGTGCCTTCGAAGGTCCGAACGAACACCCGAGCGAGCTCTTCCCAACTGTATATGCTCCTGGGGGCTAACTGGTTGAGCCACGTCCGAGCGGAGCCTCCCAACATCAAGGGGAGGTGTTTCATAGCCACGTCGTCGTTGCCTCCTCCGATCTGCACGGCCACTCGGTAATCTTCCAGCCACGTGTCCGGCTTCGACTCACCGGTGAATTTGCTTACTCCGGCCGCCAGCCTGAAGTTCGGGGGGATCTCTGCGGCCCTGATTGCGCTGCAGAAGCACTCGGGCCCGGAGGCCGGCGCTCGGCTGCCGGAGGGCTGGTCTCCGCCTCGCTCGTCCCTGGATGCCTGGTTACGGTCGACCCGGCCTTGCACAAGGATGGACCTCGCGTCGAAGCCTGGTCGCCGGGGATCCGGGGGAATCCTACGCTCGTCGTCTCGCAGGCGCCTGCCCACGTGCCGCGGAGGTGAGTGTGACCCACTCCCCGGAGGTGGGGTAGGCACTCGATGGCGGTCGTTGCGTCCGTGTCGATGGTCGAGTGGGTCGTCGTTCCGGCCCAGGTGCCGGTCATGCCGCGGGCCACGTTCCTCACGCCTCGGGGGCGATCTTGGGCTGTGGGCCGACCATACGGTGTTTGCAGCCACCGATCTGCTGTGAATCCTGTTGTGCGACTAAGAGACAGACGCGTTTTGCTCTTCAGCCGTTCGGAGCAAAGCTCAGATCTGCTGAAGACCTCTTCCAGCTTCCGACTGGGAGGGCTGAATCGACTCCGCGATACGAGCCGCAGCTTCGAGGTTTTGGACTGGTGTGCGGAACACCTGAGTCTCACGCTGACATGATTGCCGCGGCCGTCGACTGGACTCGGGGGCCAGTCGGCGGGCCTATTCGTCGAGTGAACGTTGGATGTTTTCCAGGCGCGCGCGCTCGGCCAGGGTGGCCACGTGCGTGGCTTCAAGGGCCAAAGCTTCTGGGGAATCTCCTACGATGGGGGTGAAGAGCGCATCTCCGTTGCGGCGACAGAGCTCAGCTCTCTGCTCGGAGGTGAGGGGCTGAGGGATGTAGCCGTCGTACTCGTGCGCCCGATCGCCGCCACTGCCGCCGTTCTCCCCGCGAGGAAAACCTGGCGGGCTACGGCGCGGATCGACCATGAGGATTTCCGCCGTGGGGTCGCTGCTTCCGCACTCCGAAACGGAATCTTCGAGCCCGACCGACTGATCAGCGGGCCCGTAAAGGTAACCGTCGGGCTCGATGGCCGCGACTTGTGGGGTGGCGGTTTGACGAGCCACCGCTGGAGCCGTGAATGACCGGATCGTTTACGGCGGCGTCAAGCGGGGATGGTGCACGATGAGTACCGGGTCGACGGCTGGAGAAGGAGGACGCCGCCGGCTCCGGCGCAAAAGTGAGTGGTTCCGCGGGCAGGTAGGGCCTCAACGTCGAGCGGGGCTTCCTGAAGCCACGCGGAGTTGTCGGCGACGAAGACCTGCGCGCCGAGCCGGATCTCGTGGCCCGACGCCAAAACGCCACCTGACACCATGATGAAAGTGGTCAGGGAATGGATTGCAACTTCACCAAATGTCGCTAAGACGCCTTGTCCCACGGTGGGCGCCAACTGTCGTGGTTCTAAGTCTGACAGTGAGGGTAGGGGGTACAAATGGAGAGGCAAGGTTCTAGCTATGGCAAGGTTGTACACAGAGTGTTTAGCGAGTTCAGGCCCTTCTCTTAGGAAGTAAAAGCCCTACGTCTCGATGCCCGGGGGCTTGGTCGACTGATGTGTGTATGTATGTGTTACAGAGGTGCGAACCCTTGTTCTGGAGGAGGGGGTGGCTTATATAGTATGCCAAGACCCCATCCATGCTCCACGTTACCAAGGGCTTAAAGGTACATTAAGGCAGGCGTTACTGATAACGCCTGCAGTAAAGGTAGTTATGGGGTTTACTACAGTGAGTAAATATATGACCGTTGCTATTCTGAGAAACGTTTAGTCTTTGGGGGTCGAGTGCTTGATCCAGTCGAGTGGAGTTGAGTCGTCCTGGGTACGTGAGTCAGTCGAGTGAAGTGTCACCTTGGACCGCCTCAGTCGACTGTCTCCACCGTCGTAGGTCTTGTCTTTTGATCGCCTAGGATAGTGACCTTGGGAGGGGCCTTTAGGTCAGGCCTATGACCCTACCCTAGGTCTGTAACCTCATCACCGATAGGACGCCTGCTTGGGAATCTGAATCACTCCATTGTACTACATCTTCCTCAACGTGAGTTCAAGCCTCTACCGTTGCTCATCCGGCCCCTTCTCCTACAGGTACCATGTGTGTTGGACGGACAAACCTGGAGCCCTCGCCACCACCACGGCGCCACCCCGCGACCGCATGATCGGCAAATCCGAATCACTCTAAAGGTACACCTTCGCCTTTATTAGCTGTCCAATCATCTTGCATAATTTGGGATTCTTATTAATCTCCAATCTATTGACTCCCTTTTCCTATCCGTTCAATTTATTCATGTACCAAATTCATGGTGTATGGATTTAATTGGAAGAAGAGAAAGGTGTCTTTCAATCTGCAATCAATTGGATACAACAATGAAGAACATTTGATTTTTTGTTGTTGCAACAAATTTTAGGCTGCTGCATGCATATGTTCATATTCTCAAACTAGATGATGAATGAGGCCTGAGCTAGTCATGTCGCTCATCTTCATCTGTCATCTCCATTTTCTCAGTAAGGTTGGATGTAGATCTACAAAACTAGATTTGGTGAAATTTTACTCTTCGTCATGTGTGGTTTGCAGGTAGGCCATTGCTACAGATGAATCCAAATAAATTTACCTGGCATGTTCTCCACATTTCCAGCTGATGGTTTTATGTCGTATGGCGCTGGAGCATATCATTGATTTCCTTTTGTTCGGTCATATAAATTCTTTATAGACAGGAATCATGGACAAACATAGTTGAATGAAAATATCACGTATGTCCTACTACATATTTTTAATGGATTATGTCCGATAGAGCTAGCGCAATACTGATGGATGTCTTATTCTGTAGAATCGTTGTCCTGCTATGTCATGATTGGTCTTTATGAAATATTTCGTCTGCCTAAATTGATCTTAGTATGTAGTATATGCTTTATATATGGTCCAACTAGAGGTTAGACAACTGATATTTTTTAGTAGAATTTTTTCCCTCAGTTTGTGTAGATCTGCAACATTTAACATGTGTTTTCTTAGTTATGGTTGTTCGAACCAATTCAATATTTAGTACTCCCTATTTGAGGAACTATTATTCCCTTGAAAAAGAACCATTGTATTCGCCAAATAAGAATGGACGAGGTTAGTTGATGTGACCCCTTTTCAGTTTTGTCAAATGTACGTCTTTAGAATTTCACTCGGTCACCTTAGATAACCCTTTTGTTCTCCGTATAATGCTATCTCTTCTAGCGTGTTCAACTAAAAATAGCTAATTGACCTTTTTTTATCTTCATATAGCTCTCTCTGTTCCAGCGTGTTCAACTAAACTATTATATGCAACATTATTCATTGGTTCAATCTTCATTGATAATTTGAAAAATCTGAATAATTATGCATGTCTTTATTTGAACAGTCGAGGACGTGATGAAACATTTCTACATGAAAATAGCAGTAGCTCTTGATTTGGACCATTTTCTTCATACATAATACATCTGAAATTAATCTTCAAATTCCCGCTGCAACGCGCGGGGAAATCACCTAGTTTTAACAATATTTATGTACAAAGTTAGGTTGATTGAGTCAAATGACAATGCACGTTGTGGATCTCGATGCCGGATCGAACCGTGAATAGGGGTGGAGGCGTGGAGCCCCAGTACCCAAACGTGGAGCCCCAATACCCAAACTTTATTGTTGCATATTTACATAGCATCTCCTACAATCTCACACAAATTACTCACT
The DNA here is from genome assembly GCA_902687465.1 of Secale cereale. NCBI lineage: Eukaryota > Viridiplantae > Streptophyta > Magnoliopsida > Poales > Poaceae > Secale > Secale cereale. Next base: position 600,033,535 of record LR738709.1, read on the forward strand.
GCACACACTCAGATAGACTTCACATATGTCATTACCCTAAGCAGTGCGTTCCAAGACTCTGACCGGTTCGCCACATTCAAAACATCCACCCTTGCAACGCCTTTACCCGGGGCAATATCTCTCCAAGACCCTGGTTGTTTGCGACATTCAGAGCATCCACCCTGACCAGTCAGTAACGTCTCATCTTTAGGATCGTCTAAGCACCTCAGACTACTCTCCTGACCCTTCTCCATCAGGACTCTGCCAGCACACGTCATCGGTAGGAAGGCGAGGCAGGCGGGAGGTGAAATGCGGGTGAAAGGATCGATATGGTTGACTAGAGGGGGGGGGGGGTGAATAGGCAACTAACAATTTTTAGCTTTTCTTAACCTCTTTAAATTAAGCGTCAAAGTAAGTTGTCTAGATATGCTACTAAGATGACAACTAATGGAAAGTAAAGATAACAACTTCACAAGCAAGCTATAGGAGTTAAACAAGTAATGCTTGCACAAGTAAAGGTAAGAAATAACCACATGAGGAACCGGTGGAGACGATGAAGTGTTGCCGAAGTTCCTTCCCTTTGAGGGGAAGTACGTCTCTGTTGGAGCGGTGTGGAGGCACAATGCTCCCCAAGAAGCCACTAGGGCCACCGTATTCTCCTCACGCCCTCACACGATGCAAGGTGCCGTGATGTAATGCCCAGGATGGAGTTATACCTCCTACGGGTCGAGGCCCGACTTAAAGGCATAAGTCCATCCTAGAATGATCGCAAGTTTGGTAATCTTTGCACAACTCATGTAAAAGAGGGATGGTAAACTTAAAATAGTCGGCTTACAATCGCCACGTCACAGAATAACAGTACAAGTCTCAAACATCATACAATAAGGTCACTACAACCCTCTAAGGGCAAAATCCAAATGCCAAAGTACCAAACTTAGATAAATAAACAACCACAGGCGGATCGAATCCTAGTAAGAGTCTCCACTACTGATCGTCCGGGTAGCGCACGTAGTAACGACTACGCTCCTCGTCGTACTCCCAATCCAGCTCGGTGCCATCACCTGGATAGCTCACGGCTGGACCTGCATCTGGTGTGTGAAGTAACTGTGAGCCACAGAGGACTCAGCAATCCCGTTCCCGGGTAACAGAACTATCAAAGCCTTTAGGTGAGGGAAAAGGCTGAAGAAAGAAAAGAGGTGAAGGAACATCAAAGAGTCTGCAGCAGCAACTAGCACTATCTTACGCAAGAGAGAGCGAGAAGAGAAGGCAAAGCGAGAAGTGATCACTAAGTGATCCTAGCTACAAGCTCACAAACATAACCCCTCCGTGTTCAACTCCCGAATCCCGATTCGGAAATTGACAGTCACGGAACTCACGCTGGTGGTGTATTAGTATCATTGTGTCAAGTTATCTACAACCGGAATTAACAAGCTCCCATCTGCCACATAACCGCGGGCACGGCTTTCGAAAGTTCAAACCCTGCAGGGGTGTTCCAACTTGACCCATTACAAGCCCACGATCCGCGGAGTCGCAACTCCAAAGTGGGAAGACCCGAGTATCCTCGGAATCCCGTGCTCAAGTTAAACCGAACTAAGGTAAGGCTAATCCAGCAAATCCTCCCGGCGTGCCGACACCCTGATAGTAGCCGCGCGTATCTAGTCTCAGGCCACGACCGGATGGGCGATTCTACAGGCCCCAATCCTCGAGTTTCCCCGTGGTGGTTCCCGCAGACTCCCCGTTTGGGACCAACACCATCGGCACTGGCCCCCCCTGCTATGTTGAAATTAAGAATCCTCGGGGACATGACCCCCTATGCAAATAATTAATTATTTTTATAGTTGTTATTATGAGGCAAAAAGTACCAAAAGTTGGGACTTGCTGGAAAAGACTTAGCACTTAGCGGTTTATCGAGGGGGTCCCATACACCCCAACCGTGTTAGGAACGCATAATCAAGGAACATAAAACCGGCTTATACGGATCCTAACGGCATGAGTGGAACAAAACACCAAGCAAAAGGCTTAGCCTTCCACCCTTGCCAATATATAGGTGATTTCAGTTAAAGCATTTATATAGTGTGATATAACCCAACCAAACTTCAACATGGAGCAAGCATCTTCACTTCACCTGCAACTAGCAACGCTATAAGAAGGGCTGAGCGAAGCGTACTTAGCCAAGCAACGGTTTGCATAGGTAGGTTGGTTAAACATGGCAATTGGTTACAAGTAGGAGGCTGACAAGAAGAACATGGGCATCGAGGCAAAACTATAGATCGAGACTACTAGCAATAGACAAAGATAGTAATGTTATCGGGGTTCGGTCATCTTGCCTGAAGAGAAGAAGTTCGGATCAAAAGAAGGGTCCTCTTGCTCAAACTCGTTGGAAACCTCGTGCTCAACCTCGTTGGAAAACTCGTGCTCAACTTCCGGGTCTAAACAAGACAAACACGACAAGCACCAATCAACACGATGCAATGCGCACTCGAAAAACATGTATGCATGATGGATGCACTAGAGATGCACATGGAGCACGGAAAACATCACTCAAGCAAAACACCTCAAAACAAGATAACAACCTGATATTATTAATCTACACAGAAAATCACCCAAGTTTGATATAAAGATCGCTGAAATCGGAGTTACGGGCTAAAAGTTATGCCCGAAACAAGATTTGAGCGAAAACTGCAAATTACAGCAACATAGCATCTTGGGAGCACAAAATAAATAATCTACAGCACCAAAAGGCATGGCAAAGGACTTGAACATAAACTAGATATAATGTACAGCAAGTAGGTCCAAAGTGCACCCCCAACGGAGTCACGGATCACTAGCAATGATCTTGGACATATTGAACTTTGAAATAAAATTCTGGCAGCAGAATTTTATTGAAAGTTTGGAGCAAAAGATAAGCATGCTACAGCCACTCAAATGGACATGTGAGGACATGGATGGAAAGACAACAATATATACTTCATGGAACAATCAAAATCCACCCCAAAACTATCATGCTTTGTCCTACAACATCACGCGAACATGGCATCGGAACGTTACAGATTTCAGACTTAGTGAAGTTTCACTAAGTCCCAAAACAGCAACATCATCATAGCATCAAAAAGAGCATGTTTAAGACACCTCGAAACTAAACATGGCAAAGGGTAAGCACCTCATCAAAATACATATGACGGTGATCCCGAAACACACAAGCATGCATCAATGTGGTGAACACAACGATTGCAACGAGCTCAACAAGATGGCATTTCATAACAAGTAAAAACACAACATTTGAACATGGCATCTTGCAACGATGATAACAAGGAAACAATACATCTACCATGCAACCTATCACACACAACACGTAGTTCGTGTCAAGACGAACACGTGGACATGTCATTTGCTTCGTTTGGACAAACGAGCTAGAAGATATCACATGTCAAAGGTGACACAAAAATAACACATAACAGCAGTTTATATCATCATACACTCTTGCAACAGCAAAACAAGCCCCTAGATGATCTCTAACATGCATGACTACAACAGGTAAAACGTAGAGGGCAACTCCACGAACAACTGGACATGCTACACGCGCAAAACGGATCTACAGACAAAAAGTTACGCACGTTGGAAGATAGCATCTCAGGTCAGGATTTAAAGGACTTAGGGAAAAACGGGTACCTCTCCAGATCTGGATCTGGAGGAAACAGTAGCGGGCCGGGCGGCGGATGAACAGTGGCTGGCCCGAAGAACAGTGGCTGGCGAGGCGGGATGGGCCTCGGCCCACTGGCGACGCGCGGCGGCGCGCGGCGATTGGAGGGAGGGCCCGGCGCGGCGCGGCGGCGGCCCGCCTGGCTTGGGCCCGGTGGAGCGGTGGTCGGGCCTGCTGGCTCGGTGGCCCGCGGGGCGGCACGCCCGGTCGCGCGGAGGGGCAACGGCGTACGGGCCGGCTGCCTGGACGGCCCAGCGAGGCGCGGAGGGGCCCGGTCGGCGGCGATTGCTGGCGTCGGACGAAGGGGTACGGGCCCGGTGGAGCCGAGGCCTGGCTCGGCTGGAGTCGGCGATCTGGTCCCCTCCAGATCGGGAACCGGCCTGGTCGAGCCCAGGCGCTGGCGCGGTCGAGCGACCGGTGGCGATGCGGACTGCCAGATCGGATCGGGGTGGAGGAAGCGGTGGGCTCGCGGGAGGCTGCCGAACGTTGCGGCGGCGGATCGGCTCGAAGGAAACGCTGGATCCCCTCGGGATCCGGCAGGAAACTGGATTGGATCTGAGTAGAAAAGAAAAAAAAAGAAGGGGAGAGAGGAGGAAGAAAGAGGGGCTGCTCCAAATAGACTAGGGGTCTATATGTAGCAGATTTAGACTAGGGTTTGGAGATAGGGGTGTTTAGGAGCCCTCCGATCTGGATCCAACGGATCCGATCGCGGGATGATTTTAAAAGGACCAGACGGAGATAAAAGAATACCACAGGGGTATTTCCGGGACACGAAGTAAGGGCACTTCGGACCCACACGGACAACGGAGGAAAAAGCCAACGGAGTCCAAACGAGACGAGATTTGAGAGGCGGGTTGCACACAACAAAACAACAACACACAACACAACCTCGCGGCACACCGGTAACGAAAAACGCCCGAACAACAAAGAAGGCCTACGGACGTCACGAACACACGAGGGAGCTCCGGAACACGAAACGGACAACGGGAAGAAACGCCACGAACCGGAAACAACCCACAACACAAATGCAAAGCAATGCACATGTCTACATGATATGAATGAATGCCACACACTCACACAACAAAACGACGAAGGCCCGAAAGACAAAGAACCCGAAATGGAAATAGATGAAGCCGGAGATTTATTATAAGCCCAAAAGGGGAAGTATTACATCCGGGGCATTACACGTGATTCCACTAGTGGTGCCCTTGAAGGCGGCAACCGAACCTTTACAAACAAGGTTGGGGCTATCTCCACAACTTGGAGGCTCCCAACAAAACCACGAAGCTTCACCACAATGGAATATGGCTTCGAGGTGACCTCAACCGTCTAGGGTGCTCAAACACCCAAGAGTAACAAGATCCGCAAGGGATTAGTGGGGGGAATCAAATATCCCTTGGTGGAAGTGTAGATCGATGCCTTCTCAAGAAATCCCGAGCAAATCAACAAGTTTGATTGGCTAGGGAGAGAGATCGGGCGGAAATGGAGCTTTGGAGCAACAATGGAGTATGTGGGGGAAGAGGTGAGTCTTCTTGGGGAAGAAGACCCCCTATATATAGTGGGAGAGCAAATCCAACTGTTATGCACGTTTTCTGCCCGCAGAGAGTGGTAGTACCGCACGTAAGTTGCGGTACTACCGCTTGGTGAGCGGTACTACCACTGTGGGTGCGGTACTACCGCTAGGCAAAAACAAGATGTCGGGGAAACTGATCGCCCACGAACACCTATGGGACCGGAGCCCCTTTTCGGTACGGCAAGGGGGCGGAGGATGCACGAAGAGCGGATCGGAGCATGCACGCGAGCAGTTTACCCAGGTTTGGGCCGCACGGATGCGTAAAACCCTACTCCTGCCTTGGTTTGTATTGTGTTCTTGGCTCGGGAGCGAGAAGGGCTACCATACTTGTCGCTAGCAACACCGAGCGTGGGAGTGATCGAAGATCGGAACCTTTGAACCCCCTCTACGTTGCACATGGGCCTCCTTTTATAGGTCAAAGGGGTCACCGACAGGTGGCAACGCAGATGAGGGTAAAAGTGTAAAAATGGTGGTAGTTGTAACAGTGCATGCATAGTGCTCTATACCTAACCCTGACGGCAAGGGACAAAGGCATTAAATGCCCGTCGCTGTCGCCCCTAACAGTGTAAAAAAGCGTCCGTCAGGGCGTCTCCGTTCGCCACGATGGTGGCCTCGTCATCGCAGCTTGCCACCGTGTACCCCAGGCTGCACAGCCTTCCGCCACGTGCGCCTGGAAGGGCCCCAGGACGACGCGTGGCCGGATGAGCTGGAGCGCGGGCACGTAGTGGAAGCTTGCTGCGGCTTGCAGCTTGCCGCGGTTGTTAACTTGTCGCGCCCGGGTGCTTGTCGCTCTCCGGGCCTTGCCGGGGCGTGCGACGCGCCACGGCAAGTCTCCTGAAATGCCATGTTTGGCCTTCCTGGCAAGCTCCTCTTGCCAGGGTCTTGTGCCAAAGGGGTGGTCTTGAGCCTGGAGCGGCCTCCCCGGCAAGCTCCTCTTGCCGGGGTTTTGTTTCTTTAACTTGAATACTTTGTTATTGAATGGCTCCAAAGGAACTATAGTGGGCCTTGGTGGGCGTGTGGCAAGCCCTACCACGGGACGCTGCTACTGCCCGTGCACAAGTCGGGATACTAAGGTACCCCTACTTTAGTACACCGACAGGAGCCCCCGGGCCTGGGCCACACACGGTGCCGAGCGCTGTTGGGCCAGGCCCAAAACAGTGCACGGGCACACGCGGCCCACGGCGCACCGTATCCCACTCCGTATCCACCGCGCCCCTCCCTAACGGCACGCGTCGATTGCGGCGTCGTGTGAGAGATCGTGGCCTATTTCTTTAATGGAGAAAATGCGGAACGTCCCCCTCTCCCCCTTAAAAGCAGGGGAAACAGGGGCAGTTCCTTCCATTCACTCATTGCTTCTTCAACCTCCAGAAACCCCCGCTGCTCCCCTCCTCTCCGAAGGTTGACAGAGAGCAGCGCTCCGCCCTTCCTCCGCCGCCGCCAGCCTCCCCAGCGCCATCGACTTCCCTCGCCGTCCCCGCCATGGCCCCGAAGGGCGACAAGGCGAAAGCCGTGAAGACTGCCAGGGCGCTGAAGCTAGCGGCAATGCGGAAGAAGATGGCGGTCTTCCCGCAGAGGCTCGGCGCGAGGGAGCTGAAGGACTCCTTCTACCTCTTCTGGGCGAGGGAGACAAAAGCGCACCCGCGCACCAAGGTACTCCCCGCCGAGGCCTGCGACATGTTTCCGGGAGGATACCCCTATTTTGCTCTGTTCTTCTATTGCGGACTCTGCCCACCATACTCCGAATTCTTCTGCGATATTATGAATACCTACGGGTTTCATCTCCTTGATTTCACCCCAAACGCCGTCTTGACCATGGCCGTTTTCGCACATCTGTGCGAGAACTTTGTCGGAGTTTACCCCAACGTAGCCCTCTTCCGCCATTATTTTACGCCTTGAGTAGAGTCTGGGTCTCCTCTGTCTGGTGGAATTTCTTGGATCTTTAGGCTTCATAAGAAAGAGGCATACTTGACTGGGGAACTCCGCGGCAAGTGGGAGGAGTGGAGGGCCAACTGGTGCTGGATCATGGAGGATGAACCCCAACAGTTCACTTCCCTGCGCCAAGTTGCAATAGTGCACGACAATGACTGGAGTGACCTGGCCCCTGAGGACGAGAAGCTGAAGATAGCCATCACTAGGATTCTTCGCCTCCGGCAAGCCAGGCTCACTGTAGGGGCTGTCGGAGCAGATTTCCTTCGCTGCCGCATCGCTCCCTTGCAGGAGAGGAAAAGGCCTGCTTGGGAGTTTGGTAACGCGGCAGACTTTATGAGGCTGCGCCCAGGCCTCAACTACAATTTCACTGTCATGGAGCTCAATGGAATGCTTCACGAGCTATTCAAGCACGACGCCAAGCATCCAGAGTGGTTTGCATTGCCGCGGGGCGTAGTTCCACCATGCAACAATTTGTTAGTGCTATCCACGCGGCGATGCCATGGTGTGACTCCCATGGGATCGACCCCACTTGGCGGGAGCCTTCTGATGAAGCCGTGCAAATGTTCTTCGACAACTTGGTGGAGCTGCCGATCGATCCTGACGAGAAGAGAGGCCTCACCCGCGACACCACCGACCAGGAGATGGCTTATATTGCCACCAGGTTGGAGGAGGCAGCTGCTGCCGCGGCCGCGGGAAAATTTGGGTATACTATGGAGGAGGCGGATGCAGCGGAGGCGGTAAGTCTGGCCGAGGAGGAAGAGCTCCTCAAATTGATAAAGCCTGCCGGGCAACCCGCTGAGACAAGCGAGGCCGCCGAGCAAGGCACAGAGTCGAGCGGGCCCGTCGAGCAGGGCGCCAAATCCAGTGACTCTGCCGAAGACTCGGGCGGGTCTCTGAACCTCGACTCTTCTTCTTCATCCTCGGGAAGTTCACCGCCACCGGCAAGTCCTCCGGCTCCAGCGAGAAGGCGCCTCCGCAAAGCCGCAGACGCGGCGGGGCAGCCTGCGGGCCAGCAGCCGCAGCGCCGTCCGACACGTGCCACCGCGGCGGGCAAGGCCGCCAAGGGAATGCCCCGCGCCTCGACGACAGTTGGGGGAAGATCTTCTCCCGCCGGCTCTACCGCTCCTGCCGCCCCTCGTGCCTCGGCGACAACTGGGGCGGGGTCTTCTCAGACCACCGCCCCTACTCCCGCCAAGCGGCCGAGGGCGCCTACTCCTCCAGCTCCTCGCGCCGGGACGCGCGAGGCAGACTCCGACTTCTCCGTGCTCAGTTCCGACGACGAGGAGGAAGAGTAAGTACTGGCAACTCTTGTTTCCTTCGATTTGCTCTTGTCTTGAATCTTCTTTGCCTTATTCTGATCTTGTTTTTCTTCCAGGACCCTGGCTCAGAGGGCGACGAAAAGGGCCAAGATCCCGGTGGTCGATCTTGAGGACGAGCCCGTCGCAGCGGCAGGGGATACGCCAGCGACAAGCTTGCCGGACCAGGCAACTGCTCCTCAGAGCAGCCCCCAGCGCAGCCCCCAGCGTAAGTTTTCTATTCACTCTTTGCTTTTCGGGCGCGCGTGGGCTTCTTATCCTTGTTAACGTCTTGTTTGTTTGCTGACTTGTACAGAAGCAGAGCCGCAGCCTCAGGAGCGCCAAGAGACTGCTCCCGACGAGCCGCACGTCTCGACCTCTCCGCCAAGGAGGAGCTCCCCGGTGAGAGAGAATACTCCGCCAAGGACGGGTACTCCGCCAAGGGCGAGTACCCCGCCAAGGGCGAGCACCCCGCCAAGGGTGGGCACTCCGCCAAGGGAAGGCACCAGCGGCCCTCCGCCGGCGGGGGCCGCCACCACGCCGCCGAGGGAGAACTCCCCGGCAAGGAACCCCGTGGAAGAAGAGGCCCACGCAGGTAACCCTTGGACTTTTCCTCTCTTGAATTCTTCTTTTTGGATATTTGCTTGACCATTCTTCTTTCTTCTGATTTTTATTGTCTTCAGACCCGCCCGCCGCAGAGCCGATGGAGACGGAGGCCGCCACCGGGGAGGACGCGCGCGGCAACACTGGTGATGCCGCGGCTACCGAAGAGGCGATCGGCACCGACGAGCCCGTCGTCGAAGAGGTAGCCAGGGCCGCCGACGCGATAGCTGAGGAGGGGACCGGCGGTCGCACTGAACCCTGAGGCCGCAGGAGCGTCCGACGCTGCGCCGACCGCCGACCCCGCTGCTGCCGCGGCCGGAACTGGCGCCTACCTGGAGGCTGGAAACGGGGTCTTCATCCAACTCCTGTGGGCATCTACGTCAAGGCGCCCGCGGAGGGAGAGGTCTTCGATGGGGAAGTCCTCGCCTCCGCCGGGCTGAAGTTTGTCGACTCGCCCGGCAGCAGTAGCGAGCCCGAGGAGGAGCAGCTTCTGCGGAGGCTCCTGGCCCTGTACCACGCCAGGCAGGCCAAGCTGGAGTCCCGAGAGGCTCTGGCCGCCAAGGCGGGCGTCGACTTGGAGAAGCATGCCGAAGAGCTCCGGGCCGCCAACCAGGCGGCCCTCCGATCCTTGGCGGAGGAGCGGGAGGAGCTCGCCGAGGCGCATCAGGCGTTCATACTCGAGAAGGCCGAAGCGGAAGAGCAGCAACGGCTCGCCGCCGAAGAGTTGTCTCGGCGGGAAGGAGAACTGATGCAGCGGAAGGTCGACCTCGATAGCCACGAGGACGACCTTGCCGCGCGCGAACAGTCCCTTGGCGGAGCTCTGCAGGAAGCGAGGGACGCCGCTGCAGCTGCAGAGACCGCCAAGAGAGACTTGGAGGCGAGGGTGGCGCAACTGGAGATCCACTTGAAGACGAGCGAGGAGAAGGTTGCAGCGCTCACGTCGGAGAGGGAGAAGGACGCTCACAGCCACTCCGAGCTGCAGGTCCGTCTCTCCGACAAGAGCAAGGAGCTCGCCATCGCCAAGGATTCTGTTGCAGACTTGGAGTTGAAGCTGTCCACCCTCACCGCGTCACTTGACAGCGCCAGAAATCGGGAGACGAAGCTAAAAGAGGACCTCAGGGCTGAGAGGGCACTGTTGGACAGCGCCGCCCTCACCCAAAACAACTTCAGGCAGACGGTGGAGCAATGGACCGAGGGGCTTGTCGCCGCCGCCGCTGACATCGACAGGGAGTTGGCGGGGCTAGGGACGGAGCACCTAGGGTACTCCCCCGACGCGAACCTCCCTCACAGCGCCAAGCTGAGCTTATTCTTCAGGGGAGTGGCGCCGGCCCTTGAGCAGCTCCGGGAGAGGATCCCCACGCAGTTGGCGAACGAGGCGCGCAGGCTTTGCACGGGAGTCATGGAGCGGGTGCTGATGAAGATAGCCTACCGCAACCCAGGACTCAACCTCGAGAACGTCCTCAGGACCTTGCCTCCCGACGCCGACCAGGAGGCGCTCAGGACCCTTGTCGCACCCATCGTGGCCAAGGTGGGCAAGATCAAGAGAGTCGACGGCAACCGCGCGGACTAGGCTGTTTTCCTTTTTGGTTCCTTTGTCGCTGCCAATTACGTTTTGGACAATAGTTTGTTAGAACAGCGACAAGTCATCCTGTAATATAACTCTATTTTGGGTAGTTGACGCAATGTTATTTCCTTTGTTCGACTTCTTTACTTTGTATGCTTTTACCCTACGCTTTTAGGGAACTTGCCGGCAAAGGGACCCTTGCCGCGAGCGCTGAGTGCGGAACTTCAGCAGCCTGCTGGCAACGCTGCTACCGGCAAGAAACCTCGTCGCAGCTAGTCGCAGCACACTTAGGTTGTTGAGCGAACTCGAAAACGAAGTAAGGGCACGACAGTTGTCGCAGCACACTTAAGCCGTTGAGCGTGCTCGAAACAAAGTAAGGGCGCGGCTAGCTACGAGTAGGTTCCTCCGCGCACAGGTTTTCCATACAAAGTGCGGTTGTTCAAGGAAGATAACTTTAAAATTTTAAAAATTTGAATGCTCAGACTTTGGCAACTTAGCTTTTGTGTTGTTTGCTTCCCGGCAAGGCGAGGCTTTCTTGAACGACACTTGGTCCATACCACTGTCTCCTTCCCCCCGGCAAACTTGTGCGCGAGGAAAAACCTCTTTCTGCTTGAGAGAAAAAGAAAAAGGGAGGAAACGTAGATATGGAGCCTTGTGGCTCATTATTGCTTACCGGGGGCGCGTGCTGCACAAAGTGTCAGATAATGCATGCAAGGAAAACGATAAGGCATGAAACGACAAGTTGTGCGAGGCACATAAGTTTTACTGATGCACGGGGTCTGCGCCTGGCTTTGTACAAAGGTTTACATGCAACAGCGGCAAGACTTGTACAAAAGGTGGTTGCCGGAGCGGATCACGGCAACCGCGCCTTATGGGTGAAACTTGCGAAGGTGCTCAATGTTCCAGGAGTTGCTCACCGGTAAGCCCTCTTTGGTCTCAAGGCGGACAGCGCCGGGCCTTGTGACTTGTCTCACCCGATAAGGGCCTTCCCACTTCGGCGTCAACTTGTTGGAATTCTTGGCGGAGTGAACACGCCGAAGAACAAGGTCGCCTTCCTCGAGACTTCTGGCTTTAACTTTGCGGCTATGGTAGCGACGCAAAGCTTGCTGGTATCGAGCAGCTCGTACAGCAGCCTGAAGACGGTCCTCCTCAAGGCAGTGCGTCGTCTTGCCGCAGCTGCTCTTGCTCGAGCTCATCATAAGCGAGCACTCGAGGCGACCCGTATACGAGTTCCGTGGGGAGAACTGCCTCTGCTCCATAGACAAGAGCAAAGGGTGTCTGTCCAGTGGCTCGATTTGGTGTCGTCCTGATTGACCAAAGAGCCGCCGACAACTCCTCAATCCAGTTTCTTCCGCATTTGTGCAGCCTGTCGAAAGTTCTTGTCTTGAGCCCGCGCAGCACTTCAGCATTTGCCCTCTCCACTTGGCCATTGCTCCTTGGGTGAGCAACAGAAGCGAAGCATACCTTGGCGCCAAGGTCTTGGACGTATTGCATGAAGGTGCGACTTGTGAATTGTGTGCCGTTGTCGGTGATGATCCTGTTAGGGATTCCGAAACGGCAAACAATTGACCTGAAGAACTTGACTGCTGACTGTGCGGTCACCTTTCTCACTGGTTCCACTTCCGGCCACTTTGTGAATTTGTCGATGGCGACGTACAAGTACTCAAAGCCCCCGGCTGCGCGGGGAAAAGGGCCGAGGATGTCGAGCCCCCAGACCGAAAAGGGCCAGGACAAAGGGATCGTCTGGAGAGCTTGAGCTGGCTGATGTATTTGCTTGGCATGGAACTGGCACGCCTCACACTTGGTTACTTGTGCAGTTGCATCTTGGAGGGCTTCTGGCCAAAAGAAACCTTGCCGGAACGCCTTGCCGGCAAGTGCTCTTGCGCCAATGTGGTGGCCACATATGCCTCCATGTATCTCTGCCAACAGCTTTTGCCCATCTTCCTGGGGAATGCACTTCAGTCTAACACCGCTGAATCTTCTTCTGTACAGTTCGTTGCCGACGAACTGATACATACTTGACTGCCGGGTTATTCTTTCTGCTTCTTCTGGCTCTTCGGGAAGTTCTCCAGTTTGAAGAAAACGGACAATTTGCTGCGCCCATGCTGGAGCCTGAGGCTCAACAACAAGGACTAAAGGCATCAGTGCTGCTGCGGGAACGTCAGCTTCTACGGCCAGAACTTGTGGCTCGGCCGGAGCTGGACGCTCCCCGGCAAGCTTGCCGGGGCAAAGCTTGTCGGGAACGCCTGCTTCAACTGTACAAACCCCAGGGTCTGCAGGAGCAGACTGTTCCTCAGCAACTTTATCGTTGGTCTTGGGGACCTTGGCGGCGGCTTCAGGAAGTTCCGTCGGCAAGTAGTCACCGGATACCAACTTTCTCTTCTTACTTTGTCCAATTGATGGTGTAACGGATGGTTGAGTTAACTTGAGCACAAAGATCCCTGGTTCCACAGGTAGCTTTAGTGCAGCACACTTTGACAGGCCGTCTGCGACGTCATTTTGAGCTCTTGGAACGTGCTCCATCTGCAAGCCTTCAAAGTGTTCTTCAAGCTTTCTCACTTCGTCGACGTAAGCTTCCATCAATGGACTCTGGTAGCTCTTGTTCACTTGGCGGACAACCAATTGCGAATCGCCCCGCACAATCAGCTTCTTGATCCCAAGCTCTGCTGCGATTCTGAGGCCGGCAAGCAAACCTTCATACTCTGCAGTATTATTCGTTGCTTGCTCCTTGGGAAAGTGCATCTGGACGACGTACTTGAGGTGCTCGCCGGTGGGCGCGACAAGTAGCACGCCAGCGCCGGCGCCTTGCAGCGAGAAGGCACCATCGAAGTACATTATCCATTCTTTGTTCGCTTCCTTGACGGGGATGCTTGTCTCTGGGATTTCTTCGTCTGGCGTTGGTGTCCATTCTGCTATAAACTCTGCCAATGCTCTGCTCTGGATAGTAGAAGTACTTTCAAACTTGAGGCCAAAGCTTGACAGCTCCAGTGCCCACTCGACAATCCTGCCTATTGCTTCTGGATTTTGCAATATCCTTTTCAGCGGAAAGCGAGTGACCACCGTTATCTCATGTGCTTGGAAGTAGTGGCGCAGCTTTCTCGAGGCCATGAGGAGGCCGAAAAGCAACTTCTGCACCCCAGAGTATCTTGACCTAGCCCCCTGCAAGAGGGAGCTGACAAAATAAACTGGGCGCTGCACCATCTTCTTCCGCACCTCTTCTTGGATCTGCGCAGACTCGTCCTTGTCGGGGCCAGAGCTTGTCGGGGAAACCCCCTGCTTGTCGCTGGATGTGCTTGCCGGGGCTGTGGGCTCCTCATCTGCCTCCCTTTCCGCTACTAACGCAGCACTAACCACTTGATTGGTTGCTGCTAAGTACATCAGCAACTTCTCTTGTGGCCTAGGTGGGACAAGTATTGGAGTGGAGGACAGGTACCTTTTCAAGTCCTGCAGCGCTGCCTCCGCTTCCGGAGTCCATTTCATTGGACCTGTCTTTTTCAAGATTTTGAAAAATGGCAGGGCGCGTTCTGCAGACTTAGAAATGAACCTGCTGAGAGCAGCCACACAACCGGCAAGCCTTCGTACATCCTTGACGCGCTTCGGAGCTTCGATCTGCTCAATGGCTTTGATCTTGTCGGGATTGGCTTCAATCCCCCTCTGGGACACAAAGAACCCGAGAAGCTTGCCGGAGGGGACTCCGAACACGCACTTCTCGGGGTTAAGCTTGAGTTGTATCTTGCGCAGATTCGCAAAGGTTTCATCTAGATCTTGAATCAGGGTATCCTTGTCCTTGCTCTTGACCACTATATCATCCATGTAAGCTTCTACATTCCTGTGTATCTGTGGTTCAAAAGCAGTGTGGACTACCCTCGCAAACGTTGAACCTGCATTCTTCAATCCAAAGGGCATGCGTATGAAGCAGTAAATGCCGCATGGAGTAATGAACGCGGTCTTCTCTTCATCTTCTTCAGCCATAAATATCTGGTGGTATCCTGAGTATGCATCAAGAAATGAAAGCAACTCACATCCAGCCGTGGAGTCAACGATCTGGTCAATGCGCGGCAAGGGAAATGGATCTTTGGGACAAGCTTTGTTCACATCGGTGAAGTCTATACAAAGCCTCCACTTCCCATTTGCTTTGCGCAGGACAACAGGGTTGGCCAGCCACGTGGGATGAAGTACACCTCTAACGAGGCCTACCGCTTCCAGCTTCTTGATTTCTTCCGCGATAAACTCTTGGCGCTCCACCGCTTGCTTTCTGACCTTCTGCTTGACGGGCCGCGCGTGAGGACAAACGGCAAGCTTGTGCTCAATCACTTTCCTGGGAACACCGGGGATGTCAGATGGTTGCCATGCAAACACGTCGACATTCGCCCGCAGGAAAGCAACGAACGCGCTTTCCTATTTAGGATCGAGCGTGGCACTGATGGTGAAAGTACCACCAGTGCCGTCCTCCTTGGCGGACACCTTCTTGGTTGCAGGTGGAGCTGCCATTCCCTTCTTGCACTTGCTGGTGGAGCTCGATGGCGCGTCCTCGACAGCAGCGCAACACTCCGAAGAGGTGCGTTTGCCGGAGTGGGCCCCAGAGCTCTTGCCGGACTTAGTCTTGTTCTTCCCCCGGGAGCTTCAGCGGCAAGTGTCTTGCTATCCGTCGCTGCTGCTGCGTCCCGGTAAATCTTGTCGGCGCAGATAAGCGCGTCCTTCTTGTCGCCGGGGACAGAGATGACGCTTATCGGGCCTGGCATCTTGAGCATATTGTAGGCGTAGTGAGAGGCTGCCATGAACTTGGCGAGCGCCGGACGGCCAAGTATCCCATTGTATGGCAATGGGATATCGGCAACATCAAAGGTGATCCTCTCAGTCTTGAAATTCAGCTCTCCACCAAAGGTTACTGGCAGTGTGATTTTCCCCTTCGGCTTGCTCCTTCCCGGGTTGATCCCTTGGAACGTGCCGGTTTCCTCGAGCTCGCTGTCGGGGATCTGTAGTTTCCGTACTACAGCAGAGGAGATCAGGTTTAGGCCGGCCCCGCCGTCAACCAGCATCTTGGTGACCTTGAGGTTGCGAATGGTTGGTGAAACCAACATCGACAAACACCCGACCACAGTTGTGCGGTCAGGGTGATCCTCAATGTCGAAGATGATGGGCGTGCTGGACCACTTCAGGAGTTTGCGCGACTCGACGGGTGGCTCTGCTGCATTAACTTCCCGCACCCATTGTTTGAGTTGGCGGTGGGAAGTATGCAAAGAGGCACCTCCGTCGACGCACAGAACTTCTGTGGCCTTCTGGAACTCCTGCTCGCTGTTGTCTCCGTCGTCCATGTCCTTGTCGTCGTCTTCATCTTCGTCCTTGTCGCGGCCGCGGGGAGGTCTATCTCCTTGCCGCTGCTTGGCCTTGCCGCGGCGTCCTCCCCGGCCATTGAATGGACGCTTCTTGCCGGACTCTCCTCCACCTCCCTGGGCCTTCTCCTTGTCGCGTCGCTCGTACTCAGCTTTCTGCTGTTCGACGAGATACTCGACCCTTTTGCAGTTCTGGAGATCGTGGCACTTGGTGCGGTGGATCTTGCAGTACTGCTTGTCGGAGCCGTCCTGCTTGTCGGCGGCCGCTACAGTGGTAGCTTCCTTGCCGGAGCCACCAGCCTGAGCTTTCTTGGCGCCAGCCTCCTTGCCAGACTGCTCAACGACCAGTACTTCCTTGTTCTTCTTTTTCTTATTGTTCCGCCGCCGGTTCTTCCTTGCCGGGGCGGCATCCTCACTATCTGTTCCCCCTGCTCCAGCATCATCTCCGGGGAGTCTCCTTCCCTCTTCAGCGCGTGCGCACTTGTCGGCCAGGGCATAAAGCTCACTGACGTCTCGTATCTTGCACATCGCCATTTCCTCCCTCATCCTGCAGTTACGCACGTTCTGATGGAACGCCCTAATAACCGCGACAGGGTGGACGTCCGGGATGTTGTGCTGGACGCGGCTGAATCTCTGGATGTACTTTCGCAGGGACTCTCCTTCCTTCTGGGCAAGTATGTGAAGGTCGCTCTCCTGGCCATGGGGCTTGTGGCCGCCCGTGAAGGCGCCGACAAACTGGTGGCACAGGTCGGCCCAAGAAGAAATAGAGTTCTCCGGTAAGTGCATGAGCCAAGATCTGACGTTCGGCTTGAGCACTAGCGGGAAGTAGTTTGCTAGTATCTTCTCGTCTCGTCCCTCGGCAGCCTGCACCGCAATGGTGTAGATCCTGAGGAACTCTGACGGATGAGTTTTGCCGTCGTACTTCTCGGGTACGTCGGGCTTGAAGTTCTTCATGCTGGGCCACTGGACTTGCCGCAGCTCACGGGTGAACGCAGGACAACCCGCCGCGTACGGCAAGTCGCCTGGTTCTCCGGGCGCGCGCATGTCGACAGCGGGCCCAGCTGATAACCCTCAACCGTAAGGGATCGAGATAGTCTTCGCGGGTAAGAATAACCCAATTTATTGATTCGACACACGGGGAGCCAAAGAGTATTTATAAGCTTTGACAGTTGAGTTGTCAATTCAACCGCACCTAAAATATACTTACTTGCAACAAAAGATAAGTGGTAATAGTGATATGATAGTGATGATAGTAATAGTAAAAGTAAACAGCAAAAGTAAATAGCAGTAGTAAATGGCAAAAGTAGCAACTAGTGACAAGCAGGATTTAAAACACTGCAGGCTAGGGAGATGGATGGTTGGGCGCTACATGGATGAGATAGATTCTAACTTGGGTCACGACACACGGAAAAGTAATGATCATCTAGGCAAATATCAAACATTAGGCATGTATCCCATAGGTAGTTGTGTGTGCTTGCAATAAGAACTTGCACAACATCTTTTGTCCTACCATCCCGCTACGAACAGGGCCAAAAGGAACTTATGGATATTAAGGTGCTCCTGTCAAAGAGCACCGGAACAAAGCATTGAACTCAATGGATACATGTAATCCTCAAACTACGGACCATCCCCTTTGGTGTCCCAAGCTGTCACTTTTCGGATCGCCGGCTCCGGACCGTAACAGGTGCAAACAACTCATAGATAGGATCACGAACACAAATATATTCATACAAACACATATGGTTCAGATCTGAAATCGTGGAACTCGGGCCCTAAGTGTCAAGCATTAAGTATAACAAGTTGAAGCAAAGATGACAAACACCATAGTAGATGATAGGCAACATGCCCCCAATGATCTGATAAACTATTACATGATCTAACTCATCCAATCCCTACCATCCCCTTCGCCTACAGCAGGGGAATTACTCACACATGAAAGGGGAAGTCATGGAGGGATGATGGAGTGGTGATGATGATGACGATGGCGACGATCTCCCCTCTCCGGAGGCCAATTCAGCCTCCAGATTAGCCCTCCCGAGGAAGAACAGAGGGTGGCGGCGGCTCCACGATGGAAAACTGCAAAAAGAACTTCTGATCTGGGGTTTCTGCGTCGGGAGTAAAAATACGAGGCAAAGTAGGGCACCAGGGGGTGTGGGACCCACCCAGGCGGCCCCCCGGCGCGGCCCAGGGGGGGGGGGGGGCGCCCACAGGGCGCCTGGGCACCCCCTGGCCCCCCTCTGGCCCCACTTCTGGCTCCTGGTTCCTTCGGGTGCGTGGATTTTCTGTGATTTTTCGTGGATTTTTCTGAGATACCTAAAAATCCGTTTTCCTGCACACAAATAAACCATATAGGCAGCTCTACTGAAAACAACGTCAGTCCGGGTTAGTTTAGTCCAAATCATGCAAGAATGAGGCCAAAACAATATCAAAAGTGTTTGGAAAAGTAGATACGTTTGAGACGTATGAACTCCCCCAAGCTTAGCATATTGCTTGTCCTCAAGCAATTCAGTTCAACGAACTGAACGCGACAAAGAAAACTTTGACAAACTCTTTTGCTTCATTAGATGTATATAAGCATGTACTACGAAAAGAGTTTAGCAAGTATTGAAACAGTACTTATGAGGACAATGCAAGGAGCAATCCTTCTTTCAAGTGACCAGTCACAAATACTTAAAAGTAAATAATATATTACTGAAAATCAAGACAAGATTACATTGCACATAGCTTGAGCATACTAGGGTGGTATCTCGCTAGCCTCCATGAGTGAAGCAAAACATAAATGCAGAGACTCCTCCAGAGTTTTAAAGGAGACTAGAACTGAGAATTTCAGAATAAATCATATCACAAGTATGCAGAAGACAATGTAATACTTTGGGACAATGCACATTACACTCATAATGACAATTATGCTCTCCTAGTCGGTGCTTTGAAGAAAGAAGGTGAGACTCCCGAACCGTGGCTTTTGTTGGCAAGGTTGAAGACCCGTGGTCGGAAACAAAAACTAAACATGTACCAGAGCTCTTGGTTTTAAAAACAGAAGTAAACATGTTTTGAGAAGTGCATATTTCGTCAATGAATGCTAGCAGATAACTCAATCACTTTTTGAGTGGATAAGTCTCGAGGAACGGCTCCCGCATGAGGACGATCACATCCTCTTAATCTCCTTTGTTTATCACTGCCAAAGTTTTCTGATTTCTCATGAACAAAGCGTGAAGGAGGGTTTGTTTGTTATATTATCTTTTTGAGCCGGGCGCACTCAATGCCAGTTCCTTTTCGTATTAGGGGTTTGCACATTATACATGCAATCCAGGGGTGAAACTTGTCCAACTTAAAAAGATCATGAATTAACTACTACTTCCTCATGAGCTAAAACATAGGCACAAAAGAGAAATGCTTTTGATTAGTTTCGAGATGGTACATGAAAGTCTTCGTTAGGAATGGCAGGTAAATACCATGTATAGGAAGGTATAGTGGACTCATATGGCATAACTGGTTTAAAGGGTTTTGGATGCACAAGCAGTCAGTCCGCTTAGTACAGGTGGAGGTTTAGCAAAAGACTGGGAAGCAACCAACTAGAGAGCAATAACGGTCATAATCATGCAGAGCGACAAAGCAACATTGAATCGGGCATGAAAGTGATATAACTATTCTAAAACTCAAAGATCATCAAGGCAAAGTAGACTTTTTAGTCTTAAACATGTGTAAGCATGTGCCAAGTCAATCCAAAAATTCTCTAAAGGGAAATACCACCTTAGTATACCAGACTATGAACAGTGCAATGCATGTAGATCATTTCAATAACACATTATATACTCTAGTTATTCGAGACTAGCCACAAGGAAAGCATGAACTGCTGGAAGAGCATTGTAAACATAGCACTATGTCGCTACAAGCTGGTCTCTAGATCATAAGTACAGGCATATGTACAAACGTAGAAACAAAAAGAGTTCATACCGGTCTTCCTTGTTGCTTCCCTCCAGTCGATCTTCGTCATCACTGCTTGTCACTTGCACGATCGAACGTAGGAAATATAATCAAATGACATCACGGACTCGAGCTGATCTCTGAAAACAAAGCAAACTAAAGAGAGAAAGGAAATCTTTTTGGGTTTTTTTCAAAGGTTGAATAAAAGCAAAAGAAAGAAAAAAATCTTTTTGTTGTTTTTGCAAAGAGAGAAACAAAGAAGAGCGGGCAAAAACTTTGAAAAGATCAAAGCGAATAAAACGGATAATACAATGGAAAAGTGAGAAGGGCACGTACTCCCCCAAGCTTAGGCTTTTGGCCTAAGTTGGTAGCAGCTACTGCCCCCAGGAGCCTCCTGCTCCAGGGGTATGGTGGTGAGTCCAAGGGTCGTAGAAGGATGCTGGCGCGTACACCGAACTCCTCGGAGTCTCCCACGAGGAAGGTTCCGAACGCCAAACAGAGGAAGACCCTTCACCAAACTCGGTGGCGGTCTCTTCCTGAAAAGGTGGTAACTCACCGTGCTCCTCCTCGTCGGGCACAACCCCCTCCATGGGGTTATGAAACTGATGCTGGACCATGAACTCATCGAACTGAACAACATCAAAGGACCATCCGTTCCTGCGAGAAAAATCAAACAAAAGAGGTGCAGGTAGACGGATCTCGCGTTCCGTGGCAGTTCCGAAACGCAAGATATAAATAAGATTATCAAGCTCAGAACCCATGGTAACAAACTTATGCCTTTTCATAGCAGCAAGATCAAAGCTTAAATAAGTAAAAGGAGTATCATCAGGGTGTGGGGTGCCTCCAAGATGCTCTAAGATAAGTGTGGCGTAAACGCCACCATATAAGTCCCCCTTGTTACCGTTCATAGCAAGGCATCGAGCAATTAAGGTACCCAGATTATAATCAGACCTCTCTGAGAGGGCTGCTGCCAGGATAGCAATATCCGGAGCAGAAATGTTGCTCGTGTTGTCACGAGCTAACACCCCTCTAGCAATATAATATGCAAAATACCTGAGGTGAGGAAATAAGATGCTGGAGATCTTCGACCGATGAATATCCCTCGTAGCCATGCTGCAGAGGGAGTTGATGACGGTTTTCAGCTCGGAGGGCTGAGTGGCCATCCTAGCCGTCCTCCCAACATTCGGCACACCTATTATTTCACAAAAATTCCCCAAAGTCATGGTGATAAGATCATTATAAATTTTAAACTCAATAGCACCTGAATCAGGATTATATCTAAAACTGTTAATGAAACTGGAGGTGAGTTTTTGATACTGAGTAACACGGCTCGTGACGAGTCGCGTCAAACCTGCATTAGCACAAAGATTATAAAACTCATCCTTGATTCCCGCAGCTTCCATGAATTCATCACATGGAAATGTCATCGCACGTGCTGGACTTGTGTCTTCCAACAACTCCAGGGGCACGTGATCTTCATTATAGCTCACCCTAGCAGTCGATGGTGAAGCTGCGGCTCTAGTAACTCGATCGGAGTGTGCGGGCCTCCTCTTCTCAAGCCATCCTTTTGCCCTTCCTAACAAACTCATTTCTGATTTTTTTTTACAATTTACAAAAACAAGGATTAAAACAAAGTGAGCTAAGGCAAACTACTCAACTCACTTGCCCAAGGCATAAACTTGCATCAAAACTTGAAAAATAACTTTCTACACATGCATGCAAGCTCATCTCTACAGCACCAAGAACTACTGAATACTCACAAATGAGGCCACCAATCAAAAATCTAATTGGAGGGGTGGAGGAGTCACATACCAGGGAGTATTTGCTCAAAATTTCAGCTCAAATGATGGGCTGTAGAGAGAGATCGAAGAATCGCCTCCAAGAACAGCAAGAACACAAAGAACAAGTGCAGAACTCGCGTTTTTGGAGAAAGAGAGAGAGGGAGGAAGAAGACATACCTGGAGGGGGGCCCTGTGGGCCCCAGGCGCCCTATGGGCGCGGCCAGGGGCTGGGCCGCGCCAGCTGGCCGCCTGGGCCACTGGTGGCCCCCCCTGGCTGGCCCAAGGCCCCTCTGGGTCTCTCCCGATGTGGAAATTTTTATTATAATTTTTCTGGAATTTTTCTGAAAACTTCACTGTTGAATTTTTTTCGAAGTTCAAAAAGCTGCGAAACTCTCTGAAAACTTGAAGCAGTTAGTAGTATTGTGAAGCTTCAAAAACATAAATACTTGGTACAGCAAGTAGGACAAAACTGAAAACAAGTGAAAACATAACAAGCTCAACTTTTTATCCATATAAAACATGTTTACTAGTAAGGTTGATCAAGTCTTACCAACAAACAAGTGATATATAGAGCAAAAAGTCTCACCTCTTACGAAGTAATCACTGAACCTTTACTTTGATGGACATTGTCCCCACCATGATAGTTTTGTATTTGTGAGGCACATGTAGTTGACAGTCCCGTTCTCCAATTTTCACGGTCTCGATATTCTCTATAGAGTTGAGGCCATGCCTCCTGTAGATCTTCTTCGGAAAATATACCGTGTGTTCTTTATCATTCACATGGAAGGTAACCTTCCCTTTATTGCAATCAATAATAGCACCTGCGGTGCTAAGAAAAGGTCTACCAAGAATAATGGACATGCTCCCATCCTCGGGCATGTCAAGCACAACAAAATCAGTAAGAATTAAACAATTAGCAACTTCTACAGGAACATCCTCACAAATACCTATCGGAACAGCGGTTGACTTGTCAACCATCTGAAGGGAGATATCTGTAGGAATTAGTTTCTCTAAACAAAGCCTCTCGTAAAGAGAGAGAGGCATAACACTCACTCCTGCTCCAAGATCACATAAAGCAGTTTTGACATAATTATTCTTTATGGAGCAATGAATGGTGGGTATACCTGGATCACCGAGCTTCTCAGGAATCTTTCCACTGAAAGAGTAGTTAGCAAGCATAGTAGATATTGCATCATTAGGAACTTTTCTTTTGTTAGTGACAATATCTTTCATATATTTTGAATAAGGAAGTAACCTAATAGCATCAGTCAAAGGGATTTGAAGAAAAAGAGGTTTAATCCACTCACAAAACTTATTATAATGCTCTTCTTCTTTAGATTTGATGGACTTACCTGGAAAGGGCATGGGTTTCTGTACCCATGGTTCTCTTTCCTTCCCATGTTTTCTTGCGATGAAGTCTTCTTTAGTGTACCTCTTACGTTTGTCAGGTGCTTCTTCTTCTCGTACTTCAGGCGGATCATTCTTCTCATTATCATTACCTTCAGGTTCAGCACCATCTTCAGTCTCAGCATCGGAGATAGATACACTGTTGGGATCAATAGCTAGCTCTTCATCTGCAATAGGATCATTAGAATTGTCAGTCTCTTTATGTTTCTTCTTCTTCTTTGGAGAGACAACAATTTCTTCTTCCCGCATTTGAGAATCTTGCTCGATTCTCCTCGGATGACCCTCTGGGTAGAGAGGATCTTGAGTGCTAGTTCCTCCTCGGGTCTTAATCCCGAAAGCCTGCAAATTATCTTGTTTGGCATTGTTAGCAAGCAAATCTCTTTGCACATTAGAAATTTGATCAAGCTGAGTTTGAACCATATGAAAATGCTTCACAAGACATTGAACATCATTAACTGTTCTATCTAAAACATCAAGCAGTCTTTTGATAGCAAGGGAATTATCATGCAATTGACTTTCTATCCTCTCATTAAAATGATTTTGTTTCATAATAAAATTATCAAACTCGTCTAAACATTGATCAGGAGGCTTACCATGAGGGATGTCACTTGCGTTGAAATCTAAAAGAGAGTGTACCTCTACCATAGGAGGGTGAGTGGTAGGCTCACACAGCTTCTCAATAGGGGGTAGATTCTTCACGTCTTCAGCTTTAATACCTTTCTCTTTAATAGACTTCTTTGCTTCTCGCATATCCTCGGGGCTTAGAACAAACAGGCCCCTCTTCTTTGTTGGTGGAGGTGGTTCAGGGACGGACCAATCTTCATGGTTTTTGGCAATCCTGCCCATCAGATCTTCTGCATCGTCCGGTGTTCTTTTCCTGAAAACACAACCAGCACAACTGTCCAAATAGGACCTGGATTCATTAGTTAGACCAGCATAGAATATATTGATTAATTCATTCTTAGGGATTTCATGTCCTGGTCTAGCCCGAATCAGACCGCAGTACCTCCCCCAAGCTTTAGGGAGGGACTCATCCTGCAACTGTTTAAAGTTATAAATTCTTTGTAAAGCAGCATGTTGCATGTGAGCAGGAAAGTACTTATCAACAAAAGAGTGAGCTAAGTCCTGAGGACTCTTAATGGAACCGCATGGGAGTGAATCATACCATGCTTTAGCACCCTCCTTCAAGGAGAAAGGAAGAAGCTTGGTCACATAAAAGTATCGTATCTTCTCATCTGTGGTAAACAGGCTACCCAACTCACCGAGTTTAGTCAGGTGTGCAATAGCATCATCATTTTCTCTGCCATAGAACGGGTCAGCTTCAACCATAGGTATAAGTGAAAGATCAACAGAGAAATTATAATCAGGATCATCAATGCATATAGGAGACGTAGCAAATTCAGGATTAGGAACGGTTTTGTTCTTCAGAGAGTGTTTTTCAAACAGTTTCTTAATAGCTTCAGGGTCAGATCCAGAAAACTCTGTCAGTTCCCTGCATAAATCTTCATCTAGTATATAGTAATCATCATCAAGGAGACTCTCCTTGAGTTTACTCAAATCAGGATAATCATAAGTTTCACCAATAGGGTAGCGAGTAACAGGGAGTTCAATTCCAGATTTTTTTGCAGCAGCAGCAATTTGTTTCTCAAGAGCATAACCAAGCGAACTAATATCATCAAAAGTAGTAGAAGCATCATCAAGAGTATCAGACATAGTAACAGATTCAGTAGGAGCATCATGTGGTGGTGGTGAGGCAAACTTACTCATAACGGAAGGTGAATCAAGCGTAGCACTAGTGCTCAGAGCAGTACCTCTTCTTGTAGTGGATAGTAAGATCGGAACCTTTGGGTCTCCTTTCTTACCCATAGTGGATGAAGTGCAGCAGGTAGGATACCTCAAGTAGACTTGTAAATATTGCTATGCTCCCCGGCAACGGCACCAGAAAACGGTACTTGATAACCCTCAACCGTAAGGGATCGAGATAGTCTTCGCGGGTAAGAATAACCCAATTTATTGATTCGACACACGGGGAGCCAAAGAGTATTTATAAGCTTTGACAGTTGAGTTGTCAATTCAACCACACCTGAAATATACTTACTTGCAACAAAAGATAAGTGGTAACAGTGATATGATAGTGATGATAGTAATAGTAAAAGTAAACAGCAAAAGTAAATAGCAGTAGTAAATGGCAAAAGTAGCAACTAGTGACAAGCAGGATTTAAAACACTGTAGGCTAGGGAGATGGATGGTTGGGCGCTGCATGGATGAGATAGATTCTAACTTGGGTCACAGCACACGGAAAAGTAATGATCATCTAGGCAAATATCAAACATTAGGCATGTATCCCGTAGGTAGTTGTGCGTGCTTGCAATAAGAACTTGCACAACATCTTTTGTCCTACCATCCCGCTACGAGCGGGGCCAAAAGGAACTTATGGATATTAAGGTGCTCCTGTCAAAGAGCACCGGAACAAAGCAATGAACTCAATGGATACATGTAATCCTCAAACTACGGACCATCCCCTTTGGTGTCCCAAGCTGTCACTTTTGGGATCGCCGGCTCCAGACCGTAACAGGTGCAAACAACTCATAGATAGGATCACGAACACAAATATATTCATACAAACACATGTGGTTCAGATCTGAAATCATGGCACTGGGGCCCTAAGTGTCAAGCATTAAGAATAACAAGTTGAAGCAAAGATGATAAACACCATAGTAGATGATAGGCAACATGCCCCCAACGATCTGATAAACTATTACATGATCTAACTCATCCAATCCCTACCATCCCCTTCGCCTACAGCAGGGGAATTACTCACACATGAAAGGGGAAGTCATGGAGGGATAATGGAGTGGTGATGATGATGACGATGGCGAAGATCTCCCCTCTCCGGAGGCCAATTCAGCCTCCAGATTAGCCCTCCCGAGGAAGAACAGAGGGTGGCGGCGGCTCCGCGATGGAAAACTGCGAAAAGAACTTCTGATCTGGGGTTTCTGCGTCGGGAGTAAAAATACGAGGCAAAGTAGGGCACCAGGGGGTGTGGGACCCACCCAGGCGGCCCCCGGCGCGGCCCAGGGGGGGCGCCCACAGGGTGCCTGGGCACCCCCTGGCCCCCCTCTGGCCCCACTTCTGGCTCCTGGTTCCTTCGGGTGCGTGGATTTTCTGTGATTTTTCGTGGATTTTTCTGAGATACCTAAAAATCCGTTTTCCTGCACACAAATAAACCATACAGGCAGCTCTGCTGAAAACAGCGTCAGTCCGGGTTAGTTTAGTCCAAATCATGCAAGAATGAGGCCAAAACAATATCAAAAGTGTTTGGAAAAGTAGATACGTTTGAGACTTATCACCAGCACGCTGGTCGGATTGCCGCCGCGCTTCTCTTCGACGCTCGATGCGAGTTCGAGCGTCTTCTTGTCGTCTGTCGTCGAGGACTTGGCGTTGATCGCGGCGAGCTCGTGGATCCGACGACGCCGTGGAGTCGTCGTCGATGTTGATCCGGCGAGTCGGTGATTTCGGCCTTCGGGGCGGGGAGTGCACGGTAGTTGCACCCCCGACAGTCTTGTCGCCGTCAGCCCGCGCCTGGCTAACTTGCCGCGGCCGCGATGTCGTCGGCTGCTGCGGAGTGTCGTTATTGGCGAAGGTGATGAGGCTTTGGATGGTGGCCCTCCAGTCTTCGGCCTTATCTGCCGCTGGAGGGAAGTCGAGGAGCAGCTGAGCTCGAGCTAGAGCTTCTGCTGGAATGGAGGGGAGCGGTGGCGAGCGGTGCGAGGAGCGAGACATGCTCGGACTTCTAACTGCGTTAGAAGGAGCAGGGTCTCGTCCCGGCGACCGCGCCTTGCTCGTGCCAGCGCGTTGGCCTTGAGCGTCCCGCGACCTGCCAGCTTGACCTTGTCCCAGCAAGCGTATGGTACCTTGGGTACCACGTCGCTGCCGGTCCGGCACCTCCTGAGAGGGGCGTGGTGCATGCACGGACACCGAGGTCTTGGAATACGCCCGGTCGTCCGTCTTGTCCTTGGACTTGGCGAAGCCGTGAGTTTCCTCGCCGGCGTCCGCCCTTCTGCTAGCGTCTACCCCACCGACCGTTGGCTCTGGTGGTGGCGGGATCGACGCGGACGGGCCTGCTACCTCCGAAGCCTTCTTCTTCGGCGGCATGTCGATGAAGTAGATTAAGTTGATGAAGTTGCTGAAGTTTTCGCTCGCGTGAACACTGGATCGGGTTCACACAACCTCGACGCTCCCCCTACCTGGCGCGCCAAAGATGTCGGGGAAACTGATCGCCCACGAACACCTATGGGACCGGAGCCCCTTTTCGGTACGGCAAGGGGGCGGAGGATGCACGAAGAGCGGATCGGAGTGTGCACGCGAGCAGTTTACCCAGGTTCGGGCCGCACGGATGCGTAAAACCCTACTCCTGCCTTGGTTTGTATTGTGTTCTTGGCTCGGGAGCGAGAAGGGCTACCGTACTTGTCGCTAGCAACACTGAGCGTGGGAGTGATCGAAGATCGGAACCTTTGAACCCCCTCTACGTTGCGCATGGGCCTCCTTTTATAGGTCAAAGGGGTCACCGACAGGTGGCAACGCAGATGAGGGTAAAAGTGTAAAAATGGTGGTAGTTGTAACAGTGCATGCATAGTGCTCTATACCTAACCCTGACGGCAGGGGACAAGGGCATTAAATGCCCGTCGCCGTCGCCCCTAACAGTGTAAAAAAGCGTCCGTCAGGGCGTCTCCGTTCGCCACGATGGTGGCCTCGTCATCGCAGCTTGCCACCGTGTACCCCAGGCTGCACAGCCTTCCGCCACGTGCGCCTAGAAGGGCCCCAGGACGACGCGTGGCCGGATGAGCTGGAGCGCGGGCACGTAGTGGAAGCTTGCCGCGGTTGTTAACTTGTCGCGCCCGAGTGCTTGTCGCTCTCCGGGCCTTGCCGGGGCGTGCGACGCGCCACGGCAAGTCTCCTGAAATGCCATGTTTGGCCTTCCTGGCAAGCTCCTCTTGCCAGGGTCTTGTGCCAAAGGGGTGGTCTTGAGCCTGGAGCGGCCTCCCCGGCAAGCTCCTCTTGCCGGGGTTTTGTTTCTTTAACTTGAATACTTTGTTCTTGAATGGCTCCAAAGGAACTATAGTGGGCCTTGGCGGGCGTGTGGAAAGCCCTGCCACGGGACGCTGCTGCTGCCCGTGCACAAGTCGGGATACTAAGGTACCCCTACTTTAGTACACCGACACAAGCGAGCCGAGGACAACCACGGATGAAATAAATTACATCTGTGGCTACCTCCGCAGAAAAACGGTAGTAGCAAAACATGACACGGTACTACCACTTGGAGCAAGCGGTACTACCGCGTAGGATGTGGAAGTAAAAAATTACTTCCGCACCTACTTCCACACTTGGTGCAGTGCCGGGCCAGATACACGGTACTACCGTTCTGGAGCCGCGGTACTACCGTGTCTTCAGGCGGTACTACCGTGTAGCTGTGCGGTACTACCGCTTATGGAGCGGTTCTACCGCTTGCCAGGTAGATGTATTAGTTAAGAAGCCATGGTTTGCATAAACGATAAGAAACGGTTGGAGCTCCAGAGAAGCAAGGGAAAGGTGGTGTGAGAGTAAGATGTGTACGTGTTGATTCCACCCAAACCTTTCCGAAACGGACCCCCTCTTAATAGTACGGCTTTCCTATTACTCAAAGCCACCGAAGGGAGCAAAAAGGAAACACCATCTTCCATCGAATCCGAGGGGCAAGTAATCGTCTTGTGCCTAAGTGAGATATACCTGTAGGAGCTTAGAGCACATGATTAGTCCGCAAATGCATTTTCATCAATCACCAAAACTACTTAGGGAGAAATATGCCCTTACAATCTCCCCCTTTTTGGTGGATTGATGACTATATGGGATTTGCACAGGGATAACATAAGAGAGTATGCAATCCTAAACACTAGAATATAGGTGAGCTCCCCCTAGATGTGTGCCTACACGAGAGAGTGCTTTGGACTGCACAACACACATACTAGGTTCAATGCTCCCCCTATATTCTACAAATAATATACTCCTTATAAAAACTGAGCACATAAACAAGGGAAGGTAAACTAACTGCTCACGATATAATAATAAAGACACAACGACGAGTTTAACGATCGGGAAGCATATGTCTTACACCATACGATAGTCTCACGCACACGACACAAAAGCACACAAAGAAACAGAGTTCGACCAACGACAAAGAAACGAACGGCACAAGACGCAAATCACTCACTCTCTCCCCCTTTGGCATCGAGACACCACAAAGGGGAAAGAGGACACAAGGGTGGCAGCCCCGGAGGATCTCAGTCATCGTACTCGCCATCGGACTCCTGCTGCTCCTCCTGCTGCTCCTCCTCAGACTCAGACCACTTGTACCCCTGACGGGTCATCCAAACTGCCTCAGGGGTGATGTTGTCCTCGGATCCGTCGGACACGTTCTCACCGAAGATCTCCATGATCCTCTTGTCACGCTGGCGAGACTCCTTGTGAGTGACATGAGCCCTGTACTGACCCTGAGCTTGCATGCAGAAAAGTGCCTTCATCTTCTTCTTCAGCTTTTTAGCCCAAGAGGGCTCAGAGGAGGAGGGAGCAAATCTTCCAGGGCCCTCCTCATCAGCCTCCTCCACAGGCTCCTCATCAGTGCCCATCTGAGCCGCAGCAGCTTGCGCACGAGTAGTAGTGTTGGCCCATCGAGTCTTGATGCGAAGACGAATGGGATCATGACGGATACAGTCGGCCTCGAACTCCTCATCAGGGTAAAGCTTCTCCCAAGTCTTGGAGATGAGCAGAAACAGGAACGGGCCATAGATGGGTACCTTGCGAGTGTAGATCGCAAAGCGGAGCTCACACCACATGATATGGGATATGTCAAGTGGTGGAGACTGCGCCGTGCGAGCCGCTTCACACATCAGAAGCATGTCAACTAGGTATGCATGGATCTTGTCCTTGTCCCCAACGCGAGGAAACAAGGTGTTGCGAAATATCCGATGCATGATGTCCAAAAATGGGTTCAACACCCAAGTCTTCTTGCCACTTGCAAGAGTCTTCTCCACATAGAATGGCAGCAGCTTGTCTTCGTTGGCAGATTCTGGATTGGCATGAGGCCGAGCTCCAACTGGGTTGTGGAGTCCCTCGTCAGCAATCTGTAACAGATCCATGAAATCCTTCCAAGATGCAGTCATCTTGTGACCATTGGTCATCCAAGTCATTAGGCGATCTTCCTTGGTGTGGAAGTGGACTGACGCATAAAACTGAGCAATGATATCTGGATCAAAATCATGCTGAAAGGTCATGAAGTGCTCAAGCCCAAACTGCTCGACCAGATCCAGAGCCTCGGCAAAGTAGGCCCGGTTGGTGTCCCTCCGCATGTGGGCCACGTCCACCCAATGAGCATCCACGTACAGGTTGGTCTTGCTTTTGAGCACCTCTGTGTAGGTGCGATACTGCTGCTTAGACCAGAAAAGTTCATCCCCATGAAACTGAGCACGGGGTTCACCATAAGGGTTGTGCTTCCTCCGTGCCATGAACTCATTCGCTGGCATTTCTTCCATAGTCATAGAGGATTCCTTTTGCTTGTTGGCGGCGGTCTTGAACTTGCGCTGGGGATTGGAGCCCTCTGGCACATCACTAGGGTTGCGCAGACGCTTGGACCTGGTGTCACGGACTGGATTGGCACGACGAGCATCGGAACCGGAGCCACCACCTAAAACACAAACACAAGAACACGACGAAAGCACAGAGAGAATCAATGCAAAAGCCTCAAAAAGCACAAGAAACGAGTAGAAAGGGGAATATGTGCGTGCTACGAAGGAACTATGACACAAGCGGTAGTACTACCCGACGGACGCGGAAGTAAAAAATTAGTACCGTTTAGTGAGCGGTAGTACCACTTGACGAATGCGGTAGTAACGCACACTATGCGGTAGTAACAGTTTACTTCCGTCTCTGTACACGGAAGTAAAAAACTAGTACTGCTTACGGAGCGGTAGTACCGCGTTGGGGTTGCGGTAGTACCGCTCGGTATGCAGTAGTAATATTTTACTTCCGCTTTGGAGCGGTAGTACCGCGGAGGACAGCGGTAGTACCGCCCGGGTCAGATCTCACGAACGGATCTGGACCAGATCGAGCGGTAGTACCGCGGTTCGCCAGCGGTAGTACCGCTCGGATCAGATCTGGAAAGAAAAGATCTGGACAAGACCGCGTAGATCGAACAACGGTACTACGGCTGATCATAGGAACTTGGTAGCAACATACATACTAGCATTTCTAGAGCAAAAGCACTCTCCTCCATCCTAAACTTCCATGGATAAGAACACGAAGAACGCAAGAACACTAAGCATCTCCCCTAACCCTAAAACAACAACAAGGCAACAAGAAGAGGGGAAAAGGGGAGAAACCTTCATCCATGGCAAGAGGGCGAGGTGGGGAGCGATCCCACCGGTCGGAATGCGAGGAGAGGGGCCGAGGGAGGAGATCCGGCGAGGTCCTTCGGCGGCGTTCTTGAGAGGGAGAGAGAGACGGCGTGGGGGTTAGGAAGCGAATGGGTATGAGGGAGTGGGAACTCCCCCTGCCCTCTTATAACCCCCACCCGTTCGAATATGTACGGTAGTACCACGGTCATCGCGGTAGTACCGCTTGGGCGGAAGTACCGCACGCTAAGCGGTAGTACCGCTCTACCAGCGGTAGTAAATAAATATTGCCATGCTGGACTTGCGGTAGTACCGTAACCTCCTTTGCGGTAGTACCGTGACTGCGCACGGTAGTACCGCTTCTCCAAGAACTTGCACGTTTCGACTCGAGGCTTTTAGCAAAGAAGAGAGGAAAAACAAAAAGACGCACAAGCGAGGCAAAAACGCAACTCCACAGAGGAGGGCGGTGGCCGAGGCCACCTATGTTTGAGTTCTTTGGTATGGCACCGCAAAGACTACCTTGGGCCCATGACCAATACTCGTCTTGAAGCACTTATACCAACTATGTATGGCAAATGACAAAGACTTGATCAATTTATGCATAATGGGGGGAGGAATGGTTCATTGAGTGAACAATACTCCCCCTATGTCCATTCCTACATCTAGACAAGATAACTATATTGAGTGTGAGGAGTGTGTGCAAAGACTCAAGCCACATTGCTCAAATCGATGATATTTAGCTCATGCCTTAACTCGCGAAATCTTGCTTCATCCAACGGCTTCGTGAAGATATCTGCAAGGTTATCATGAGTGTTGACGTAGTGAAGCTCGATCTCTCATTGCCTTATGTGATCTCGGATGAAGTGATACCGAATCTCTATATGCTTCGTCTTGAAGTGTTGCACCAGATTGAGAGAAATCTTGATGGCACTTTCATTATCACACCAAAGAGGCACTTTGTCACAAGTGACACCGTAATCCTTTAAAGTTTGCCTCATCCATAAGAGTTGAGTACAACAACTGCCAGCAGCCACATACTCTGCTTCAGTGGACGAGAGAGACACACAACTTTGCTTTTTGGAAGACCAACTAACAAGAGAGCAACCAAGAAATTGGCACCCTCCAGAAGTGGACTTCCTATCCACTTTGTCTCCCGCCCAGTCCGAATCAGAGAAACCTACAAGGTTGAATTTTGCTCCTCTCGGGTACCATAAGCCAAAGTTTGGGGTATGAGCCAAATATCGAAAGATTCGCTTGACAGCCATAAAGTGACTTTCCTTAGGTGAGGCTTGAAACTGTGCACAGATTCCCACACTCAACATAATATCCGGTCTAGATGCACAAAGGTAAAGCAAGGAGCCGATCATAGAGTGATATACCTTTTGATCCACCGCTTTACCATTAGGATCAATGTCAAGTTGGCATTTGGTTGGCATTGGAGTAGTAGCCGGCTTGACATCACTTAGATTGAACCTCTTGAGCATGTCTTGAGTATACTTGGATTGTTTGATGAAGATGCCTTCTCTTCTTTGTTTGATCTCAAACCCAAGGAAATACTTCAACTCTCCCATCATGGACATCTCAAAATGTGTGGTCATGAGTGCGGCGAACTCATCATTGAAAGCTTTGTTAGGAGAACCAAAGATAATATCATCAACATATAGTTGGCATACAAACAACTCCCCTTTGACCTTCTTAGTAAAAAGAGTGGGGTCGATTTTCCCAATTTCAAACCCACGATCTTGTAACAACTCGGTAAGATGCTCATACCACGCACGTGGGGCTTGTTTAAGGCCATAGAGTGCCTTATCGAGTTGGTACACATGATTGGGGAGCTTAGGATCCTCAAACCCCGGGGGTTGTTTAACATACACCAACTCATTAATAGGACCATTAAGAAATGCACTTTTCACATCCATTTGTTGCAATTTAAAGTTATGATGGGAAGCATAGGCAAGCAACAAACGAATGGATTCAAGACGAGCAACGGGGGCAAAGGTTTCACCGTAGTCGATACCCTCGACTTGGGAGTAGCCTTGAGCCACCAGACGCGCCTTGTTGCGGATGACAATGCCATGAGCATCTTGCTTGTTCTTAAAGATCCACTTGGTTCCAATGACGTTATGGTTCTCCTTTGGCCTTGGCACCAGATGCCACACCTTGTTGCGCTCGAAGTTATGGAGTTCTTCATGCATGGCATTGAGCCAATCAGGGTCTTCGAGCGCCTCATAAACCTTCTGAGGTTCAACACAGGAGACAAAAGCTTGATGAGCACAATAGTTTGCTAATTGTCTACGAGTGCTTACCCCCCTTTTGATGCTTCCTAGAATGTTCTCCATGTGATGTTCTCTAGAAGCAAGCCTGGAGGCAACTTTTGCGGCACGATGCTCTAATTGCTCTTCAAGAGATGACTGAGGAGCATTGATATGATCATCTTGAGCGTCGTCAGGAGCTAGATCTTGATCTTGAGCTTCCTCTTGACCTTGACCTTGCTCGGAGGACAGAACTTGGCCTTGTGCATCATTTGGTGGCTCTCCAGCATCTTGTGATTGATCTTGCACTTGGCCTTGTTCGTCCGGTTGAGGGCCTTCACTTTGTTCTTCGGAAGCGTGTGGGTCTTGGGTTGGTGATGGTTCCACTTGAGTGGAACATTGTCCTTCTCCTTCGGCCACAAGGGGTTCCTCAACGGGTAGGATATATCCAACACCCATTCTTCTTATGACTTGAGGAGGAATTTCATCACCTACATCACAAGTACCACTTTGCTCCACTTGGGAGTCGTTATTTTCATCAAACTCTATGTTACTAGTCTCCTCAATGAGTCCATTGGACTTATTGAGGACACGGTAAGCATGAGAGTTTGTAGCATAACCAACAAATATGCCCTCGTGAGCTCTAGATTCAAATTTAGACAAGCGAACACCTTTCTTGAGAATGAAACACTTACACCCGAATACCCGGAAGTACTTGAGATTGGGCTTGCTACCGGTAAGTATCTCATACGGAGTTTTGTTCAAGCCTTTGCGGAGATAGAGCCGATTTGATGCATGTCAAGCGGTGTTGATGGCTTCGGCCCAAAAGTTGTATGGAGATTTGAATTCTGCCATCATGGTTCTTGCTGCATCCATCAGAGTTCGGTTCTTTCTCTCCGCTACACCGTTTTGTTGAGGGGTATATGGGGCTTCATATTGATGTTTGATCCCCTCATCACTAAGAAACTCATCCAAGGTGTAGTTCTTGAACTCGGTGCCGTTGTCACTTCTGATCATCAAAATCTTTGCTTCATGTTGTCGTTGAGCTTCATTTGCAAAGTTGATGACGGTTTGTTGGGTCTCACTCTTCTTCTTGAAGAAGTATACCCAGGTGTATCTTGAGTAATCATCCACAATCACCAAGCAGTACTTTCTACCCCCAAGACTATCAAAAGATGGAGGCCCAAAGAGGTCCATGTGAAGGAGCTCTAGGGGTCTCTTTGAATAGATGATAGTCGTGGGAGGGTGAGCCGTCTCATGTAACTTTCCTTCAATGCAGGCCCTGCAAGCACGATCTTTGGAAAAGCTAACATTTTTTAGTCCACGGACACGGTCCCCCTTGAGAAGACTTTGCAAAGATCTCATATTGACGTGGGCCAAACGACGATGCCAAAGCCATCCCACATCAACTTTAGCCATTAAGCATGTTGCGACCTTAGTGGGTTGCTTCGAGAATTTAACCACATAAATGCCGTTCTCGACATGCCCAACATAGGCTACTTTAAGAGTCTTGCTCCACAAGAGGGCCACATTATCAATATCAAAGAATGTAGCAAAGCCCATGAGTGCAAGTTGGCGAACAGAAAGTAAGTTGTATGCAAGGGACTCAACAAGCATGACTTTCTCGATCGTGAGATCGTGAGAGACAACAACCTTGCCAAGCCCCAATACCTTAGAAGATGAAGCATCACCCCATTCGACGTTGGTGGCCATAGATGAACCAAGATGAACGTCCACCACCAAGTCTTTGCTTCCGGTCATATGATTTGTGGCTCCGCTATCGAGCAACCATGATCCCCCACCGGAAGCAAACTCCTACAAGAGATCAATGCTTGGTTTTAGGTACCCATTTGGTAATGGATCCTTTGAGGTTAGTAACAAGGGTCTTAGGAACCCAAATGGACCATTCAATGTACTCATAAGAAGAACCAACAAATTTAGCAAACACATGACCATCACTAGCACGACATAAAACATATGAAGGATTAAAGTCGTCGGCCATGTTTGATGGTATGGTGGAGTTTTTCTTGACACCACCATTTTTCACCATTTTCTTCTTCTTTGATGTTCCCTCTCCTTCTTTCACAAAAGATTGTCAGAGAGGGGGTGGTTGCTTGGTCTTGTCATTCTTCTTCTTCTTGGGCTTAGGAACAAACCCAATTCCTTCCTTTGCCACAACCTCCTTTTGATTGCTCAAAAGATTGTTGAGGTTCTTCTCACCTTGTATACAAGTCGCAAGGCCTTTCTCAAGTTGCTTCTTCAACTTGGCATTTTCTTCTACAAGATGCACATGCTCGCAACACGGGTTAGTAGCATTTGCATTATCAATTAATACCATGCGAGGAAAGATAGCCTTTTCCTTGGTTAGCGAAACTTGGAGTTGATCATGAGACTCCTTGAGAGTAGCATGCATACCTTTCAAGGCCTTGTGAGCCTTGTCGAGTATGGCAAACTCTTCTTTGAGTTTAGCATGGTCAACCTCAAGTTTTGCCTTCTCGGAATTAAGCACACGAGAGACAACTAATGCATGATCAAGATTTTTCTTTAATTTAGCATGATCATCGTTGTGTGACTCCTCAAGAGCCAAACGAAGACCACGCTCTTCCTCTAGGGCGTTAGAGAGATCCGATATCTCATCGGCATAGTCTCGACTATGTCCTTCCATTT
Organism: Secale cereale; assembly: GCA_902687465.1. Taxonomy (NCBI): domain Eukaryota; kingdom Viridiplantae; phylum Streptophyta; class Magnoliopsida; order Poales; family Poaceae; genus Secale; species Secale cereale. Next base: position 600,069,965 of record LR738709.1, read on the forward strand.
TAGTAATGGTTTCCCCGTGAGCCTCGATCATGTCATTGGCCTCACCGAGTTGTTCCAAGAGAGCAACAAAATGCTTCTTGGGTTTGCCCTTGAGATTTTTTATGAACAACTCAAATTCATTCTCTCCCTCCTTAGTTACCTCACTTTCATCAATACAATTCATTAATGACGGAGAAGTGATGGTAGTATTGATGTTTGGGGTTACCTTGTTGGTGGCCTTGGCCATGAGACACTTGGCGGTGATGTTCTCATTAGGCGAGTTGAAGAGAGATGAGTGCGGAGTAGTAGCAATAGCAATTGTGGCCATGGTGACCGTCTCATCATCTTCATCATCATCATCATCCTCAACATATTCTTCTTGGGCCACCAACCCTTTCGGAGGAGTCTTCTTGTTGAAGTTGTTCTTGTTAGGATAGGACTTTGACTTGTCCTTCTGGATAAGCTTGCCTCCAAAGTCTTCTCTCTTCTCATAAGGGCAATCTGCAACGAAGTGGCTTACATTGCCACAGTTGAAGCATGTCCTTACTCGTTGCTTGCCCTTGTTTCCACTTGAGTTGTTCCTGTTGAAGTTGGGTCTTCTGTTCTTCTTGCCCCAGAATTGCCTTGAAGCAAGAGCCATGTGCTCATGATAGGCATATTTGGTGTCCTCGGGGCTACACTCATCATCATCTTCCACCTCCTCTTCTTCCACACAAGCCTTGGCCTTCAGGGAAAGATTAGGCTTCTTCAATCGTTGAGCTCTCAAGACCGCATTGTCGGCGGTCATATCCAAGATCCTCATGGCAACAAACTCATCCAACACTTCATTTGAGGATAAGTGGTGGAAGTCCGGTCTCTGACGAATGACAGAGGACATGCTCTTATGATAGGGCTTCATGGCCTTGAGGAACTTGCGCTTGATCCAATTGTCATCCGTGTCCTTACTGCCATGATCTCGAAGAGAGACCGCAAGTATAGTTAATCTCCGATTTAGTTCACGAGGATCTTCTTCTTCGATCATGGCAAACTCATCGGCTTCATCTTGCACAACTTCATAGTTGGAGCGTTGAATACTGGTGCTTCCCTTGTACATCGTGCCAACATGCTCCCAAGCTTCCTTGGCCACAGTGAAGGGTCGAAGATGTGCAATGTCTTCAGGAGGGATGGCATCTTGAAGAATGCAAAGAGCGAACTCGTTGAATTGATGATCCGCAGTTTCTTTTGGAGTCATGTTGTCGGGATCATGCGGATAAAAACCTTGCTCAATGATTCTCCAAAGATTAGTAGAACAATGATTTATATGACGTTTGAAGTGAAACACCCAAGTAGCAAAATCAGAATTTTTTATAAACTTGGGAGGAAGCCCAACGGAATTTAAATGCGGTGTGGGAACGGGTCCTCCATAGTGAGTAGGAGGAGCGGAGTGGGCAAAGATCCCACTCCCATTCTTAGTAACAGGGGCTTGTTCACTAGTAGCTTCTCCCTTGTCGGTATTAGCCTCCGACACGTTGGTAGCGGGACGAACCACTTCCAACGGTGCGGTGGATAATTTAAGCCCCTCAAGCAAATCTTTAAACATGCCTTTGACCTCGCTCGCTAGTGACTCTTTCAATGTGGTCAAGGCCACATTGAACTCCTCACGAGAGACCGAGGCTCCCCCATCTGACGTAGGCAAGGACGGAGTTCCACCGGAATGATCCTCCGTCTCGACTACGTTGTCACCCATACTCTTTGGACGGTAAAGTCCTTAAAAAGAGACGAGGCTCTGATACCAATTGAAAGGATCGATATGGTTGACTAGAGAGGGGGGGGGGGGGCGAGTGAATAGGCAACTAACAATTTTTAGCTTTTCTTAACCTCTTTAAATTAAGCGTCAAAGTAAGTTTTCTACATATGCTACTAAGATGACAACTAATGGAAAGTAAAGATAACAACTTCACAAGCAAGCTATAGGAGTTAAACAAGTAATGCTTGCACAAGTAAAGGTAAGAAATAACCACATGAGGAACCGGTGGAGACGAGGAAGTGTTGCCGAAGTTCCTTCCCTTTGAGGGGAAGTACATCTCCGTTGGAACGGTGTGGAGGCACAATGCTCCCCAAGAAGCCACTAGGGCCACCGTATTCTCCTCACGCCCTCACACGATGCAAGGTGCCGTGATTCCAGTAGTGGTGCCCTTGAAGGCGGCAACCGAACCTTTACAAACAAGGTTGGGGCTATCTCCACAACTTGGAGGCTCCCAACAAAACCACGAAGCTTCACCACAATGGAATATGGCTTCGAGGTGACCTCAACCGTCTAGGGTGCTCAAACACCCAAGAGTAACAAGATCCGCAAGGGATTAGTGGGGGGAATCAAATATCCCTTGGTGGAAGTGTAGATCGATGCCTTCTCAAGCAATCCCGATCAAATCAACAAGTTTGATTGGCTAGGGAGAGAGATCGGGCGGAAATGGAGCTTTGGAGCAACAATGGAGTATGTGGGGGAAGAGGTAAGTCTTCTTGGGGAAGAAGACCCCCTATATATAGTGGGAGAGCAAATCCAACTGTTATGCACGTTTTCTGCCCGCAGAGAGCAGTAGTACCGCACGTAAGTTGCGGTACTACCGCTTGGTGAGCGGTACTACCGCTCTGGGTGCGGTACTACCGCTAGGCAAAAACAAGCGAGCCGAGGACAACCACAGATGAAATAAATTACATCTGTGGCTACCTCCGCAGAAAAACGGTAGTAGCAAAACACGACACGGTACTACCGCTTGGAGCAAGCGGTACTACCGCGTAGGATGCGGAAGTAAAAAATTACTTCCGCACCTACTTCCACACTTGGTGCAGTGCCGGGCCAGATACACGGTACTACCGTTTTGGGGCCGCGGTACTACCGCTGGTGCGGTACTACCGTGTCTTCAGGCGGTACTACCCTGTAGCTATGCGGTACTACCGCTTATGGAGCGGTACTACTGCTTGCCAGGCAGATGTATTAGTTAAGAAGCCATGGTTTGCATAAACGATAAGAAACGGTTGGAACTCCAGAGAAGCAAGGGAAAGGTGGTGTGAGAGTAAGATGTGTACGTGTTGATTCCACCCAAACCTTTCCGAAACGGACCCCCTCTTAATAGTACGGCTTTCCTATTACTCAAAGCCACCGAAGGGAGCAAAAAGGAAACACCGTCTTCCATCGAATCCGAGGGGCAAGCAATCGTCTTGTGCCTAAGTGAGATATACCTGTAGGAGCTTAGAGCACATGATTAGTCCGCAAATGCATTGTCATCAATCACGAAAACTACTTAGGGAGAAATATGCCCTTACGGCGGGGCCATGACAGGGGGCCTTCCACGGCTTAATTCTGAAGCCTGCTTGATGAGGAGCCAACACCTTAACCATCGGCGATGAAGAACGGGTCCGCACTCCTCCTCTAGACCAAGCGACCATGCCCAAGATCCCACCATAGAAGAAGGCCTTAGCTAAAAGGCAAACATAGGGGCTCCTACCGGACGATCAAGTGAGCTCCGACGATGATGATCCACCACGCTCGCAGACCCATAATGCTGGAGCTGGCCACCCGATCTTGAACAAAAATTCCTGCACACCCTCCTCCCTAGACTTCCTTTTTTTTTGAATATCCAGCATCCCTCGCAGGCCTCCATCATCAACCTCCTAGTCATACAAAGCCGCACTCGCAACCTGTGGAGCGATGTCCCTATCTTGCTCTTGCAAAACACGCATCCACAGGTTTTGAATATCTCCTGCTCTCGCAAAGCCGCACTCGGGCATCCTCCATCTCTTCCACCGCTAGACACTCAAACATGATCTAGAGGTAGGGGACACCGACGAGAGATCGACTGGCCCACCTAGGGCTAGGGTTAGTCAGCAACACCTGTCAGATACATCTGAACACCGACGGTGAAAACGTAATCGAGGATGAACACCTCAGCCTTGACAATGATCTTTTCTACGATAGGCATTTGGCGACCTACTAGGATGTCACCAGAGTCATCATCGATCCCACATGAGTTCAACCCGATGAACATTGTCTAGTAGATGGCGGTCCGCGCAACGGCGGCGGCGACAGTCTCACCATATTTCACTTTCCTGACATCATGTAATACTATGGTTGTCCAAAAGAAGAGACATAAGTTGGTATGTAGTATTTGTTGGCTACCAAATGAAACCATCTAGTTAGCATATATTTATCAACCCATATTTATTTGGATGATACTAGGTGGCAAAATCATATACATGGACAATGACATAACTTCAATCCCTTCAACAAGCACAGGAGAGAGAGAACAAAATAACGAAGTGATAGATCATCAAAGTAATCATTCATTAATAGGTGCATACAAGTATCAGCATTCATATACAATTCCAGAGTTTGAATCTTTACTCCTCCGTCAGATAAGGCATGCTCCCTCTGTTTATTTTTACTCCGCACATTAGGTTTGTCTGAAGTCAAACCTTCGAAAGTTTGACCAAGTTTATACTAAAAAATACCAACATTCACAATATCAAATAAATACAATTATGTAGATGTAGATAGTTTTTAACTTAAATTTGGTCAACCTTTACTAAGTTTGACTTAAGACAAACATAATATGTGGAGTAAAAAGAAACAGAGGGAGTACTTCACTGTTTTTGCTTGTTCATCCAAGACTATCATCTTTTTCTTCTGCATGTGCCTCTGTCATCCACCAGGCAAAACCACTCACAATCACAGGGCCTAAACAACAGCCCCCCATAAAATGTATGCAGTCCATAATTCTTTGTGATCTTGAATGCAAACGCCTACAGGTTATGTGATATTAAAAATGAATACAAACATAAAAAGGAAAGAAGAAGATCATATGTATCTACTTGTGTGTGAGATTTTTACCAGTAAGGGTCATTGGGTTTAGGCTTGACTAGTACAGCAAGATGACGCGCCAGCTGACCATTTTGCCGGACTATCTTGCCACTAATGTTGTAGCTCCTTTCAAGGCCAGAGATCAGATTGTACAGCTCCTCTTTCGTCCCATCAATTTGCACTAAGCGGCTTGCAACGTCTTTTTGTTGCTCAGCTGTGAGGCCCTGAACAGGTTTGGACAAGCTTAAAATGAGTTTCTATTATTAAGAATTGGACGATGAGAACATTGCGGTTAGTTACATAATTGATGGCAATTTTTTTTGGTTTGCAGGGATTTACAAGATTTTAGTAATATATATCACGTGATAAGAAGGATCTAGGAACAGATTCATGGATGCAACCCTACATATGTGTTTAAATTTGAATACAACGCTTTGGGCTAAATCAGACGTCATAGACAGAGCAAGCAGGGGGAGCAGATCTCTCAGGCGGGAAAAGCTAGCTCGTCGCATGGAAACTGACGAGGGGTAACGGAAAGAGAAAAGTTGGCTCCATGCTCCTCTCTTCCTCTTTGGAACGTTGGCAGCGGCTGACGACTAGCTGCTCCAGAGTCCCAGCAGCACGGCAGCCTTCTCTACCTCCAGTCAGCATGTGACTCTCGGTCTCTCCTCCCCTGCTCTCTTGTGCACCTATGCTCCTTTGATTTAGGAATTCCTAGTGCTCTGCTTTGATTTGTGACTGATCTGTAGTGCTATGTCGTGATTAGTAGTGCTATGCACATGCCCTGCCATGAATGTGTATTCTACTGTTAGTTTTTATGCTGTGATTTTAAGGTCTGTAACCATGTATGTCCACTAAATACTATTACCTCTGTCCCGAAATATAAGTCGCCGGGGGAGTTCAGTTTACACTCCCCCAACGACTTATATTTAGGAACGGAGGGTCTATTCTGCTCCCATAGAAGTTCAAAAGTGTCTAGGGCGTTGCCTGACCCTATGCTTAAAAGGTGAACCTATTTCACGAGTATGTCAAGGCATGGTCGAGGGCGTTGCCACAGTCGATGAGATGCTGAACCCCTGTGGTCTTCGGAGCGTGAACCGACCAAGTGTCCTCACCGCATATCGAATTGCTGCCATCCCTGATTCCGCTTTCCCTTGAACCTCGCCTGACCTGTGTGCATATTTATAATGAGTAAGGATTTATCTGTATGGGTCAACATAGCTAACCTATCTTGCTCTTGCAAAACACGCATCGGCTATCCTACTACGAATATTGTTGAAGATATCTTTGTTCTCCTTCTCTTGAAGGTGATCCACTTGTGTTGGTGACACCAACTTCCGTATCACTGGGAGGTACGTACACATGTAACTCAATACCTTCCTAGCTTATATACTGAAACGGAAATTAATTTTAACTTCAAAACCATAAAATGAAGCTTTGTGTAACATTGCTAGTGAGGTTGACTAGGTAAAAAAACCCAAAGAATGATTGACTTGTGTAACAGGAAACACATAATTGCAGTAGAAATTGTGTGAATAAACAAGAAACCAACAATTTCCCTTGTGTGCACAATCTGAGCGAAAAGCCAAAAATACATAAAGGCTTGCAGCATGGCATAACACGAAAGGTGGAACCTGAAGATCAATCAACTGACATGCAAAAGGAGACATAATCACTTTAAACGGTGATATTTAAGGTCTGTCTGTTAAAATTAACAACACAGCATAATAGTACCATCATATTCCCAATCATAAACAATATTTGGGGCATCTGTCATGCCAATAATACCACTAGCACTAGTACTAGTGTGTTAATCAATTTCGGCCAGTATAACCAAGACAAAGCTCCTGCTCTCTCAAATTGCATGTTACTCCTAAGCTTTGATTTCAGGTCAAGACGGTGCAGATATATAAAACAACTTAATCTCTCAATTTTCATGTATCGTCAGTCATTGTATGTTTCACTGCCTACATGTTTAAAGCGAAACATTTGCTCATCTGAAGAAATTTCATAACCACAATGTATAAATATTTGCCCCTACAAGCACTATCACAAAAACCTATCAAGCAAAATCCTGAACTCATGCAGCAAGAACTCGTCAAGAAATAGTCATAGTTATATTATATTCTCAAAATATCCGATCTACAGCAAGTACTCACCGAATACAAAAAACAGGGGAAAAATTGAACAAACAGAGACGCGGGAGGGAGGAAGGAGGGGCCGGGGTGTGGGAGGACGAAGGACTGGTGGCTACCTGCCTATGCACCGGGCGGCGGCGTTGCTGTGTGGGAGCGGCGGGTGCTCCAGGGAGGGAGGCGCTGCTGGGATTCTGTACCGGCGGCGTGGCAGGCTGGCAGCGCGGAGGCTTCGGCCGGCTGGGCGCGCTCGGAAAGAGGGCCTCTCTTTGTCGGGAGGGAGGCGCTCTCTTCGTTCGATGGCTTGAGGGGATAGTGCTCTCCTCCTCCAATTTGTATAAGGGCGCTCGAAACGTGTCATGTGCCGATGGACACCGCATGATATGGATATCTATTCGGCCTCCGTATCATCAAAATTGTACGTAGTACATATAAATGTCGCTATGCTACCCGGCACTTTTTTTTACGGTGCTGCCAAAACATCTAGCCATTCGTTTCCCTCAACGTTATGCTCTTGTGCTCCAGTCGTTGACAGGTGGGATTGCTTTGCCTGTGGACCCACCTTGCGGTGTGCGTCCCGTATGTGTGTGGCGTCTGTCTGATGAATTTTCTCCCAAAATTCTAACGATAGTGCTACACTTACGGGCAGTTTGATACGGAACCAGCCTACGGGAGAATGTGGTTCGCTGCCGGAAGCTGTGGGACCAGCCGTTTCGATTGATGCCAACCTCGTGCTGCCACGATGGATCCGTAAGTGCAGAGCGTATAAACTGCCCGTAAGTGTAGCATTATTGAAATTCTGATAAGTGCAGCGGCACTCATTAACATTCTCGAGCACACCCTGCGATAACCGTCGGATGCATCGCGATCGTGCCCAGTGGCGGAGCCAGAAAATATGTATTAGGGGGGCCAAGTGATGTTAAAATAAGTTATGGAGGACCAAACTATAGCAAAATAGATTTTCAGCAGCAAAAGACTACTAATTATTTCACTGTTCAATAGAAAATTAGCACCAAAATCCAGATGTTAGGGGGGGCCAGGTCCCCTGCTGGTCCCCCTATCTCCGCCACTGATCGCGCCCAGGTGGAACCTGGTCGGGGTGAAATGACGCGTGTCGATCCTGGCAAGAGCGAAACGTCTCACGTGTGGTGGGCCCCGCCATTATCTCTGTCTTCTTCACCTCCCACAACGGCACTCTCCCCCATTCGGCGGTGTGGGCGGTTTCTCCCTCTCTCGCCCAAATCGCCACCACAAATCGATGACGCCCCTGCCCAAATCCGCCTCGCCGCAGTCCAAATTGGTGCTCTCAGGAGGGTTTCGATGTCGTGGGTGGTCGGCGCGTCGAGTTTGCTCTCCGGCGCGGCACGTTGGCCGCAGGGAGCTGCTCTCGCACGCGAGCTCGATGACCGCACGGAGCGGCAGTTGCAGGGAGGAGGCTGATACGTCTCCAACGTATCTACTTTTCCTCACGTTTTTCCTCTTGTTTTGGACTCTAATAGTCTAATTTGCATGATTTGAATGAAACTAACCCCGGACTGACGCTGTTTTCAGCAGAACTACCATGGTGTTGTTTTTATGCAGAAATAAAAGTTTTTTTGACTATGTACTGCAAGGAAACAGCCTCACAACTCTTTATTCAAAATAACAAAGAAAATAGATTCCTTTACAAGATATTTACAAAGAGAGCAGAAAAAAGAACATACTTACAACCCAAGCTGGGTAACATGAACTAACTAAGGAAGATTAGATATCCAAGTTAGAAGGCTATCCTTGTATTTACATTTTGATCCTACGAGAGAGCAAGGTTATATCATGAATAAATGTATGTCTCCATGCTCTGAAAGTAGGCCTCTCATTCCTAAAAACCTTGCCATTCCTTATAATCCAAATATTCCAAGCAGCTGTGAAGACCACTTCAGTGAAGAAAGGATGCCCAAAATCCTGCCTAGCCTTTGCAGCCATGTTATAGGTGGTCATCCGGGCCGAGGATCCCAAATAATCTGCAAGTAATTCCGGACTTTAACACTGAAATTACATGAGAAAAACAAGTGAGCAATATCCTCATGGACAAGATATGGGCATAGCACACAAGTATCATCCTCCACATGCCAATGCCTTCTCTGTAACATGTATCTTGCGTTTAAACGATCCCTCAGCAAAAGCCATCCAAACATCTTAATTTTCAGAGCACATGAGGATTTCCAAATCCATTGAAAGATAGGATCAACAACTATATGTTGATGCTCATGCACATAGAAGGATTTAGGTCTGAAGCACCCCTTATTAAAAGGCCAAATCCATGTGTCATTATTTTCAGTGCAAGCATAAACATTTATCATCTGTTGCAGACATTTCAGCTCAGCAAAAGCCTGTGTAGACAGAGGTAGATGCAAATATGACAGGAGCTGGTGAGAAAGCACTTCAAACACAGAAAGTTGTCCATCAATAACAAATGAAAAAAGCATGGGAAATTTTTCACTTATTGAGGAGCCCATAAGCTCAGCCACCCAACTGTCAGTCCAAAAGAGAATGGACCTTCCATCTCCTAACTTAGGGGTAGCCAGCTGACAGTATTTGTGTGCCAATTTAAACACATCTTGCCACCAGAAGGATCCACAAAGACTGGTAGCATGAGGGACAGAGCTATCATAATAATAATTCCAGATGAGACCAACCCAGGGGATGTCATGATGATTATAGAATTTGTGCAAGAATTTCATAAGCAAGGCCTCATTTTGCACCCTCAAATTGAGCACACCAAGTCCCCCTTTATCTTTTGGTTTGCAAACCAAATCCCAGGCTGCTAGAGATTGTCTGGGAGTATCAGAATTCCCTCTCCAAAGGCATTGTCTCTGGATCCTTTCAATTTGCTTCAGAATCCCAGGGGGGATGACAAGTGTGCAAAGAAAGTATATAGGCATAGAAGTTAAAATAGACTGAAGCAACTGAAGCCTACTTCCTTGGTTCAAAAAGCAATAAGTGGCAGATAACCTCCTTTCAATCCTATGCACAAGAGGCATCAGATCCTGAATTGAGGGCCTGATAGTCCCCATAGGAAGACCCAAATAAGTGAAAGGCATGACCCCCAATTTGCATCCAAGGATTTAGGCCAACCTATTAGCTTCATCCTCAGAAATGTTCATAGGCACCATAAGGGATTTTGCAAAATTCACAGCTAACCCAGTTGTAGTAGCAAAGACATCAAGCATGTCTTTGAGAGCAAGCAGCTAATGCTCCAATGCAGGTAACACAATTAGTGTGTCATCAACATATTGCACTATAGGATAATCCATACTATGAGAAGGGATTGGAAGTGTCAAAATTCCTTTACTGCACATATCATTAACTACAGAATGTAAAAGGTTAGCAGCAAGCACAAGCAGTAAAGGTGACATTGGGTCACCTTGGCTAACTCCCCTCTTACATTTGAAATGATGTCCAGGCACACCATTAAGAAGCACAGAAGATGAGCCAGATGAGAGGATGGATTGCATCCAAGAAATCCATTTATCATTAAAACCCTTATATCTTAGAATCTTGAGAATGGCATCATGCTCAATAGTGTCAAAAGCCTTAGTGAAATCCAACTTTAGCAGGACTATTGGTCTTTTTGATGCTTTACATTGGTGAATGTACTCAAAGCACCAGGCTAAACAATCCTGAATAGACCTAGATTTGATAAATCCATATTGTTTTTGTGAATGCATGAGAGAATCACTTTCTGTAGTCTATTTGCAAGAAGTTAATCAGAAATTTCAAACAGGTATTTGTCAAAGAGATTGGTCTATAGTCATTCAAACCCTCAGGTGCTAGCTTTTTTGGAATCAGAGTTATGAGAGAGCTGTTGATACACTCAAGATCAAGATGTCCTTTAGAAAACTCCTTGACCAATAGGTGAAAATCATCCTTAATAATTTCCCAACACTTTTTGAGAAATAGGCTTGTGAAACCATCCGGGCCAGGAGCTCTATCAGGTGGCATTTCTTTAATAAAACATTCAATTTCCTGCTGAGAGAATGACTTGGTCAGGTCATCAAGTCCCTCAACCTTTTTGATGATATTTGGCATGTCAAATCCCATTTGTGTGATATTAGAACAACCCATCCTCTGCTTGAATTCTTGCAAGAAAAGGCCAGGAATTGTTGCATGATCAGAAGTCACTTGCCCATTATCAAAAGTTATATTGGAAATAGAGTTGCTCCTGTAACGCTCAGTGGGCATGGCATGGAATTTTTTTGTGTTATCTTCACTAACTTTAATACTCCTGACACTACAAAATAATGACACATCCGTGACATTTTGGGCCGAACAAAACTTTTTTCTGTCATACTTATGACACTTCTATGACAATAATTGTGACAAAACACGGTATCATCATAGATGTGGTGGGGTCCTACTTCTATGACAAAAAAATCATGACAGAAAATGGGCTTTTCGTCCTGGGCGGGCCGAAGACGCAGCTGGATGACATTCTTTGGGCCGTCCATGACGGAAAAACCGTGGTAGAAGCGAGGGCGAGGAAAATATCGGGGCGTTCCCGGTTACGGTGGGTGGTCGGGGCCGAGCGATGCGCGTTTCTCTCGTACATGCACGCGCGCGGGTGCGAGGCGTTGGGCTCTAACTGAACCCGAGCAAGGCGTTGTGCTCTAATTGAACCCGAGTGATTGCACTGCAGGCTACGCGTTACTGAACCCGAGCGATCGATCGATGGCTGTTAACTGAACCCGATCGAGCGATTCCTTCGCTACTGCTGCTAACTGAAGCCGATTGATGGGGGGGGGGGGGTGG
>LR738709.1:600081735-600122357 GCA_902687465.1 Secale cereale
GGGGGTGGCTGACCAGGACCCCGTGGTGTTGCCTCTACATGAACATGACCCCATTCGATCGAGCCGGTTGGGGCTGCATGAACAGGACCCCGTGGAGGGCTGCATGAACAGGACCACCCCGTGGAGGGCTGCACACTACTAGGAAAAGGGCTATAGATGGTATGGCCACTAATGGCGCACCAGACATGTGGTGCGCCATTAGTATATACTAATGGCGCACCATGTGCGGGTGCGCCATTAGTGTCCAAATACTAATGGCGCACCACATCCACGGTGCGCCATTAGTAACAATTTTTTTTCATTTTTTTTCAAAACTACTAATGGCGCACCAGTGGGTAGTGCGCCATTACTAGTTAAACTAGTAATGGCGCACCACATCCACGGTGCGCCATTAGTAAATTTTTTTCAATTTTTTTTAATTTTTTTAATTTTTTTTCCATTTTTTTTTTCAAAACTACTAATGGCACACCAGCGGATAGTGCGCCATTACTAGTTGAACTAGTAATGGAACTAGTAATGGCGCACCACATCCACGATGCGCCACTAGTATTTTTTTTTCAAATTTTGTTTTTATTATTTTTTATTTTTTTCTTCAAAACTAGTAATGGCGCACCGTGGGAACTAGTAATGGCGCACCACTCCCACGGTGCGCCATTACTAAGTTGGCCCAAAATTTCACCAACTGCACCCCTCCCCGTGGACCGCCTTTTCCAGTTTTTTTTAAAAGTAAATGATGGAAATGTCAAAAAAATAAAAGAAAATAAGTTTCCCATGTGATATGTGGTCTACTTGTTGGAAAAATTTACAAATATTAATTTCGACTTTATTTGCAAAATATCTCTGGAATTTGTAAAATGGGCATAACTTTTGCATACGAACTAAAAAGTTTTTTATATGAAAAAACATCTACTCGAAAAGTTACATCCGAATTTAACGGGGGGAACCTAACAAAAAATCCCAAAAAACCTAACAAAAAAAGTTATGGGGCTTTTAAGATCTAGAGGCAAAAAAATAAAAAAAAAATTCAAACTTGCTAGTGGCGCACCGCCTGCTAGGTGCGCCACTAGTAACTGAAAAAAATTGGTTTCGAAAAAAAAATTTGATTTTTTTTTCAAAATATGATAATACGTAATATGACCGGGAAGTTTGAAATACTTTTTCATAATTTCATCATACTCATGAACATGAACAAAGTCTTAGACATCAAGAAGATTTAATAGGATTGATATGATAGATATATCAACAAGTGCGTGTGAAGTGAGCTGGTGTTGGGGTTGGATAGAATTGTGAAGTTAAGCGTGCTTGGGCTGGAGTAGTGTGAGGATGGGTGACCTTCCGGGAGGTTTGACCACAGAGTGTGATTTGACTTGAGATTAAGCATATTGACCCGAGATTAAGACATAGTGACGTGAGATTAAGAAAAAAGCGAAAACAATTTTTTTTTTAAAAAAATTCTGAATTTTTTTTTAAAAAAAAATTTTTGAAACAGAAAATGTTACTAATGGCGCACTTCCATGTGGTGCGCCATTAGTATACCATATACTAATGGCGCACCGAGGGCTATACTAATGGCGCACCTGTGGTGCGCCTCACTATGTGCGTTCGGTTTATTCGGTTTGCATGGTTCGGTTTATACGGTTTCCGGTTTATATGGTATTAATACTTCTGTTTATACGGTATGAAATTAAAATACGGTTCGGTTTCCGTATATACCAAATTATTTCGGTATAGTTTCGATATATACCATAATAACCAAAGTTGACGCGAATTTGAAAATGACATACTATATTTTACAAATTTATAATTCAAAGCACATACTTTTTTAATACAAACGGTATATAACTTTATATAAGTATATATGCATGCCTCAAATCATGCCTTGAAAGGATATGGACGTGCTTAGCATTTTTGCAAGAGAAAAAATATTACGTTACAAGAAAAAATGGATGTTCTTTGCAGGAAATTTTACTCCTATACAAGAAAATTGACTACTTGTATAGTTGTTTGCCTCAAGAAATATAAATATATTTTTATTTCAGTTTATTCGGTTAACCATTCGGTTTTTCGGTATATACCAAAAATTTATTTTTTTTTGAAAAAAATATATTTTTAAAAGAAATTCTGAAAATTGTTTTTTAAAAATAATTTTAAAATTTTTTTGAAACAAAAAATGTTACTAATGGCGCACTTCCATGTGGTGCGCCATTAGTATACCAGATACTAATGGCGCACCGAGGGCTATACTAATGGCGCACCTGTGGCACGCCTCACTCTGTGCGTTCGGTTTATTCGGTTTGCATGGTTCGGTTTATACGGTTTTCCGGTTTGTACGGTATTAATACTTCTGTTTATACGGTATGAAATTAAAATATGGTTCGGTTTCCACTAGCAGCCCTTTTTCTAGTAGTGGCATGAACAGTAGATGGTGGAGGGCTGGATGAACAGTAGCCCGTGGAGGGGTGGTTGAACAGGAGCCCGTGGAGAGGGTTGGTTGAACAGTAGCCGGTGGAGTAGCGCGCGCTGGAGGCTGAACAGTCGCAGGTGGAGGCTGGAGGAGGTCGACGGTGGATGAACAGTAGCCCGTGGAGGCTGGAGGGGGTCGACGGTGGTGATGAACAGTATCCCGTGGAGTCCCTTTTTTGTGGTACGCCACACCCCTCCCGATGAACAGGACCCCCGTTTCGACCATAGCGCTCCAACACAAGTCCGTTTCCTCCGTTTTGCGGTACACCACACCCCTCCCGATGAACATGACCCCCGTTTCGACCGTAGCGCTCTAACACAAGTCCGTTTCCTCCGTTTTGTGGTATGCCACACCCCTCTAGATTAACATGACCCCTGTTTCGACTGTAGGAGGTCCGTTTCCTCCGTTTTGCGGTACACCAGACCCCTCTCGATGAACAGGATCCCGTTTCGAACATGGCCGGTCGAACACAAGGCCGTTTCCTCCGTTCTGCGATACGCCAGGCCTCGTTTCCATCGGCTGTTCCGTCCAAGCCCTCCCGATGAAAACAACGACGCATTCCGTTCTGACCCAGCCGGTTGGCTCCCCATGAACACGACGACGACGCTGTTTCTCCATTCCGACCCAGCCATGTACACGAGCCCTGGCCGTACGTACGCGCGAGTAGGCGTTTGAGACCCCGCCCATATGTACGTACGTGGCCGTATTTACTTTCTTGCACCCTGGCCGCTGTACGTACGTGTACATGCTACGTGCGTGCCTCTGTTACGACACGTGCACTCCTCTACATCGACCAGTATGTACGTACACGTTCGCGACCAGAATGACAATGCTACGTACGCTTCGACCAGGTGGGTCCCGACTGTCAGGAACTTCCTTGCGTGCGAAGATGTAGCTGGTGGGTCCCAGCAGTCAGGGGGGCGAATCGTTTATTTGCCTGGTTGCACTTCCTTGCGTGTGAAGATATAGCTGGTGGGTCCCAGCTGTCAGGGGGCAATGTTTTTTTTCGCTAAATACGGTGGCCCATCCGGTGGGTCCCCGCTGTCAGGTGGAGGAATAATTATTTTGCGCGTAATAAGGAGGCACTTCCTTACTGCGGCCGTGGACCCAGTTGTCAGCCTCACCATGTACAGTCCACGTCCGATGGAAGCCGTTCCTTGACCACGTTGACCACGCCGTTCCGAGAGCACCAGGGCGATGGACGATAGCGAGGCCTAGGAAGGGGACGACGCGGAGCCAGGGAAGACGCGGTAGTGGATGCCCACGCGGAGAGGAGTATGAGGGTTCACTGGTTCGGCTGCGGTGTGAGGCTGCCATCGCCGCAGAATAACAGGGGGTGTTGGTGAGTAGAGGGATGGCCTAGCGAGCGGTGGGAGTAGTAGGAGGTGGTGAGGCCTCCACGGCATCGCAGCCGGTCATGGGAGGCAGGAGCACGAGGCACGACCGGCGCTGCTTTGGGCGGCTAGAGCAACAAGATTGGAGGTTGAAGAAGCACTATGGCCGTTGGATGGACATCGTACGGTCACTGGAGCTATAATCGTGCATATTGACTAAGTTGACAAAGCCCTCCGTCCCTGTAAACTTAGTAGGCCCACAAGTCAGCCTCCCACTATACTGGGTCCCAGCTAGCAGGGGGAGTATTCATTTTTTGTGCGTAATAAGGAGGCACTTCCTTGCGTGCGAAGATATAGCTGGTGGGTCCGAGCTGTCAGCAGCGGTAACGTTTTTTCGCGAAATACAGAGGCCCTTTTGGTGGGTCCCAGATGTCAGGTGGAGGAATCATTATTTTGCGCGTAATAAGGAGGCATTTCCTTGCGTGCGGCCGTGGACCCAGCTGTCAGCCTCTCCACGTACAATCCAGTTCAGATGCATGTCGGTCGTTGAGCACGTTGACCAGGCCGTGCCGAGAGCACCAGGGCGGTGGACGACGGCGAGGCCTAGGAAGGGAACGACACGGAGCCAGGGAAGACTCGGCAGTTGTTTCCCACGTGGAGGGGAGTACGACTGTACGAGGGTTTACTGGTTCGTCTGCCATCGCCGGAGAATAACAGCAGGTGTGGGTGAGTAGAGGGATGGCTAGGCCAGCGATGGGAGTACGGTGGGGCAGTGAGGCCTACGCGGCAGCACAGTCGGCCGCGGGGAGGAGAGAGCAGGCAGTCCCGCCGGCGCTTGTTTGAGCGACTGGAACAGGAAGAGAAGAGATTGAAGAAGCACGACAGCCGTTGGATGGACATCCAACAGTAACTGCTTGTGCGTCAACCTTTTCTTTAGGAAAGCCTCAAATCTGCGGAAAACATCATACAACCTATCTGCCATTATTAGATTACAGCCCATTTGCTAATTCTTAAGGTTTTTTTGGAGCCCATATTCTTTTTGTTAGCATTACAACCCATATTGTGGCCACAGTTAAAAAAACATACGAAATTTTGCATATTTCGGTGCGGTCCGAACTGTTTTTAATCCTAAAATTTGGAGTCAAGTTCAAACTGATTTTAAACATAAATATATATCAATATAAAATCCAACAAATTGTCCACGCATAAAAATCAATGCAATTTAAAATCTCGAAATGAAAAAAAGAAATTTGAAACTAATTGCCGGTCTGATGTGTTTTAAAAATGTGCAGCCCATTTCTCATTACTGATAGGCCATTTTCTCGGCCAGCCGAATGAAATCTCTCCTCGTCTGGAAAGATTTGCAACCCATCAGGCCTGACAAAGCGACTTACTTGGCAAATCACAAAAAAACTGGGCTGTGACCGTGGACCCAGCTGTCAGCCTCTCCACGTACAGTACTCTTCCGATGGAAGTCGGTCGTTGACCACATTGACTACGCCGCGCCGAGAGCACCAAGGCGGTGGACGATGGTGAGGCCTAGGTAGGACATGACGCGGAGCCAGGGAAGACGCGGCAGTGGATGCCCACGCAGAGAGGAGTACGAGGGTTCACTGGTTCGACTGCGGTGTGAGGCTGCCGTCGCCGCAAGGCCTGGCTAGCGGTGGGAGTAGTAGCGGGCGATGAGGCCTCAACGGCAGCACAGCCGACCACTGGAGGCAGGAGCAGGCGGTCTCGCCGGCGCTAGTTTGGGCGGCTGGTGCAAGAAGAGCAGCGATTGAAGAAGCATCATGACCGTTCGATTCAAATCCAATGGTTACTGCTGCTAGAATCGTTTGTTGACTAAGTTGACAAGCCCTACGTACGCGTCAACTTAGTAGGCCCACAGGCCAGCCTCCCAACCGGTGCGCCCCAGATGTCAGTAGGAGGAATCATTTTTTTCCGCGTAATAAGGAGGCAGTTGATTGCGTGCGGCTAGGCCAGCGGAGGGAGTAGGGTGGGCCGGGGCAGCCGGCGCGGCATCACAGCGGGCCACAAGAGGAGGGAGTAGGCAGTCCCGCCGGCGCTAGTTTAGGCGGCTGGAGCAGGAAGATAAGAGATTGAAGAAGCACGTCGACCGTTGGATGGACATCCAACAGTCACTGGTGCTAGAATCGTGTGTTGAATGACAAAGCCTTGCGTAAACAAGTCAGCCTCGAAATCTGTGGTGTCTACAGCCCATTTGCTATTATTTTTATAATTTTTACTCATTTTCTAATTCATATGAAATTTATTGCAGCCCGTTTTCCATTTTTAGGATTGCTGCCCATTTTCTGGTCGGTGCCAGGGTTAAAAAAATAACTAAATATGTGGGAAATTTTGAAAATTCGCAAATTTTTGCTGGGGAACAAAATATTCTTAATTCAAAAATTAGTAGCCATACTAAAACAAATTTAAAAATAAATTAGTAGTATGTCATGTTAAATCCAATGAAATGCGTATAAGATATCAGTGAAGAACAAAAACAAAAAAAGAAACTAATATCCCATTTGCTATTTTTTTTGGAATTTTCAACCCCTTTTGATATTAATTTTAACAGACACTGACCATACTCTTTGGCCAGGCCGGAATGCGTCCCTCCTCGTCTTGAAAGATTTGCAGCCCAGTATGTCGGAGAAAACAAATAGGCCTAGCTTGGGTATTCTTCAAAAAAAAAATACTGGGCTACCTATTTTCCCAAAGAAAAAACTACTGGGCTGGTCATGTTGTTAGACGGGCCACAGAGACTGCACAACCCAATTTATAGCTTGCTCCGCCGAATTACTTATTTATTTTTAGGGGACCATGAGCATGTACCTGGGCCGGATTCATGTGAGAGCCTCCCTTCCAGTTAATTACGGGCTTCTCTATTGGGCCTCCATCAGTGGGCTGCATGTTATCAACAAGTAAAAAATGTGTTCCGTAAGAAAAATAATATGCGCTACGTACAGTACGGGGCACTAAAGGATCGAACCGTGCAACGACTTCCAAAACATTGTGTTTGTCGTTCTAACAACATATTTATTCAACCAACAGACGAAATATACTACTGATTGTACATTGAAAACATCAGCAACAACAACCAGGGCTGGGGGTGCAACAAAAGCAGTAAGCTGGCCAAAAGAGTGAAGACACAGCTCTCTCTTCCAAACCAAACATCAGCCATCATTACAAAAGGGTTACCAAAAAAGAACAAGTGTATGCATCAAACTAAATAAAGATCCTACTACACAAGTGTACGCATCTAACTAACTGGCTCAGTTAGACGTTACTATTTATTAAGATGTGGAGATTGGCTGACGGCTTAAACCAGATGGGTGCCTGACGGAGGAAACTCCAGCCAGCAGGCCGAAGTCTGATACTTGCGACCCTCTCTCCTACTTTGGGCTGCAGAGCGTGGCGGCACATATCAGGGTATGGTGCGTGCAGAGACGCATGGTACGCTGTGTACACACAGTTTTGCGTGATGAACGAAACCGCACTGCCATCATGATCCTTGTCATCGGTTATCTCCTGGTTAATCGGATAATTCAGTCCGACAAACAGAGAGCGTGTACCAAGGCTACTTACCAACCTCCAGCCAAAAATTCATGAAGGCCCAGAAAATCTGGGATCCTGCTCAAAGACCTTGCAGTGACTGTGATTGCATTCTGCGAAACAACACGTCCGATACGTGTGAACGAATGATCGTTCGCCGTTGTCTGATCGAGCCAGGAACCACCTGCAACTACCATGCCACTTTTCTTTGAAAGGTTCTGGGATTAGGAAGGGTAGGGACACCAGGTGGCCTACAACATCATATCAAGTTGGAGTCAAATAACCCTACAAAAAAGTTGGGAGTCAAATAAAAAAGGGCTCTTGATGTAGTCAATCTTAAGAACAACATGTTATGAGCATGAATATTTTTTCAGTAAATGTTGATAGTAATATAAACAAGCCATCATGATATCATAGGAAAGTAACATACTCATGTAACAACTGTTTGTAGCGATGACTGGAGTAGGCCAGCAATACGTCCAGCCATAGAAGGAGTCGACAGCGTAAATGAAGCCCTTGTGTTCAATGGCATCAGAGAACCATGGAGGATGTATGATCCTGCGATGGACGTGCAGATTTATCCACTTACCGCAGTGACCTGTTTGATAGGCGATACCGCGGTTGAAGAACGCAATTAACCTGAAGTCTTTATAATTCGCAGATCACTACTGGCCCTTGGCGAAGAATATCAAGTACGAGACGTGCTACCCGTTCACCATGCCGGATTCGCTGGAGGATCAGTGCCGCCTGCTAGTCTCGGAGGAGGATGGCAGCGTCTTCCTCTTGATCGTGGGCACCGGCGAGGCCCGCGCAGGCCGCCGCCACATCTCTGTAGTGTGCATCAGGGGCGACGCCGCTGACGCTGACACTGACACGAGGCTGATGTACGGGTGCGTGCTCACTATTACTACCCCTCGGAGGTACGTGGGCGGCGACGCTGGCTACGTCAAGCTGACTTGGACTCTGCCGAGATGGGACCTTCCCACCGATGTGGACATGGAAGACACATGATATTATTTGACCCCCAACAATGTGCACGGTGACTCCAAGGAGGTTCACCTGGACATCTGCATTATCAAGTTAAATGTTGATCATTAGTCTTCGCTCAATGTAATCCGCTGTCTAAGCATGTGGAGACTTCCATGCATGATCTCGCTCTATTGGATTATTGCGCATGAATAAAAGTGTATCCATTTATGATTTAGTCTAGAATCTTCCATTTATGAATTTTTACTATAGTATTGGTGAAAGACTTATGATCAACCATTTCTTACATATCCTCTGCCCCTTTCAAGTCATCCTAATTTAATCTCTCCGTCTAGGTGTATAAGGGCATGGTTAATACTTAAATAGTATAGACAACTGTTGACTATGAGAAAGTGCCATGTCATCTGTAGCCAACATGTATAACAATGGATACTCAAAAACTAATTCTTGAAGATCATTTCCTGCAAAGCATAATAAGAGTTATTTCTTCACAAGTTTTGGATGCAGGTTGAACAGTTGAACGCTTTTGTTTGCAAAAGATACTTTTTTTTTTATCTATTTCACTCGGATGTTTGTGAGCTCTAGAGATGAAATAATATCCAAACAAACCTATCGATACCCGTTACACATGAGATGACCCCCACATCCTTTGTCAAAATATACAACTCCCCGATCAATGCATTTCACTCTTCCGTGCAACGCACGGGCACCTTACTATAGATTAGTACGACCAAAAATTGAAGTAACATTATATATAGTATGATAAATGATGATGCATGTCACCTAAAATTATATCATTTAAAATTATGTTCAAATACGAATCCAACGATATTGTTTTTGTTGACATGCACTAACATTTTGTCAGTTAAATCTTCAGTCAAATTCAATGGTGGATAAACCACGACTGATGTAGTAGTACTAGTGTGGAGGGCGGCGCTGCACGGGAGTCTCACCCCGCTCGTGGCGCGGCAGTAAAGCCGTCATATCACAAAACCCAACCACTCCCAGTAATAAGTGGCCTGGTAAAATAAACGGACAAGCAACCATTACACCACTCCGTCTTTTTTGCATTTCATCTCTCTGCATTTACTTTCTTCGGTTCATCTCACACACTCGATCCCTAGCTACTACTCCTAGTATCCCTAGCTATTACTCCTAGGGCTAGTTCTTTTGGCGGCTTCCCCAGCTTTTCCTATCAGACTAGTCACAGTGGAGAGTAACATTAAGGCACCTCACTCATTTATTTGGTCTTCTAAACTAGTACTACTAGTAGTACCTCCGTCCTGGTTTATTCCTCACCATTGTAATTTGTGCTAAATTTTGATCTAAGATTTAACTGATAAAATGTTAGTGCATGTGGCATGCACTAACATTTCATTAGTTAAATTTATGATCAAAATTTGACACAGATTACAATGGGGACCAATAAACCAGGACAAAGGTACTTAGTAGTTATGGGATTACTAATCTATGAGCCTAAAAGAACTAGCCCCTGGTACTCTTACTAGTAGTACTCCCTCCGTCTAGGTGTGTAAGTCACCTAAGGTGGAGCAGCGTGACCTAGGTGGCTGCTGATTGGAAAATGCCAAAGAATCAGACCGAAAATTCGTCCAATCACCGCACCACCTTTTTCCTCCTAAACCAAACGGACATTACCAATGAATCCCTAATTAATAGGGCTGTCGTTACAGCCAACCCATGCAGGCCCATTGACGTGCATGCAAACTGGGGTCAATCCCTCCCCTAATCAACATGTTCTTTCTCTACATGCATAGGTCACTCATTCTCTCCCGCATTAACTTCCTCCCCCGCGTGGTTCAGCCAAAAAAATTGCTCGCTGATGAACGAGGCAGTGAGGGGAACGGGGACGAAATTTGATACATTGCGCCTAAGTGTTTTGGGAATATCTGATTTTCGTAAGGTGACTTACACACCTAGACGGAGGGAGTAGTACTCAAGTTGGAATTCCAATTACACGGCACAACTTGTTAGGCAAAAAATTCGATACAGGGTGTAGGAAGCGGTTTGGGAATTTGGATGCCTTTCCGACCAGTGAGATACTCCGTTCAAAGTACGACAGAGAAATAACCACAGAGAAGGACGCTAAAAGTAAACAATCAAACGAGCATTTTTGCATTGAATCGTTTCACAAGCTTGACTAGTGATGTTTCTCTACTTTTATAAAAACCGCATCGTAGTGTTAAAACGTGCATTTGCATGTACATAAGTAATAAGTAGTACTCCCTCCGTCTAGGTGTATAAGTCTTCCCTCTTTCTTGGTCACGATGCACAACCAAAGATGACTTATTGACCTGGACCGAGGGAGTAGCACAGTCTGCAAGCATATATAGAGAGAGACATGTAGTGCGATAGTATATAGTAATTTGTGCTATATGCACGTACTTACAAAATGCGTACGAATACACAAGGTTTCCAAACTTTCCCTTTACATACTTAATTAAGGACGCTAATAATTCCTGAACGTTCGGTATTTATCATTTGCTTCCCAAAACTAATGAGATCGCCTTACAAAATAAAAATTATACTCCTACTAAAAGCCACGACGCTCGCAAGAGCGCTTGCGACGCGCCACGAGTGCCCTGGTGCGCGGCCGTTTCCCAGCGCGCCCACACAATGCCTCTTCCTCAGCCTCGCAACTCGCGAGGCGCTGATTGGCGGCTTGCCGACGGGCCAGCGCGATCTCACTGTTGTGGTGATCCAGTGACAACAGGTACTCCTCCTGGCTGGAAGCGTGCACCCGATCCATGTACCACCAAGCGTAGATGAGGCGCTTAGACCAGACTGCACTCAGGGCTTTGGCACGGGCATCCTCCGCCACCCTCACGGCGCTCGCACGAGCCTTCTGCCAAAGAGCCAATTGCCTGACTCTCTCGAACGCGACAT
The DNA here is from genome assembly GCA_902687465.1 of Secale cereale. Taxonomy (NCBI): domain Eukaryota; kingdom Viridiplantae; phylum Streptophyta; class Magnoliopsida; order Poales; family Poaceae; genus Secale; species Secale cereale. The sequence goes on from LR738709.1 coordinate 600,092,980, forward strand.
TGGCCTCCCAGGCAGCTTGTCCCGCGGCGCGCTTCTCTTCCTCGGCCTTCTTCTCCGCCTCTAATTTGGCACGCTTTGCTGGAGGCAAAGCCTCCCACAAGGCGACATCCATTTCTTTCCGAAGCTCCTCAAGGCTGGGGGGGGGGGCTCGGCGGGCGGCGCGGCGTTCTCCTCATAGTGGGGAGCCGACGCGTCCTCCAAAGCGCGTGCTGGCGAGATTGGGAACGCCGACGCATCCAGCTCGACGCGTCGCGGAGAGGACCTGTGACGCCCGAAGACCGACGTCCCAGAAGATTCCAGAGATTCCAGATGTTCCGGGTTCTCCCATGTGTTTCATTTGTGCTTGTGTTATTTATTTTGCATTGCATCATGTCATCATGCCATCATGTCTTTAATCTTTTGCATCTCAACTTAAATAAATCGTGTGGATCTTCGATCCATTTAAATCGAGGGAAGGATGACTTCTCTTTATAACATACCCTCCTAATATTATGGAGCTATTATAAATAAATATTCCATTGTTGGAAGAAACCATCACACACTTGCATAATTTTTCCCCATGTCTGTTTCACTCCAAGTTTTGACTCCCACAACCATGCTTGATCATCTTCCTCTTCTTCTTTCTACCTTTTATTCGCAAGTGACATTTTCCCTGTTCAAAAATGTTCACTAGCTTCCTTTATATATTAGATCATGCCAAAACCCACCTCCTCCAATTTTTCATGTCTTTTGGAAGTGCTTTGGTTGGCCTAAAGATTTATGCAAGTTTGAGTTATTTCCGAACTCGCATAAATTTGTAGTCTCTAAAAATTGCCAAAGCATTTTATTAAAATATCCCACAATTCCAGGTTCCTAGGGATATTTTTTTATCTTAGCTGAAACCTTCTCCTAGCCCCTGTCCATTTTCCTTTTCTTCATCAGGTTTTGAGACTGCTTGTTTTTTTTTAAAATAAGGGAGAGGGCCTCATTGTGATGCATTAGGCCATCTAGGCCTCCTTTTGGCCAAGGCCATCCCTCCCCGTGGCCCAGGCCTCCCTAGGCGGCCCTTTCGCCCCAAGGCCCACGGCCCAGCCGCGGCCTGACCTAACGGGCAGAAGCCCACCTAGCCATCGCACCCTCTCCCTCTCGTTTCCTTCCTGTGCCGCCAGGAGGCTAGCGACCCTGTTCCCCTCGTCCCCCGCTCCTCTCCCTCGCGCCGCACCCAGCGCTCGATCCCGACTCCATCTCTCTCCCTCGCAGCCCCGACTTCCTCTCCCTCGCCCTCCTCCGCGCGCCTCCCTCCTCCACGCCTCTCCTCCGCGCCAGGAGCCCCAGCGCCGCAGCGCTCGCACCCTCCGTCGCCAGGGCCGCAGCCCCGCCGCATCACCAGCGCCGGCCAGGAGCCGCCGCCGTCGCCGCCTAGGCCTCGTCTCCTGCGCGCCCAGGCCCTGCCTCGTCATCCTCGCCTCGCCTCGCGGGTCCTTGCCGGCGGCCGCCCGTGCCCGCAGCCGGTGGCCAGCCACTGCTCCGTCGCCCCGTGACGTCCAACTACTCGACGCCCGAGCTGGCCTCGTCGCCTCCCCCAGCACCCTCCGTGCGCCTCCTCCTCTGGTCCTCTGCTCCGGCCACCGGCGCGCCAAGACCTGCTGCTGCTGTGCATCTTCCGCCCGGCCCCGTGAAGTTCTTCCTATCCGGTGTTCGTTGCTCTTCGGTGAGAAACAAGGTCGCCGAGCCCTACATAGTCTAGTTGCTGCCCTGCCTGCGTGCGGCTTCATTCTCCGGTGGTGCCAAGTCCACAGCTAGAAGACCCGCACCCAGATCGCCAAGTCTGTGACGCGTCAAGTACTACTACCGTCGCCTCGGAAACGATGGATGCGCCAAGTACCTCTTCTTGCGACACGAACATCTACGGAATGTGTACATCTACATAAAACGAGTACATCTACCGATGCCAAGTACCCCTTCGAGTCGCCGACGACCTTCAAGTTCGACTACACGGCTACAAAAATGACATGTACAACTACTTGCGCCGAGGACCCATGTACAATTACGATGCGAGAACCGAGTCCGGCAAGTCCGAAGACCCCAAGTACCCCTACCGATGATCGTGAACGCTTACTTCCACTACGAATCGCGAGAACGACTACTTCCTCTACGATCTCGAACCCCTCCGAGAACGAACGCTTCGAAGGTATAACCCCAAGACTATGACCCGTGGAATGCATGTGTGTTATATGAGATGTTTCCCTTGTTTGCATCGTGTTCGTCGTGACCCTTGTTTGCCCTATCGTTGTCAAGTGGGAACCGGGCAACCGGGTTCACCCCATCTCTTTTGCAAGTCACGCTCTCCTTCATCTTTTGCACCGGTCTCTCAACGAGTTACCAGAACCGAGATGTTGCGTTGCATCATTTTCGGATCGTTGCCGTGGCACCTTTTCTTTCCACCACGGTGACAAATACTCCTTATCATCTTCTTATCTCTTCATGTTAACCTTTAATTAATAAAATTGCATAAACTTGATCATGTCATCCGCATCATGTTAACAACATTAAAATGTGTGAATTGTTGTTTGCTTAAAATTACTAAACATGCATATGGGGATTTCCGGAATTGTTGTTGTTATTTCCGGTCTCATTTAAACTTGCCTAAATAGGTAGTTTGCTCTTGCTTCACCTCTTGCCATGTTAACAAACATTTAATCTTGTCTTGTAAATAAACGAGAGTCAATTAAATAATTAAAATGTGGTGTTTCGTCAATATGCAACTCGTTGCATATTGAGCTCCACTTAACTTGTAGTACTTGTTTGTGCACTTTGCCATGACATGCATATTTAAACCGGACATGCATCATACTTGGATGTGCATCGTATGCCATGTTTATGCTTGTGTGTTTACCGGGTTGCTTGTTTCTTTCCGGTTTGCTTCTCTCGTTAGCATCGGGTACGTTCCGGAGTTGTGAGGTTCTATTCGACTTCTTCATGGACTCGTTCTTCTTCCTTGCGGAATCCCAGGCAAGATGATCATACCCTTGGATACCTTTACTACCATTGCCATGCTTAGTTGTCTCGATGCTATCATTACATGTCGCGCTACCCATCTTTTATGTCAGCCTCTCCTTGTTGCCATGAAACCTCTAACCTTTGAAACCTTCCTAGCAAAAACAACTGTTTGGCTATGTTACCCGCTTGCTCAGCCCCTCTTATAGCGTTGTTAGTTGCAGGTGAAGATGAAGTTCGTTCCAAGAGGGAACTTGTTGTTGGAATATCACAATATCTATAATTATTATTAACACACCTATATACTAGGCATGGGTGGAAGGCTTGGCCTTTTGCTCGGTGTTTTGTTCCACTCATGCCATCTTAGGCGCCGATAAACCGGCATTATGTTCCTTGATTTTGCGTTCCTTACATGATGGGTGGATGGGGACCCCTTGACAGTTCGACTTTGAATAAAACTCCTCCAGCAAGGCCCAACATTGGTTTTAATTTGCTCATAATAACAACTTAATTAATTAATTAATTGCAAGGGGGTCATGTCCCCGGGTTCTTAATTCTACATAACAGGGGGGCCAGTGCTGATGGTGTTGGTCCCAAACGGGGGTCCTGCGGGGCCACCACGAGGAAACTCCAGGATTGGTTTTACCTGTAGCATCGGCCATCCGGTTGTGGCCTGAGACGAGTTACGCGCGGCTACTATCAGGGTGTCGGCACGCCGGGAGGTCTTGCTGGACTAGTTTTACCATTGTCGAAATGTCTTGTGCACCGGGATGCCGAGCCTGATCGGATTTCCCTAAGATAAGGGGTGATGATATTATATTTATCACTTCAGCTAATCGTGAGAGCTTGTGATGGGATAATTTGGGACACCCCTGCAGGGTTATTGTCAGGGATATGGTTAGTAGGTATAAACCGGATATTGTAAACCGGCTTAGTTATATCATACTTGGTCTTACTATTTTAGTAGAGATTACAGCCCATGAGATTTCAAGGCCCATGTATAGAAATACGGTTTGTAAACCGCCAAAGAGATGTAACTTGAGAGATAAGGAAGAAAGGACAGAGACCGAGGCGGACACGATTATGAGCCGGCCTCGGGACTCTGTAAACCGGACCAGGCGTCACCTCTATATAAAGGGACGACCCGGTACCGGTTCAAGGACAAGCAACAATCGATCCGTCGAGACGCAGGCAAGCGATTCCGCTCCCTGTAAACCGACGCCCAAGCAATACCAAACCAACTAGACGTAGGCTTTTACCTTCTCCAAGGGGCCGAACTAGTATAAATCCTTTGTGTCCTTTGTGCGCCATGAACCCTTTCAAGCTAACCCGTGCGATGGTTCCATCATCAAGTCCGCTAAACCGGACATCTGCCGTGTTAATTCCACGACAGTTGGCGCCCACCGTGGGGCCTGCGCACGATGGTTTCGAGTTCTTGGAAGGCGGCTTCGAAGGGTTAAAGGGTTACGCAGTCGGCCGGATGACCAAGAGTCGTCGGGGCCGGATCTACATCGACGATGCGGGTTGGGGACCGGAGGCCGATTCGATTGAATACGGGTACCGGGTTCCCTTCGGCAGCATCCAAGTCTTCATCGGCAAAATTGGAGAACCGGGACCTGAGCCGGACACCTTCCCCAACATCGTCGAGCCGGCTCAGCGTGCGAGGTCAACCCGGATTCAACCTGCCATGAAGCACGTGTTTGTTGGAGCGATTCACGGAGGCCAAGCCGAGGACGGGTCGGAATCTGATGGTGCAACCGTCGTCTGTTCAGATGACGAGTCTTCGTCCGGGGAAACTGAATCTCTGTATCAGTTGCGGGACGGCCGGTCTGAGGACGAGTCCGATGGAAACAGTATTCCGGACCCCTCCGACCCGCCAAACCGGGTGGCGGTCTTCATGGCCGGTTCACAACCCCCGACGAACGGAACAACAGCGGAGGCTGGTGCAGGGGGAAGCGGTTCAAACCCCTCCATTACTGCAGTTCTATCCACCTTGATCGAGGAGTTCACAGCTAAGGCAGTAGAGGTCGTAGCTCCAGCAGACAAGGCGCAACATGATGCAGTGCTTCTTCAGTTGAAGGCCCGGATCGATCAGTTGAAAGAGGATTTAAAGGCAGAAGGAGAGATGTTAGCCATAAGACAAGCAGAGTTGGATGATCAAGCTTTCCACCTAAGGATGGAACAGGCTTCGATGGAAGGAGTAAGAGGGCGAAAATATCGATCCCGCCTACCGCCGGGTTACGAATCTGCGAATTTGTTCAGAACACCTGGGGCTGGGGCCAGTAATAATCCGATCTTAAACCGGAGAAGCCCACCCGCTCGAGATGAGCCGGTTCAGCAACCCGCCGCAGAGCGGGAGCGACGGATCACATCGGCGCCTTATGTTCCTGTCCCCCCGGGACACTACTCAAACCCTGTGGATAATATCGCTGCAGCGGCAGCGCGGTTGGCCGCTTTACCTGTGGAAGAAACATCCCCGGTGGCGATAGAAGCGCGCAGGGCCCAGAAGTTACTCAATACGGCGTTAATACAGCAGCAAGCGTACTCTCATAGCAGGGAAAGGTTACATTCAACACCACGTCCCAACCAAAGTTACTCTAGACATTGGGAGGAGCCCGAAGTGTCTAGCAGTGAACGAAGGAGACACCAGCACAGGCGAGATAATCCGGCAAGAGCGGAGATGCCAGCCCCGGATCGAAACCGGCCTAGATCGGAGGCCAGGGAGGAAGTTCGTCAGTCGACGCCGGTTCACACAGGCACTACAGGGACAGGAGCGACGGCGAGCGGTTTCGGGATACAATGTCTCGTCCCCGCCCTGCGGAGCGTTAAGTTGCCCAAAGATTTCAAAGGACCTCGCAAGGTGCCTAATTACACAGCCGATTTACCGCCCGAAGCTTGGGTGGAAAGTTACGAGATGGCCATGGAGATGCTGGACGTGGATGAATCGGCTTGTGCCAAATATTTCACTATGATGCTTGAAGGCACGGCCCGGACTTGGCTAAAGGCACTACCTCCGAGTTCTATCGGATCATGGGGGGAGCTGCGCAATCAGTTCATCAAAAACTTTAAGGATACGTGCAAGCAACCTATGTCGGTGATAGATTTAGGAGCATGCGTGCAAGGAGAGCAGGAGTCTACAGCAGCTTGGGTACGCAGAGTGGCAGAGATCTTGCATTCCTCAAACGGCATTAATCCGAGCACAGCAATTGTAACATTGGAGAACAATTGCCGGTTTGAATCTTTGAAATTAAAACTTGGACGGCTCAAACGAGAGTGCAATGACATGGGGACTTTAATGAGCGCCTTGGTGAAGTACGGAGACTCAGATAATACCAAGTATCCGGAGCCAGAAGGAGATAAAGCGGGAAAGGCCAGCAAGACTGGCAAACCGGCGCCAGCTAATCCGAATACTTCAAGTCTTTTGGGCAAACGGAAACCGGAAAACAGCTCCGGTTTTGTGGCTAATACGCAGGTTCAAGGCGGTTTTCAGGGTAGTCAGCAAGGTCCCATTCGCCAAACCGGTGGAGGAAACCCGGGTTGGGAGCAGGATTTGGATCAACCCTGTCTAAAGCATAGCGGAAAAAAAGGGGCCTGCACGGCACACTGCCAGAGAATGCCTGTACCCTATGATAGCAGGGAACGGCCGTTTTAATCCTCTTAGCCGGCCCCCAAACGGCGGTTCAGGGCCCGGGTTTTATGGTCCGGGTTACCAAGGGAACAACTCCGGTTCAGGATATAGGGGCAACAGCGGTTATCAAGGGAATAACGGTGGTTATCAATCCCGGCCAGGCGGCCAAGGTAGTCAAGGAAACTACAACGGTCAAGGAAATCAATCACATTATCAAGGTGGTTATCCTGGTCAGGGAAATCAATCGTATCATCAAGGTGGTTACAACAATCAGAATAATCAGCAGCAGGGCCAAGGGAGTCACAATAACCAAGGAAATCAGCAGCAGCAGCGTCCACAGCAACAACAGCAATCCGGATACCAGAGTAATCCGAAGGAGTTGAGCAGCGGTCAATATCATGTCTTCACCACGAGTTTATGCAAGAGAGACCAGAAGATTTTAAAGCGGGCTGTTAATGCGGTAGAACCGGCGACGCCACAATTTCTACGATGGTCAGAGCAGCCCATTGTTTGGAGCAGAGAGGATCACCCGTTACGGGTAGATAATCCGGGACATTTAGCCTTGGTGGTGGCACCTCAGGTGGGAGGATACAGGCTCACTAAGGTCCTCATGGATGGAGGTAGCAATATCAATATATTATACTATGAGACCTTTCGCCGTATGGGTCTGACAGATAAACAGTTAAGGACATCAAACACAGTGTTTCACGGGGTGGTCCCAGGTAAGTCAGCTTATCCAGTTGGTAAGATTGACTTAGAAGTTACCTTTGGGGATGAGCATGATTCCAGATCGGAGATAATCACCTTTGAAGTTGTCAAAATTAAAAGTCCGTATCATGCTTTGTTTGGGAGGACGGTTTATGCTAAATATATGGCTAGGCCATGTTATGTTTATCTGCAGCTCAAGATGCCGGGTCATAAAGGCACAATCACGGTGCACGGCAGTCATAAGATAGCAGTGGAATGTGAGGAAGGTGATGCAGCTTATGCAGAAGCGGTATGTGCCACGGAAGAGTTAAAGTTTTATAAGGATAATGTTGATCCGGCAGATATGACTCCACTGAAGAAGCCAACCACCGAGCATGATCCGGCTTTGAAGTTCAAATCAGCGGAAGAGACTAAGCAGGTCGATTTTGTGCCGGGAGATTCATCTAAGCAGTTCACCATCAGTGCTAACCTGGATCCTAAATAGGAAAGCGCGCTCATCGAGTTCATCCGTGAGAACCGGGATATCTTTGCATGGAAACCTTCTGACATGCCAGGTATACCGAGGGAACTCGCTGAGCACAAGTTAAATATTGATCCGAAGCTTAAACCGGTAAAACAGTATCTGCGCCGCTTTAACGAAGAGAGGCGCAGGGCTATAGGAGAAGAAGTGGCCAGGCTTTTGGCGGCATGGTTCATAGTGGAAGTGTTTCATCCGGAATGGTTGGCTAATCCGGTGCTAGTTCTAAAGAAGAATGGGAAGTGGAGGATGTGTGTGGACTACACCGACCTCAATAAGGCTTGCCCAACTGATCCTTTTGCTCTACCTCGCATTGATCAGATTATTGATGCTACAGCAGGGTGTGAGCGGCTAAGTTTTCTGGATGCGTACTCAGGTTATCACCAGATCAAAATGGCAGTTGAAGATCAAGAGAAGACAACATTCATAACCCCCTTTGGTGCTTTTTGCTATGTGTCTATGCCTTTTGGGCTCAAGTGTGCGCAGGCGACTTATCAGCGTTGTGTTCAGAATTGTTTGAAGGGGCAGATAGGAAGGAACGTACATGCTTACGTGGATGACATTGTGGTTAAATCAAAGGAGGAGAGGACAATGATAGAAGACCTCAGAGAAACCTTTGATAATCTTCGGGCTTACAGGATGATGCTCAATCCGGAGAAATGTGCTTTTGGTGTCCCGGCTGGTAAGCTTTTGGGATTCCTGGTCTCGAACCAAGGAATAGAAGCCAACCCGGAGAAGATCAAGGCCATCACATCTTTGGCGAAACCGGCATGCGTTAATGATGTTCAGCGCATAGCTGGCCGGATCACGGCGTTGAGCCGGTTTATCAGCCGACTGGGAGAAAAGGCGATTCCGCTTTATCAAATGTTGAAGAAAACGGACCGGTTCATTTGGAGTGATGAAGCGAATACAGCGTTTGAGAATCTGAAACAGCAACTAGCGAAACCGCCGGTTTTAGCTGCTCCTATCGACAAAGAGCCTTTGTTATTATATGTTGCTGCAAACACACGGGCAGTCAGCGTTGCGATTGTGGTTGAGCGCAAGGAAGCAGGGAAGGAACATCCGGTTCAGCGCCCGGTTTACTATGTGAGTGAAGTACTCATCGAATCCAAGCAAAGATACCCTCATTGGCAGAAATTGGTGTATGGGGTGTTCATGGCAAACTGGAAATTGAAGCATTATTTCCAAGGGCATCCGATAACTGTGGTTAGCTCAGCTCCGTTGGGAGATATAATCCAGAATAGAGAAGCAACAGGCAGAATAGCCAAGTGGGCCATTGAGCTCAGTCCACATGAATTGAAATATGTACCACGTACTGCTATAAAATCTCAGGCACTGGTGGACTTCATCAACAACTGGACAGAATTACAGACTCCGGAGGAGAAGCCGGATCTTACTTATTGGACGATTCACTTCGACGGTTCGAAGCAGTTGGAGGGCTCGGGGGCCGGAGTTGTTTTAACTTCCCCCAGAGGTGATAAATTTTGTTATGTCCTCCGGTTGTTATTTCCTTGTACTAATAATGCAGCAGAATATGAAGCACTACTTCATGGGTTGCGGTTGGCAAAGGAGATGAATTTAAGCCGGGTTTAGTGCCTGGGCGATTCAGACCTAGTGGCACAGCAAGTTTCGGGCAAGTGGGATTCAAGGGATCCCCTCATGGCGGCTTATCGACGAGAGGTTGAAGCGGTCGCAGGTTATTTCAAAGGGTATCAGGTGGAGCATATAGACCGGCGGAAGAACGAAGCAGCTGACGCTTTAAGCCGGCTAGGGTCGCAACGTAAACCGGTACCACCAAACACCTTTTTGGATGAATTACATAATCCTTCGGTTCAAGTACCTTCAGAGGACGATCTAGCTGTTCCGGACCCAGAGGCACAGTTGGTTGCGGCAACCCATGTTATTCCGGATTGGACGTTACCTTATTTGGTATATTTAAGCCGAGGAGAGTTACCAGAGGACGAAGATGAAGCACGACAGATAATCCGGCGTTCCAAATCTATGACAATTGCCAACGGGGAGCTGCACCATCGTAGCACCTCTGGAGTATTTCAACGGTGTGTTTCAGCTATGGAAGGCTGTGAGATTCTAAGGGAGATTCATGAGGGGGATTGTGGTCATCATGCCGGATCAAAATCTTTAGTGGCTAAAGCTTTCCGACATGGCTTTTATTGGTTAACCGCACATGCAGATGCGGCAGACCTGGTCCGCAAGTGTGACGCTTGTCAGAAGTTCTCAAGACGTGCCCTTGGTTATGGCACAAGAACTCCGGATGATACCAATAACTTGGCCTTTTGCAACTTGGGGGCTTGACATGGTTGGTCCTTTCAAGAGATCCCAAGATCAGAAAACTCATCTACTAGTGGCAGTGGACAAGTTTACAAAATGGGTTGAAGCGGAACTCATAAGCAAGTGTGATGCGGCAACGGCGGTTAAGTTCATCAAAAAAGTAATATTCCGGTTTGGTTTTCCACACAGCATCATCACAGATAACGGCACCAATTTGTCTCAGGGTGAGATGGAAGAATTCTGTCAACGAGAGCATATTCGTTTGGACGTATCTTCTGTGGCTCACCCCCAATCCAATGGTCAAGCAGAAAGGGCAAATCAGGAGATTTTGCGAGGAATCAAGCCCCGGCTTATGACACCTTTGCAGAGAACCCCAGGATGTTGGGTTGAGGAATTACCATCTGTCCTTTGGAGCATCAACACTACACCCAACCGGTCTACAGGTTATACACCTTTCTTCATGGTTTACGGTGCAGAAGCAGTTCTTCCAAGTGACATACGCCATGATTCACCAAGGGTGGCGGCCTATGTAGAAGCCATCAATGAGGAGTCAAGACAAGACGGTTTGGATCGGTTGGATGAAGAGCGTGACATAGCTGCAGCACGGTCGGCGATTTATCAGCAAGATCTGCGCAGATATCACAGCCGCCGGATCAGAACCAGGACATTCCAGGAGGGTGACTTGGTACTCCGGCTTATCCAAGATCAAACAGACATGCATAAGCTATCCCCGCCATGGGAAGGGCCCTTTGTGATCAGCAAAAATTTGCACAACGGGTCATATTATTTGGTGGACATTCGAGAGCACAAAGATTCACGGACATCAGAAGAGGAGACGAAAAGGCCGTGGAACATTGCTCATCTACGGCCATATTACACTTGAGCCATAGGCTTCCATGTATCCTATGTATATATTATGAATAATGAATAAACCGGCACCCTCGGTAAACCGGGGGCTCAGCCTTTTTTCCACATACATAAATTTTGCGGAAAAATCAATGTCAGTTTGTTATCAAAGAATCATATTTCAATGTTAGCTGGTTTTTAGAAACTAATCTTTGCAGGGTGTGTGAAAGAGCGGTAGAATTCTCGGGAACAAGAGATTACATCCGGTTCAAGAAGAGAAAAACCCCATAAAAAGAAAAACCTGCAGAGTCAGGAGGATCGTCAGCGGCCCCTGGGGACAGTCGGGTTCGCCCACATCCTCTTGAATGGCTATGTTATGAATTTTTGGGCTCCCTGAACAGTGGTACGCCCACGTTCAAATGATGACCCGGCCCCTGGGGACAGTCGGGTTCGCCCACATCCTCTTGAATGGCTATGTTATGAATTTTTGGGCTCCCTGAACAGTGGTACGCCCACGTTCAAATGATGACCCGGCCCATGGGGACAGTCGGGTTCGCCCACATCCTCTTGAATGGCTATGTTATGAATTTTTGGGCTCCCTGAACAGTGGGTTCGCCCATGTTCAAATGATGACCCGGCCCCTGGGGACAGTCGGGTTCGCCCACATTCCCATGAATGGCTAAACCTTGTTTTGAGCCTGGCAGCTCCTTGAAAAAGCCTCGATTACATAGTTTGATTTACAAAAAATTGTGTGTTTCTTGATGTTTTTTGTATTTCATAACCTTTTTAATCAAGGGGAACAGCTCCAGAAGTTGACCACCTACCTATAGTGTTACAAGTCTGGGTCATGAACACCAGCGAGAGTTAAACCGGCGCTCATCGTAACCCGGCTCGACTTCAGGATGAGCTGGCAGTTGGCAGCACACAATCAGGTACAAGTTACAAATTTCTGAACCGAGAAGAGAAAGATTTGTCGACAAGTTGAAATGAAGAGTTTCAAGGTTTAAATTAGAATTGATGAAGACTGATTAAGGTGATTTTAAACATCCTGACCGGTTTAAGGTATTTTGGCTACATGCAATTCAGGTATCACAGTTATTTGTTAAAGATATGCTTATTAGTTATATCAAGAGAACAAGTTAATCCGTCCAGTGGTAAATCCACTAGGACATATTTTTGATCTTTTTTATGGACAGAGCAAGGAATCCGCATCAATCAACAAGTCAACGAATGAGTACTTTATAAAGACCAAAAGCCGGATCACAGTGCATTAAGTTTCAGCTAAACCTATTACAAGGCATAAAGCCAAATAGTTGGAAGCATTGTTTACGGAATAACAATTGTGATTACAGCAGTAACATTCAAGACTGCACTTCTCCTTGCCGGGATGATTGGCCACCATCTTGTTCCGGAACATCTTCCTCCTCGTGAAGCGGCGGGAAATCTGGTGAACGCCAATCAATCTTGGCCAAGGCACGGAAATATACTTCATCGTTGATCAGCTCAGCAGGATCAATATCAGGAGCAAAAGTGTGAGGACGAACCGGCGGAGTTAAGTTTGCAACATCGTAAACCGGTCGTTCCACCCGCTCGTTCTGCAGGTTATATGCTGGATGGTATCGAGACAAGTCAGATTCCACCGCAATCTTGCTAGCGAGTGGACGCATTTCCTTTGTTAGAGCGTACAGATCCTTCTCATCAAATGCTGAACCGTCTTCCTTGGTGTCAGGAAATCCGGTTAACACTTCTGCCGGATCAATATCTGGGACCCAAGCTTTAGCCCTTGTAAGGGCCAGAAGAGCACCTCCTCGAGCAGCCGATTTCTTCACCTCTTCAAGACGAGTTGGCAGAATGGACAAACCGTTCAAAGTAGACTTGATGGTTGAAGGAGCCGGTTTACCAAAGGAAGTAGCACTGATAATCCTTTGTGCTCCAGAGTATAATTGTTCAACCAAGGTATAACAGGCCTTCAGCTTCTTCCGTACATCATCCCCAAGATGGGAGACACGGCGTCCTACATACAGCAGATGAAAGTTAAATCGGCGTAGGTCACAGGTTGCAAAGATAACAGACAAGAGTTCAGGTTATGCTTACCAAAGATAGCAGAGGTCATCAAATCAATTTGGCACTTTAACCCGGTCAATTCTTCAGTGACCGGGTTAAGTGCTCCTTCGGCATCCTGAACACGTTTTTCAAGATCCTTTTTCTGGACTTCAAAAGTAGTCCGTTCCTCATCAAAGAACTTCTTCAAATCTTCAGCAGTCTTTAAACTAACTTGAAGTTCTTTCTTCGCCTTTGAAGCGGCTGACTCAGTCTCTATAAGCCGGCTTCGAAGTTCACTGATTTCTACAGCATTCCGGTTCAGCTCAGCCTGTAGACAAAAATTCAAAAGCAAGGTTAGAAATTACAAGTCTCAAGCACACAACCAAGTTGTCTACTTGACACTTGGGGGCTAATGGCAGTTGAAGTAATATGGCAACGACAAATTGAAAATACAAGTCTCAAGCACACAACCAAGTTGTATACTTGACACTTGGGGGCTAATGGCAGTTGAAGCAAGGCATCTGAGACAATTTCAAGTATCAACTACATAACCAAGTTATCTACTCGATACTTGGGGGCTAATGTATGGATCAGCAGTTCAAAACTACAAAGTTCCGGCTTATTTTTAATAAAGAAGTTAAACCGGAACTTGGGGGCTGTTATAAGATAAAGAGGCGTTGAAAAGGGCAAAGTCAGAGGAGGAAAACTTACTTCATATTTTTCCCTCATCAGGTTTACTAGGCTGGCTTCATAATCCCGGCTGCTATGGAGCCGGTTCAAGTATCCGGAATAAATATCTTGGGCACTCATACTTGACAGACTGGATATATCAGCGCTCCACTTCCGCTTTTCCTGAGTCATTTTTTCCGCTTTAGCTGTATGTTTCGCTAAAACGGTGGGTTCGGCTGGCGCAACATAAGCAGCGCCAGTAACCACGACATCAGGGGAAGTAGGGGCATTAGGAGGAGTAACTTCAGCTTGAGCCGGATCAGGAGACGCCGGGTTAACTTAAGGAGAGTTAACCCGGGCCGGACTTGGTGGGTCTTGGACATCTTCAGCAGCAGGTGTTTTAAGAGCGGGTTCGACAACCGGAGCGGCAGGAGTACCTTCAGGAGGAACGGCGGTAGACGGATCAATCGCCGGTTCATCAGTAGAAGGATCAGCAACAGGCTTTTTCGCCTTGGCTCTTTTGCTAGGTTTCGGTTTGCTGGAAAAACAAACAGAAATAAGTTAGCATTATAAAGGAAGGGGGTATCATAAACCGGAAGATGTAAAGAGAATTACCCCGGGACGGTCTTCAAAGGAGGAAGCTGTGTAGCGGTTGATTCGCCAGAAGATGACAGTGGAGTTTCCTGATAATCAGGATCAGTCGGTTTAAGTGGTTTTCGGATAAGACCGGCCTTGGGATGAAGAAGGGTCGGAGAGAGTATCACCTCAGCGCGGCGCTTCCGAACCGGAGTTAACGAAATTCCAGAGGACTCCACTGCCAAGCCACTATGGCGAGTGGTCCGGCGCAAAGCTTCGTGCTGTTGCTTCTTCAAAGTAAAATTGGGATTCAACTTAGCATAAGGATGAGAGAATTGATATTTTCTAACAGTCCGACGGCTCTTTTGAGGAGGAGGTTCTGAATCAGAAGAAATAAGGGTTACCTCAATCTCCGCCGGGTTATCACCTTCGAGTGGATCCTGTGAAAGGGTATCATTAGATATGTTAACAAGTACATAAAAGCAAAACATAAACCGGAGCAAGGCATACCTCGGAGTCCGGATCATCATCCTCAGAAGGAGAACCGGCATCCACGGCTGCTTTCCTTTTCTTGTTTGCAGGGGTTTTCCGGCGAGCCTGCTTTACAGTTTTTTCCTGAGGTTTTCTCCTCCAGAAGGGGTCTTCAGCCTGAAGGGAAAAAGTAAAGGCAATTGAAAGACGGATCAAAGAGGACGGTTTATAAAGTATAAATTAAAGACAAAACTTACTTCAGGCAGCTTATTCTTCTTAAAGTATGGGGCCAAGCCAACTTTGGAGCAATCTGTTAAAGCGGGGTTGACGATCTTCTTGGCCGACTCTATCACTTCCGATTCAGAAAGCTGCTCCTTAGTAAACCTCTGAGGGTCTTCCGGTTTACCGGAGTACTTACACATCAGCTTAGGGCGCCGGCTTAAGGGAAGGATGCTCCAGGATAACCAGCAACGAAGGAAGTCAGTACCAATCAGGCCATTGGCCATGAAAGCTCTCAGCTTGGAAAGTTGTGGTGAAAACTGGATCCGTTCAGCAGCACTTAACCGTTGGGGCAGGGGGTGATTCGCCGGGATACGAGTTTCACGATAACCCGGCAAAGGATTTTCACCTTCGGGAGATGTATCCACGCAATAAAACCAGGACTTGTTCCAGTCCTTAGGGTGAGTGTGTAAAGAGGCGTGAGGAAAAACTGCATCCCTCCTTTTTTGGATACTAATCCCACCAAGCTCTTGGTGAGGCCCGCTGGTGAACTCAGTGCGCCGGTTTGCATGGAAGAAATCCCGGAATAAATCAACTGAAGGCTCCTCTTGCAGATATACTTTAGAAAATACTTGGAAATCGCAAATGTTGGAAACAGAGTTTGGTCCGATGTCCTGTGGGTGCAGCTGGAAGGTGGCAAGAACGTCCCGGAAAAATCTTGAACCGGGGGGTGAGAATCCTCTGGAGATATGATCCAGGAATACGATAACTTCACCGGATCTAGGAGTAGGAGGGCACTCATTACCCGGAGCACGCCATTTCAGCTCAGCTCGAGGCCCTAAGGTGCTGATACTCGACAATTTGACTAAGTCTTCCTCAGTCACGACAGAACGGACCCAATCACACGAAACGTACTGCTTAGCCATCCGAACAAAGTGCTGAAGAAGAGAAAGTGCAGAGACGGATTACGAACGTACAATGATCCGGGATCTATTCATATTATACAGTGGTTGCAACAGAAAATTAGCTGGCAAGGGTAAACCGGCAATCATAAAACAAGTTGTATCATTTCCGGTTTAAATGGAAGTTGAAGCGGTACAGATTAAGTCATTTTATCAAGTTATATCATTTCCGGTTTATAGCATGACAACTTAAACCGGAACATACTTAGCGAATTTACTGAGGAGAAAAACAGGTTTCTAAATAACTACTAAAGGGGAAAGATCTGAGCATGCTGAGGAAAAGAAACTTATCTACAGTGGAGTAAAAATCACTGAGGAGGAAAGCTACGCAGACTTCATATTACAAGGACGAAATTACATGTCAGACAGGTGCAATAAGGACCTGACGCATCTACAGCAGAATAAAAATGGAAGAAGATCGGAAAGGTAAAGATACTACGAAGTTGCAGGTTTCAAGAAAGAACATTACGAAGTTTGCGGAGAACTCTAATGGCGGAACGGATAAAACTATAGAGTCACTATGACGAAGATCTAATCTGATGCTAAGCGGGAGACCTACCGACTAGGGTTTAGAGGTTACAAAACTTCTATGAGAAAGATATCTACGAAGAGACGAAGCTTCGTCAGAAGCCCTAATGGCGGAAGAACACAAGCAAAGCAATGGCGGACACAGATCTACAATGAGGAGGATAAACGTACCAGGGACAGCGGGAATCGGCGGCGGAGAGAATCTGGACGAATCAGGTTGATGCAGCGGCCTGAGGAGCTCTTGATCCGACGAGACGATGGCGGCGCTCCGAGCTCGGGATCTAATGAAGTTCTTGCGGGTCAGGAAGCGGAAGGAGGAAGAAGACGCGAGAAGGAAGAATGAAAAGGGGCGGTATTATTTATAGGCAGAGAGGCAGATGTGAAGCGACAGGTGCGGTAATCAAGGAAGCAAAATCGGATAAAGATCCTGTAAACGCCTCGATTCTCGGGATAACCATTAAACACAAACTACAGTACAGCCTGCGGCGTAAAATGCGGAGATGATGTCATTGTCAGACTTTAATGATTTTGGAGGATGACGTCAGAGCCGGTTTACAAAAGATGAAGACAGAAGAAAATTACAGGAGACGACGGAGACTGACATGAACAAGTTCAAATCATTCTGGGGCCTAATGTCAGGGATATGGTTAGTAGGTATAAACCGGATATTGTAAACCGGCTTAGTTATATCATACTTGGTCTTACTATTTTAGTAGAGATTACGGCCCATGAGATTTCAAGGCCCATGTATAGAAATACGGTTTGTAAACCGCCAAAGAGATGTAACTTGAGAGATAAGGAAGAAAGGGCAGAGACCGAGGCGGACACGATTATGAGCTGGCCTCGGGACTCTGTAAACCGGACCAGGCGTCACCTCTATATAAAGGGACGACCCGGTACCGGTTCAAGGACAAGCAACAATCGATCCGTCGAGACGCAGGCAAGCGATTCCGCTCCCTGTAAACCGACGCCCAAGCAATACCAAACCAACTAGACGTAGGCTTTTACCTTCTCCAAGGGGCCGAACTAGTATAAATCCTTTGTGTCCTTTGTGCGCCATGAACCCTTTCAAGCTAACCCGTGCGATGGTTCCATCATCAAGTCCGCTAAACCGGACATCTGCCGTGTTAATTCCACGACAGTTATGATCTTTCGAAAGCCGTGCCCGCGGTTATGTGGCAGATTGGAATTTGTTAATGTCCGGTTGTAGAAAACTTGACAGAGGATCCGAAGTAAAACACACAACTATGTGAGTAACCGTGACTGTCTCTTTTCACTTTGAGAAGAGAACACGCTGGGGTTATGTTTGACTCGTAGGTAGTTCAGGATCTTTAGCGATCACTACTAGTTGCGACCGTTTGCGTAGATGCTCATCTATTCTTGTACTCGTAAGTTAGCCACCATATTATGCTTAGCCGCTGCTGCAACCTCACCACTTTATCTCTTCCTACCCATAAAGCTTTGCTAGTCTAGATACCCATGGTTATGGGATTGCTAAGTCCTCGTGGCTCACAGTTACTACAACACCAGATGCAGGTTCAGCCGAGAGTGATGCAGGAGCTGGATCAGTACTTCACTGGGAGCTCGATGAAGAGAGTGGCCGTATGCTTGTGACGTTTTCGACGATCAGTAGTGGTTTCTACTAGGGGTGATTCAGACCTGTGGCTTTATGTTTTTGGTATCTTTCTTTTGGATCTTCGCCTGTAGTCGGGTTGTGATGTTGTGAATGATGTTTTGCTTATGTAATGTATTGTGTGAAGTGGCGAGTGTAAGCCAACTATCTCCTTTTGCAATTTCATCCCTATTTTTACATGAGTCGTGCAAAGATACCAAACTTGAGATCATTCCAGAATGGGCTTATACCTTTAAGTCGTGCCTCGACACGTAGGAGGTATAGTCCCATCCTGGGCATTACAAGTTGGTATCAGAGCCTTCTCCGACCTAGAAGCCCCCACTGATTGATCGAATCGTTGACGGTTGAGTCTAGGCACACACATGAAAATGTTTTGAGTCCTATATATATATCGGAGAGTAGGATTTCTTTTGCTCCTCATCTCTTTTCACTCTGGTGAGGACTCCTGACGATTACTCTTGTCTCTTCTACTCTCAAAAATGCACCAATTTTTTTAGGATCTCGCGAGTATTGTTTGGATTGTTCCGATGTCTTTGTGACGAGAACATTGTTCTCGATGCCTCCTGTCATTAGGGGTTGTGGCAGTGTCTTGGGGAGTTGAGCTCCGAGGTGTTGTCGTCACAAATATATCACGTCAGTTCTGGAATACTTAAGACGGCCGACATCGAAAACTCTCCTATGCGGTTAGTGGCAAGATAACCCCGACATCACCCAGTACTGGGGAGGTAGTTCGGGAGTATTGCCATAGCTTGTATAGTAGATGCGTTTCGAAGGTCCGAGGTAAACGGTTTCTGGAAACAACTGGTTATGTGTTGAAGGATGGATACAGCTAGATGTAGGATTAGAGTTGAGTGCGCGGTGCTTCCCCTGTATCCCCAATACCTGATTGCATAACTGGAAACTTTCGGAAATTAATAGGTGGGTTCATCTAGTAGTTCTAGGCATTCTTCCAACGAGTGCATGATATGGAGTTCGGGGTTCTACACTGAATGAAGTGGTTTTATGGGCGTTGTTCTGATCGGGAGTTGCATCTTAAAGGGTCCTTGGCTATGCTGATCCGAGGATTGCAAAACCCTTTTGTAACACGTTCCATGAGCTTTCAGCACGAATATGTCGGACGAAACTTCTATCTTGTATTTGTTCTATCTGCTCCTTGTTGTTTTTATTTACCTTTTGTTCTCCAAGTGGCTTCTCGTCAAGTTGATGTACCTACGGAATTCATTCGTTCAATTCTCTGTGCGAATGATATTGTGAAGATTATTGTTGCATCATATCTATCCTTTGTTCTTGTTTTGATTCTGGTATTCGAGTTGCTTCGATGTCAAGTGTTGATTCCATACCTTTCCTAATAGGTATTCTCATATTTCTATGGGAGTGCTAGTCCTTCTTAATCATCAAGATGGTCATGTTAAATTCTGTTCAACCGGTGTCCATTTTGTTCGTCTCAAGTTGTCTTTGTTTTCCCCAGCCCTCCCACCCTTCTTCTTCTTGGAGCCAGAAATTCTCAAATGAAATATCCATTTTATTCATGTGATGTTTCTTCATTCTTTTCCTTCAATGTTCTTATCCGGTGATTTATCGTGAAGATGCTCAAGAGCTTCAAGTTCATCATTCTTTTGTTCTCAAATTCTGCCGGTGGATGTAATTCAAGCTTCGGTGTTGATCATATATCTTCCTTTTTGTTTCACATGTTTTCCAATGTGGGAATTTCTTATCCGAAGGCTCTTTTATTTCTTCACATCTCTTTATTCATATCCGGAGTGTTGAAGATATCTCAAAAGATTCGTGTTTCCATTCTTAATCCGTTCAAACTATTTTGAGGATTGCTATCTTATTCTAGCCATTAAATTCAACCGGTGCAATATCTCTTAAGCAATCTTTTCCAACGATGATTTCTTTGAGTGGGCCCTAACCCACAGATCATTTTCCAGGATCTTACCTGACTCTTCTAATTAATTTCTGGAGTTATACTCAAATTCTTTTCAAAGTGTGACGTAAAAATGATTTCCATCAGTCACATGCCTTCTCCAAGATCGCTTTCAAATTCTTTTCATCATTGGTTCAACCTTTTAATTCTTCATTACGGAGTGCCTATACAATTCATGGTGGTGTATCTCATCGTCTTCTCAGATTTTGAAGACCCGAAGACGAGTTCCTCTTGAATCCTTATCCGTTCTTCCAAGATTCGTGGTTCTAGCTTCTTGCCATCCTCATTATTGTTCAGATTGCGAGGAATTCTTTTATACCATCCGAAGCATTTCATGAATTCTTTCCATTGTGATCCTCCGAAGACCATCATTTCAGAATATTTCTTCGTTCTTAGTTTTCAACTTTGCCCTCCAAATATCGTTCATTGATGCCTCTTCGTTCGTCTCCATGTTCTTTCGGTGCATCGTTCAAGTATTCTTTAATCAGTTCGTGATCCATTCGTTCTTTTGTATCTAAGATTGCCTCATGTATCTTCGTTCATTTTCTAATTCTTCATGGTGGATTATTCTCTTTCTTCACCCGGTTTCAATTTTTTTACGGTGGTTCTTTCAAGATTACTCTTCCTTGTTATCGTATCAATTCATTTGTTCTTTTCATAATCCTACCGGTGGTTCGTTGAAGATTTACCCAAGCTTGTGCAAGATCTCTCTTAATCCTTTCCAACGAGAATAAGTAGTATGCCAAATCCTTTGGTTGTCATCAATTTAAATTGGTGAAGGAGTTGCATGACATAATTGTTATTCTTATTCCTTCAAGGTGATTTAATTCTTTTGTCTGGAGCTTGTTCATTATATCATATTCTCGGTCCTAAGTTGTTCATCTTGTTTTCTGGAGCTCCAAGTTATTTCTATTACATCATTTCAAAGCTCCATCTATTTCATCGCAGGCCTTGAATCTTATTCTTTTCATCTTTCACTTCTCATCCTTTTGTGACCGGAGTTCTTCATGGTAGTTCATTATGATTTAATTCATCCTCGAGGTCTTCATCAAGATTCTTGTTGGAGCTCAAGCATTCTTCATCATGCTTTCCAAGTGCAATCCTTTCTACCTTATTGTTTGAGATGGTATTATGTCATTCTTGACAATTCCTTCATGTTTTATGATTCACGAGTTATCAAGAATGAGATATTTAAAACCATCATTTTCCTTGTTCAGGAGATCTTTCCAACCCTTCAATCTATTCGTTGTAGTCATCTTGGGTTATAATTCACCTAAAAGCTTTCCCTAAGGATTGTTGCTAATTATGGTGCTTATAAATGACCCAGCTTCTTCATTTATCTTCCTGCAGAAACAAGTTTTCATCTTGTCATTGATCTCAATCCAATCAATTGTTTTCGTCAGTGGCTGGTTGTCGGGGAAACTGATCGCCCACGAACACCTATGGGACCGGAGCCCCTTTTCGGTACGGCAAGGGGGCGGAGGATGCACAAAGAGCGGATCGAAGCGTGCACGCGAGCAGTTTACCCAGGTTCGGGTCGCACGGATGCGTAAAACCCTACTCCTGCCTTGGTCTGTATTGTGTTCTTGGCTCGGGAGCGAGAAGGGCTACAATGCTTATCGCTAGCAACACCGAGCGTGAGAGTGATCAAAGATCGGAACATCCTCTACGTTGCGCATGGGCCTCCTTTTATAGGTCGAAGGGGTCACCGACAGGTGGCAACGCAGATGAGGGTAAAAATGTAAAAATGGTGGTAGTTGGAACAGTGTATGCATAGTGCTTTATACCTAACCCTGACGGCAGGGGACAAGGGCATTAAACGCCCGTCGCCGTCGCCCCAAACAGTGCAAAAAAGCGTCCGTCGGGGCGTCTCCGTGTTGGGGAACGTAGCATAATTCAAAAAAATTTCTACGCCTTCACCAAGATCCAACTATGGAGACATCTAGCAACGAGCAAGTAAGAGTGCATCTACATACCGTTATGGAGATTGCGAGCGGAAGCTTTCAATGAAGCGTGGATGAAGTAGTCGTACTCTTCACGTTCTTCGTCACCGATGATCTAGCGCCGAACGGACGGCACCTCCGCGTTCAACACACGTACGGTGCAGCAACGTCACCTCCTTCTTGATCCAGCAAGGGGGGAGGAGAAGTCGTCAGAGATCCGGCAGCACGACGGCGTGATGACGGATGCAGTGGAGATCGCAGCAGGGCTTCGCCGGGCGCCCTGCGTGGGAGTATGGAGGTGTGACGGGAGGGGGAGAGGCGCCAGGGCTTGGGTGCGGCTGCCCTCTCCCCCCACATATATATAGGGGGCCAGGGGGGGCGCCAGCCCCCTGCAGATCCAATCTGCAAGGGGGGGCGGCGGCCAGGGGGGAGTCCTTGCCCCCCAAGGCAAGTGGTGGCCCCCTTCCCCTTAGGGTTTTAACCCTAGGCGCATGGGGAGGTGGGCCCCCTAGTGGTGCGCCAGCCCAGAGGGCTGGACACTTCCCCTCGCGGCCTAGGGGCCCCACCGGGATGGGTGGCCCCACCCAGTGGACCCCCGGGGCCCCTCCGGTGGTCCCGGGACGCTCCCGGTGACCCCCGGAGATCACCCGTTGGCCGAAACTGGACTTCCTATATATCAATATTTACCTCCGGACCATTCCGGAACTCCTCGTGATGTCCGGGATCTCATCCGGGACTCCGAACAACTTTCAGGTTTCCACGTGCATTTATCTCTACGACCCTAGCGTTACCAAACCTTAAGTGTGTAGACCCTACGGGTTCGGGAGACACGTAGACATGACCGAGACCACTGTCCGGTCAATAACCAACAGCGGGATCTGGATACCCATGTTGGTTCCCACGTGTTCCTCGATGATCTTCATCGGATGAACCACCATGTCAAGGATTCACTCAATCCCGTATGTTATTCCCTTTGTCCATCGGTACGGTACTTGCCCGAGATTCGATCGTCGGTATTCCCGATACCTTGTTCAATCTCGTCATGGCAAGTCTCTTTACTCGATCCGTAATCCATCATCCCGTGACTAACTACTTAGTCACATTGAGCTCATTATGATGATGTCTTACCGAGTGGGCCCAGAGGTACCTCTCCGTCATACGGAGTGACAACATCCCAGTCTCGGTTCGTACCAACTCAACAGACACTTTCGGAGATACCCGATGCGTACCTTTATAGCCACCCAGTTACGTTGTGACGGTTGGCACACCCAAAGTACTCCTACGGTATCCGGGATTTGTACAACCTCATGGTCTAAGGAATAAATACTTGACACCGAAAAGCTTATGCATTACGAACTATACGATCTCGTGTTATGCTCAAGTTTGGGTCTTGTCCATCACATCATTATCCTAATGATGTGATCCCGTTATCACTGACATCTCATGTCCATGGTCAGGAAACCGTGACCATCTGTTGATCAACGAGCTGGTAACTAGAGGCCTACCAGGGACTCATTGTGGTCTATGTATTCACACATGTATCGCTGTTTCCGTACAATACAATTCAAGCATGAATAACAGACAATTATCATGAACAAGGAGATATAATAATAATGCTTTTATTATTGCCTCTAGGGCATATCTCCAACAGTCTCCCACTTGCACTAGAGTCAATAATCTAGTTACATTGTGATGAATCGAACACCCATAGAGTTCTGGTGTTGATCATGTTTTGCCCGTGAAAGAGGTTTAGTCAACGGGTCTGCTACATTCAGATCCGTATGCACTTTACAAATATCTATGTCTCCATCCTGAACATAATTCCGGATGGAGTTGAAACGGCGCTTGATGTGCTTGGTCTTCTTGTGAAACCTGGGCTCCTTGGTAATAGCAATAGCACCAGTGTTGTCACAGAAGAGAGTCATCGGGCTTGACGCGCTTGGAATGACTCCTAGGTCGGTGATGAACTCCTTCATCCAGACTCCTTCCTGCGCTGCTTCAGAAGCAGCTATGTACTCCGCTTCACATGTAGACGCTGCCACCACGCTCTGTTTGCAACTGCACCAGCTGACTGCCCCTCCATTCAAAATATACACGTATCCGGTTTGTGACTTAGAGTCATCCAGATCTGTGTCGAAGCTAGCATCGACGTAACCCTTTACGACGAGCTCTTCGTCACCTCCATAAACGAGAAACATATCCTTAGTCCTTTTCTGGTACTTCAGGATGTTCTTGAACGCTGTCCAGTGTTCCGTACCGGGATCACTTTGGTACCTCCCTACCAAACTTATGGCAAGGTTCACATCAGGTCTGGTACACAGCATGGCATACATGATAGAACCTATGGCCGAGGCATAGGGAATGACACTCATCTTTTCTCTATCTTCTGCCGTGGTCAGCGACTGAGCTTTGCTCAATCTCATACCTTGCAAAACAGGCAAGAATCCTTTCTTTGACTGATCCATATTGAACTTCTTCAATATTTTGTCAAGGTATGTACTTTGTGAAAGACCAATGAGGCGTCTCGATCTATCTCTATAGATTTTGATGCCTAATATGTAAGCAGCTTCTCCAAGGTCCTTCATTGAAAAACTTTTATTCAAGTAGGCCTTTACATTTTCCAAGAATTCTATATCATTTCCCATCAGCAATATGTCATCCACATATAATATGAGAAATGCCACAGAGCTCCCACTCACTTTCTTGTAAATACAGGCTTCTCCATAAGTCTGTATAAATCCAAACGCTTTGATCACTTCATCAAAGCGAATATTCCAACTCTGAGATGCTTGCACCAGCCCGTAGATCGAGCGCTGGAGCTTGCATACCTTGTTAGCGTTCTTTGGATCGACAAAACCTTCCGGTTGCATCATATACAACTCTTCCTTGAGGAAGCCATTAAGGAATGCTGTTTTGACGTCCATTTGCCATATCTCATAATCATAGAATGCGGCAATAGCTAACATGATTCTGACTGACTTCAGCATCGCTACGGGAGAGAAAGTCTCGTCGTAGTCAATCCCTTGAACTTGTCGATAACCCTTAGCGACAAGCCGAGCCTTATAGATGGTCACATTACCATCCGCGTCTGTCTTCTTCTTAAATATCCATTTGTTTTCTATGGCGTGCCTATCATCAGGAAAGTCCACCAAAGTCCATACTTTGTTTTCATACATGGATTCTATCTCGGATTTCATGGCTCCAAGCCATTTATTGGAATCGGGGCCCGCCATCGCTTCTTCATAGTTCGAAGGTTCACCGTTGTCTAACAACATGATTTCCAGGACAGGGTTGCCGTACCACTCTGGTGCGGAACGTGCCCTTGTGGACCTTCGAAGTTCAGTAGTAACTTGATCAGTTTCTTCATGATCATTATCATTATCTTCCTCCCTTGTCGGTGCAGGCACCTCAGGAACAGTTTCCTGCGCTGCGCTACTTTCCAGTATAGGAGTGGTGACTGTCACCTCATCAAGTTCTACTTTCCTCCCACTCACTTCTTTCGAGAGAAACTCTTTCTCCAGAAAGCATCCATTCTTGGCAACAAAGACTTTGCCTTCGGATCTGTGGTAGAAGGTGTACCCAATCGTTTCCTTTGGGTATCCTATGAAGACGCATTTTTCCGATTTGGGTTTGAGCTTTTCAGGTTGAAGTTTCTTGACATAAGCATCGCAACCCCAAACTTTCAGAAACGACAGCTTCGGTTTCTTGCCAAACCAAAGTTCATACGGAGTCGTTTCAACGGATTTCGACGGAGCCCTATTTAAAGTGAATGCGGCAGTCTCTAAAGCATAACCCCAAAAAGATAGCGGTAAATCGGTGAGGGACATCATAGATCGCACCATGTCCAACAAAGTACGATTTCGACGTTCGGACACACCGTTACGTTGAGGTGTTCCGGGCGGTGTCAATTGTGAAACAATTCCACAGCTTCTAAGGTGTGTGCCAAATTCATGACTTAAATATTCACCCCCACGATCCGATCGCAAGAACTTTATTTTTCTGTCACGTTGATTGTCAACCTCATTCTGAAATTCCTTGAACTTTTCAAAGGTCTCAGACTTGTGTTTCATCAAATAGATATACCCATATCTACTCAAGTCATCTGTGAGGGTGAGAACATAACGATAGCCTCCGCGAGCCTCAACACTCATTGGACCGCACACATCGGTATGTATGA
The DNA here is from genome assembly GCA_902687465.1 of Secale cereale. Lineage (NCBI taxonomy): Eukaryota > Viridiplantae > Streptophyta > Magnoliopsida > Poales > Poaceae > Secale > Secale cereale. The sequence continues at coordinate 600,119,092 of LR738709.1, forward strand.
TTTCCAGCAAGTTGGTTGCTCGCTCCATTGTTCCGGAGAACGGAGTCTTGGTCATCTTGCCCAAGAGGCATGGTTCGCACGTGTCAAATGATTCATAATCAAGAGACTCTAGAAGTCCATCCGAATGGAGCTTCTTCATACGTTTGACACCAATATGACCAAGGCGGCAATGCCACAAGTATGTGGGACTATCATTATCAACTTTACATCTTTTGGCATCTACACTATGAATATGTGTATCATCACGTTCGAGATTCATCAAAAATAAACCATTGACCAGCGGGGCATGACCATAAGACATATATCTCAAATAAATAGAACAACCATTATTCTCCGATTTGAAAGAGTAGCCATCTCGCATAAGACGAGATCCAGAAACAATGTTCATGCTCAAAGCTGGTACTAAATAACAATTATTGAGGTTTAAAACTAATCCCGAGGGTAGATGTAGAGGTAGCGTGCCGACGGCGATCACATCGACCTTGGAACCATTCCCGACGCGCATCGTCACCTCATCCTTTGCCAGTCTCCGTTTATTCCGCAGCTCCTGTTTTGAGTTACAAATGTGAGCAACTGCACCGGTATCGAGTACCCAGGAGCTACTACGAGTGCTGGTAAGGTACACATCAATAACATGTATATCATATATACCTTTGACGTTGCCGGCCTTCTTGTCTGCTAAGTATTTGGGGCAGTTCCGCTTCCAGTGACCCGTTCCCTTGCAATAAAAGCACTTTGTCTCAGGCTTGGGTCCATACTTTGGCTTCTTCCCGGCAACAGGCTTGCCAGGCGCGGCAACTCCCTTGCTGTCCTTCTGTTCTTCTTACCCTTGCCTTTCTTGAACTTAGTGGTTTTATTGACCATCAACACTTGATGTTCTTTCTTGATGTCTACCTCCGCTGATTTCAGCATCGAATACACCTCGGGAATGGACTTCTCCATCCCCTGCATATTGAAGTTCAGCACGAAGCTCTTGAAGCTTGGTGGGAGCGACTGGAGGATTCTGTCAACGACCGCTTCATCTGGGAGATTCATTCCCAGCTGAGACAAGCGATTGTGCAATCCTGAAATCTTGAGGATGTGCTCACTGACAGAACTGTTCTCCTCCATCTTACAGCTGTAGAATGCGTCGGAGACATCATATCTCTCGACTCGGGCATGAGCTTGGAAAACCATTTTCAGCTCTTCGAACATCTCATATGCTTCGTGGTGTTCAAAACGTTTTTTGAGCCCCGATTCCAAACTGTAAAGCATGCCGCACTGAACCAGGGAGTAATCATCACTACGCGACTGCTAGACGTTTAAAACGTCTTGGGCCGCATCGGGAGCAGGTGCATCACCTAGCGGTGCTTCTAGGACATATGATCTCTTGGCAGCTATGAGGATAATCCTCAGGTTACGGACCCAATCCGTATAGTTGCTACCATCGTCTTTCAGCTTGGTTTTCTCCAGGAACGCGTTGAAGTTGAGGGAAACTGGAGCGTGGGCTATTTGATCTACAAGAGATATTGTAAAGAATTTAGACTAAGTTCATGATAATTAAGTTCATCTTAATCAAATTTTAATGAACTCCCACTCAGAATGACATCTCTCTAGTCATCTAAGTTATACACGATCCGAATCGACTAGCCCGTGTCCGATCATCACGTGAGACGGACTAGTCATCAACGGTGAACATCTTCATGTTGATCGTATCTTCTATACAACTCGTGTTCGACCGTTCGGTCTTCCGTGTTCCGAGGCCATGTCTGCACATGCTAGGCTCGTCAAGTGAACCCTAAGTGTATCGCGTGTGTAAATCTGTCTTACACCCGTTGTATGCGAACGTTAGAACCTATCACACCCGATCATCACGTGGTGCTTCGGAGCAACGAGCTTTAGCAACGGTGCACAGTTAGGGGAAACACAATACTTGAAATTTTAGTGAGAGATCATCTTATTTACTACCGTCGTTCTAAGTAAACAAGATGCATAAACATGATAAACATCACATGCAATCAATTAAAGTGACATGATATGGCCAATATCATCTTGCTACTTGGATCTCCATCTTCGGGGCACCATGATCATCTTGTCACCGGCTCGACACCATGGTCTTCATCATCATGATCTCCATCATCGTGTCTTGAGGAAGTCGTCACGCCAACTATTACTTCTACTACTATAGCTAACGTTTAGCAACGAAGTAAAGTAATTACATGGCGTTATTCAGTGACACGCAGGTCATACAATAATTAAGACAACTCCTATGGCTCCTGCCGGTTGTCAATTTCATCAACATGCAAGTCGTGATTCCTTATTACAAAAACATGATCAATCTCATACATCGCATATATCATTCATCACATCTTCGTTTTGGCCATACCACGTCACATAGCACATGCTGCAAAAACAAGTTAGACGTCCTCTAATTGTTGTTGCAAGTTTTACGTGGCTTCTATAGGATTTCTAGCAAGAACGTTTCTTACCTACGCCAAAACCACAACGTGATTTGTCAACTTCTATTTACCCTTCATAAGGACCCTTTTCATCGAATCCGATCCGACTAAAGTAGGAGAGACAGACACCCGCCAGCCACCTTATGCATCTAGTGCATGTCTGTCGGTGGAACCAGTCTCACGTAAGCGTACGTGTAAAGTCGGTCTGGGCCACTTCATTCCACAATACCGCCGAATCAAGATTGACTAGTAACGGTAAGAAAGTTGAACAAAACCAAACGCCCACAACTGCTTTGTGTTCTACTCGTGCAAGAAGCTACGCATAAAACCTAGGCTCAGATGCCACTGTTGGGGAACGTAGCATAATTCAAAAAAATTTCTACGCCTTCACCAAGATCCAACTATGGAGACATCTAGCAACGAGCAAGTAAGAGTGCATCTACATACCGTTATGGAGATTGCGAGCGGAAGCTTTCAACGAAGCGTGGATGAAGTAGTCGTACTCTTCACGTTCTTCGTCACCGATGATCTAGCGCCGAACGGACGGCACCTCCGCGTTCAACACACGTACGGTGCAGCAACGTCACCTCCTTCTTGATCCAGCAAGGGGGGAGGAGAAGTCGTCAGAGATCCGGCAGCACGACGGCGTGATGACGGATGCAGTGAAGATCGCAGCAGGGCTTCGCCGGGCGCCCTGCGTGGGAGTATGGAGGTGTGACGGGAGGGGGAGAGGCACCAGGGCTTGGGTGCGGCTGCCCTCTCCCCCACACATATATATAGGGGGCCAGGGGGGGGGCGCGAGCCCCCTGCAGATCCAATCTGCAAGGG
>LR738709.1:600127501-600145121 GCA_902687465.1 Secale cereale
GCGCGAGGAAAAACTTCTTCTGCTTGAGAGAAAAAGAAAAAGGGAGGAAACATAGATATGGAGCCTTGTGGCTCATTATTGCTTACCGGGGGTGCGAGCTGCACAAAGTGTCAGATGCAAGAAAAACGAAAAGGCATGAAACGACAACTTGTGTGAGGCACATGAGTTTTACTGATGCACGGGGTCTGCGCCCGGCTTTGTACAAAGGTTTACATGCAACAGCGGCAAGACTTGTACAAAAGGTGGTTGCCAGAGCGGATCACGGCAACCGCGCCTTATGGGTGAAACTTGCGAAGGTGCTCAATGTTCCAGGAGTTGCTCACCGGTAAGCCCTCTTCGGTCTCAAGGCGGACAACGCCGGGCCTTGTGATTTGTCTCACCCGATAAGGGCCTTCCCACTTCGGCGTCAACTTGTTGGAATTCTTGGCGGACTGAACACGCCGAATAACAAGGTCGCCTTCCTCGAGACTTCCGGCTTTAACTTTGCGGCTATGGTAGCGGCGCAAAGCTTGCTGGTATCGAGAAGCTCGTACAGCAGCCTGAAGACGGTCCTCCTCAAGGAGCAATGTGTCATCTTGTCGCAGCTGCTCTTGCACGAGCTCATCTTAAGCGAGCACTCGAGGCGACCCGTATACGAGTTCCGTGGGGAGAACTGCCTCTGCTCCATAGACAAGAGCAAAGGGTGTCTGTCCAGTGGCTCGATTTGGTGTCGTTCTGATTGACCATAGAGCCGTCGGCAACTCTCCAATCCAGTTTCTTCCGCATTTGTGCAGCCCGTCGAAAGTTCTTGTCTTGAGTCCGCGCAACACTTCAGCGTTTGCCCTGTCCGCTTGACCATTGCTCCTCGGGTGAGCAACAGAAGCGAAGCAGACCTTGGCGCCAAGGTCTTGGACGTATTGCATGAAGGTGCGACTTGTGAATTGTGTGCCATTGTCGGTGATGATCCTGTTGGGGATTCCGAAACGGCAAACAATTGACCTGAAGAACTTGACTGCTGACTGTGCGGTCACCTTCCTCACTGGTTCCACTTCCGGCCACTTTGTGAACTTGTCGATGGCGACGTACAAGTACTCAAAGCCCCCGGCTGCGCGGGGAAAGGGGCCGAGGATGTCGAGCCCCCAGACCGAAAATGGCCAGGACAAAGGGATCGTCTGGAGAGCTTGAGCTGGCTGATGTATCTGCTTGGCATGGAACTGGCACGCTTCACACTTGGTTACTTGTGCAGTTGCATCCTGGAGGGCTTCTGGCCAAAAGAAACCTTGCCGGAACGCCTTGCCGGCAAGTGCTCTTGCGCCAATGTGGTGGCCACATATGCCTCCATGTATCTCTGCCAACAGCTTTTGCCCATCTTCCCGGGGAATGCACTTCAATCTAACACCGTTGAGCCTTCTTCTGTACAATTCATCACCGACAAACTGATACATACTTGACTGCCGGGTTATTCTTTCTGCTTCTTCTGGCTCTTCGGGAAGTTCCCCTGTTTGAAGGAAACGGACAATCTGCTGCGCCCATGCTGGAGCCTGAGGCTCAACAACAAGGACTAAAGGCATCAGTGCTGCTGCGGGAACGTCAGCTTCTACGGCCAGAACCTGTGGCTCGGCCGGAGCTTGACGTTCCCCGGCAAGTTTGCCGGGGCAAAGCTTGTCGGGAACGCCTGCTTCAACTGTACAAACCCCAGGGTCTGCGGAGCAGACTGTCCCTCAGCAACTTTGTCGTTGATCTTGGGGACCTTGTTGGCGGCGGCTTCGGGAAGCTCTGCCGGCAAGTAGTCACCAGAGACCAACTTTCTCTTCTTACTTTGTCCAACGGATGGTTGAGTTAACTTGAGCACAAAGATCCCTGGTTCCACAGGTAGCTTTAGTGCAGCACACTTTGACAGGCCGTCTGCGACGTCATTTTGAGCTCTTGGAACGTGCTCCATCTGTAGGCCTTCAAAGTGCTCTTCAAGCTTTCTCACTTCGTCGACGTAAGCTTCCATCAATGGACTCTGGTAGCTCTTGTTCACTTGGCGGACAACCAACTGCGAATCACCCCGCACAATCAGCTTCTTGATCCCAAGCTCTGCTGCGATTCTGAGGCCGGCAAGCAAACCTTCATACTCTGCAGTATTATTCGTCGCTTGCTCCTTGGGAAAGTGCATTTGGACGACGTACTTGAGGTGCTCGCCGGTGGGCGCGACAAGCAGCACGCCAGCGCCAGCGCCAGCGCCTTGCAGCGAGAAGGCACCATCGAAGTACATTGTCCATTCTTTGCTCGCTTCTTTGACGGGGATGCTTGTCTCTAGAATTTCTTAATCTGGCGTTGGTGTCCATTCCGCTATGAAATCTGCCAACGCTCTGCTCTGGATAGTAGAAGTACTTTCAAACTTGAGACCAAAGCTTGACAGCTCCAGTGCCCACTCGACAATCCTGCCTGTTGCTTCTGGATTTTGCAATATCCTTTTCAACGGAAAGCGAGTGACCACTGTTATCTCATGTGCTTGGAAGTAGTGGCGCAGCTTTCTTGAGGCCATGAGGAGGCCGAAAAGCAGCTTCTGCACCCCAGAGTATCTTGACCTAGCCCCCTGCAAGAGGGAACTGACAAAATAAACTGGGCGCTGCACCATCTTCTTCCGCACCTCTTCTTGGATCTGCGCAGACTCATCCTTGTCGGGGAAGCCCCCTGCTTGTCGCTGGATGTGCTTGCCGGGGCTGTGGGCTCCTCATCCGCCTCCCTTTCCGCTACTAACGCAGCACTAACCACTTGATTGGTTGCTGCTAAATACAGCATCAACTTCTCTTGTGGCCTAGGTGCGACAAGTATTGGAGTGGAGGACAGGTACCCTTTCAAGTCTTGCAGTGCTGCCTCCGCTTCCGGAGTCCATTTCATTGGACCTGCCTTTTTCAAGATTTTGAAAAACGGCAGGGCGCGTTCTGCAGACTTAGAAATGAACCTGCTGAGAGCAGCCACACAACCGGCAAGCCTTCGTACATCCTTGACGCGCTTCGGAGCTTCGATCTGCTCAATGGCTTTGATCTTGTCGGGATTGGCTTCAATCCCCCTCTAGGACACAAAGAACCCGAGAAGCTTGCCGGAGGGGACTCCGAACACGCACTTCTCGGGGTTAAGCTTGAGTTGTATCTTGCGCCGATTCGCAAAAGTTTCATCTAGATCTTGAATCAGAGTATCCTTGTCCTTGCTCTTGACCACTATATCATCCATGTAAGCTTCTACATTCCTGTGTATCTGTGGCTCAAAAGCAGTGTGGACTACCCTCGCAAACGTTGAACCTGCATTCTTCAATCCAAAGGGCATGCGTATGAAGCAGTAAGTGCCACATGGAGTAATGAACGCGGTCTTCTCTTCGTCTTCTTCAGCCATAAATATCTGGTGGTATCCAGAGTATGCATCAAGGAATGACAGCAACTCACATCCAGCCGTGGAGTCAATGATCTGGTCAATGCGCGGCAAGGGAAATGGATCTTTGGGACAAGCTTTATTCACATCAGTGAAGTCTATACAAAGCCTCCACTTCCCATTTGCTTTGCGCACGACAACATGGTTGGCCAGCCACGTGGGATGAAGTACACCTCTAACAAGGCCTGCCGCTTCCAGCTTCTTGATTTCTTCGACGATAAACTCTTGGCGCTCCACCGCTTGCTTTCTGACCTTCTGCTTGACGGGCCGCACGTGAGGACAAACGACAAGCTTGTGCTCAATCACTTTCCTGGGAACACCGGGGATGTCAGACGGTTGCCATGCAAACACGTTGACATTCGCCCGCAGGAAAGCAACGAGCGCGCTTTCCTATTTAGGATCGAGCGTGGCACTGATGGTGAAAGTATCACCAGTGCCGTCCTCCTTGGCGGGCATCTTCTTGGTTGCAGGCGGAGCCGTCATTCCCTTCTTGCACTTGCCGGTGGAGCTCGATGGCGCGTCCTCGACGGCAGCGCAGCACTCCGAAGAGGTGCGTTTGCCGAAGTGGGCCCCAGAGCTCTTGCCGGACTTAGTCTTGTTCTTCCCCCCGGGAGCTTCAGCGGCAAGTGCCTTGCTATCTGTTGCAGCTGCTGCGTCCCGGTAAATCTTGTCGGTGCAGATAAGTGCGTCCTTCTTGTCGCCGGGGACAGAGATGACGCTTATTGGGCCTGGCATCTTGAGCATGTTGTAGGCGTAATGAGAGGCTGCCATGAACTTGGCGAGCGCCGGACGGCCAAGTATCCCATTGTATGGCAACGGGATATCGGCAACGTCAAAGGTAATCCTCTCAGTCCTGAAATTCAGCTCTCCGCCAAAGGTTACCGGCAGTGTGATTTTCCCCTTCGGCTTGCTCCTTCCCGGGTTGATCCCTTGGAACGTGCCGGTCTCCTCGAGCTTGCGGTCGGGGATCTGTAGTTTCCGGACTACAGCAGAGGAGATCAGGTTCAGGCCGGCCCCGCCGTCAACCAGCATCTTGGTGACCTTGAGGTTGCGGATGGTTGGTGAAACCAACATCGGCAAACACCCGACCGCAGTTGTGCGGTCAGGGTGATCCTCAATGTCGAAGATGATGGGCGTGCTGGACCACTTCAGGAGTTTGCGCGACTCGAAGGGTGGCTCTGCTGCATTAACTTCCCGCACCCATTGTTTGAGTTGGCGGTGGGAAGTATGCAGAGAGGCACCTCCATCGACGCACAGAACTTCTGTGGCCTTCTGGAACTCCTGCTCGCTGTTGTCTCCGTCGTCCATGTCCTCGTCGTCGTCTTCGTCTTCGTCCTTGTCGCGGCCGCGGGGAGTTCTATCTCCTTGCCGCTGCTTGGCCTTGCCGCGGCGTCCTCCCCGGCCATTGAATGGCCGCTTCTTGCCGGACTCTCCTCCACCTCCCTGGGCCTTCTCCTTGTCGCGTCGCTCGTACTCAGCCTTCTGCTGTTCGACGAGGTACTCGACCCTTTTGCAGTTCCGGAGATCGTGGCCCTTGGTGCGGTGGATCTTGCAGTACTGCTTGTCGGAGCCGTCCTGCTTGTCGGCGGCCGCTACAGTGGTAGCTTCCTTGCCGGAGCCACCAGCCTGAGCTTTCTTGGCGCCAGCCTCCTTGCCGGACTGCTCAACGACCAGTACTTCCTTGTTCTTCTTTTTCTTGTTATTCCGCCGCCGGTTCTTCCCTGCCGGGGCGGCATCCTCACTATCTGTTCCCCCTGCTCCAGTATCCTCCCCGGGGAGTCTCCTCCCCTCTTCAGCGCGTGCGCACTTGTCGGCCAGGGCATAAAGCTCACTGATGTCTCGGATCTTACACATCGCCATCTCCTCCCTCATCCCGCGGCTGCGCACGTTCTGGTGAAACGCACTGATAACCGCGGCAGGGTGGGCGTCTGGGATGTTGTGCTGGACGCGGCTGAATCTCTGGATGTACTTTCGCAGGGACTCTCCTTCCTTCTGGGCAAGTATATGAAGGTCGCTCTCCTGGCCATGGGGCTTGTGGCCACCCGTGAAGGCGCCGACAAACTGGTGGCACAGGTCGGCCCAAGAAGAAATAGAGTTCTCCGGCAAGTGCATGAGCCAAGATCTGACGTTTGGCTTGAGCACAAGCGGGAAGTAGTTCGCTAGTATCTTCTCATCTCGTCCCCCGGCAGCCTGCACCGCAATGGTGTAGATGCTGAGGAACTCTGACGGATGAGTTTTGCCGTCGTACTTCTCGGGTACGTCGGGCTTGAAGTTCTTCATGCTGGGCCACTGGACTTGCCGCAGCTCACGGGTGAACGCAGGACAACCCGCCGCGTACGGCAAGTCGCCTGGTTCTCCTGGCGCGTGCGCGTCGATAGCGGGCCCAACGCGCTGGTCGGATTGCCTCCGCGCTTCTCTTCGACGCTCGATGCGAGTTCGAGCGTCTTCTTGTCGTCTGTCGTCAAGGACTTGGCGTTGATCGCGGCGAGCTCGAGGATCCGACGACGCCGTGGAGTCGTCGTCGATGTTGATCCGGCGAGTCGGCGATTTCGGCCTTCGGGGCGGGGAGTGCATGGTAGTTGCACCCCCGGCGGTCTTGTCGCCATCAGCCCGCGCCTGGCTAACTTGCCGCGGCCGCGACGTCGTCGGCTGCTGCGGAGTGTCGTTATTGGCGAAGGCGATGAGGCTTTGGATGGTGGCCCTCCAGTCGTCGGCCTTGTCCGCCGCTAGAGGGAAGTAGACGAGCAGCTGAGCTCGGGCTAAAGCTTCTGCTGGAGTGGAGGGGAGCGGTGGCGAGCGGTGCGAGGAGCGAGATATGCTCGGACTTCTGATGGGCCTCGAACCCCTCGTTGGTTACCCCAAGTGGCAGGTGTAAGATGCAGTATTGTAGAAGTGTTTTCCCTTAGCAAAGATGCCAAGGATCGAATCCCCAGAGACTCCTAGGTTCAACAAGTAGGTGTCAACTGCTACGGCGCCAGATTAGTAGCAATCAACGTGGACCTGCACACAGATACAAATAACTTTGCTCCCAACGAGTACAGAGAGGTTGTCAATCCCTCCGGCCTTGTAGTTCACAAAGGATTAAAAGCAATGATAGTAGTGATAGATAGTGTTTTGCAATAGTAATAATAGCGAAAAGTAAATAGTGGATGTCATCAATGATGGTAATATGGACCGGAGTCTCATGATGTTCACTAGTGATGTCTCTCTCCCAAAAGACGATAAAACAACTATGTGAGGTAAACGAATTACAGCTGGGCAATTGACAGGACCCACGAGCGCAAACAAATGCTGATTACATTGCAAGAAAGATTGAGGTTCAAAGCATGGGCGGTACGCCAAAGTAAGTAGACCGAAATCCATCAATATCTACTACTAATCATCCACCTTGAGATATCTATCCAGAACATCTCGCTGGTATTAAGTTGCGAGTCCCACCCATAGTGTAAACTCAATGCAACAGACAACTGCATTAAAAGAACTTTGCGTAAAGTAAACAATCCTTGCACTCGCGGGCACAAGCACCGTTGTTTTCCCCCTTGTGGCAACAACACATCCCCTAGACTCATGTTTCTGTCACTCAATCTAGTCATCGAGGGGCATGAACCCACAATCGAGCATAACATTCCCTCTTGGAGTCACTACGTATTACTTGGCCAAAGCAATAAATAACAACGGAGAACATGCAAGAATTACTTATGAACAAAAAAATAAAAGAGGTAGATCAAATATATTACTCAAGATCAATCCGAACATAATCTCATAATCCATCGGATCCCAGCAAACTCAACATAGCAAAAAGCACAAGGATTACATAGGTGCCTCGATCATGTAGGGCAGCTCACGAGGACTAATTAGTGAAGCACAAGAACGGGAGGAGAACATCACATAGCTACTGGTCATGGACTCATGGTCCAAGGGAGACTACTCACGAGTCATCCGGGAGGCGTCCATGGTGGTGGAGAAGCTCCCGGTGGTGATCCTCCCCTCCGGCAGGGTGCCGGGAAGAGTTCTCCTGGTGCTCCCGATCTTGGAAGCGGCGGCGGCGGCGGAACAGAGATGGGATCGCGAAAAGAGTTCCTGTTCTGAGGGTTTTGGAGGACCCTTTAAATATATGCCAAAGTAGGGCATCAGGGGAGCTTCGGGGGCCCTGGTGGCCCCCCCCGGCTGTCCTTCGGGCGCAAGGTTGTTTCCGAAACGCTGATTTTTTATATAATTTTTCTGGATTTTTCTGGGCAGTTCTCGTAACGTGAAAACTTGAAATACAAAAACAACCGAAAACAGAAACTGGCACTGGGGTGCACTGGATTAGTAAGTTAGTCCAAATATGATCAAAAGTGTATGGAAGTGTATGAATATCATAGCAATATCACCCAAAAGTGGCATGGAGCAAGCCGAAATTATAGATACATTTTGGACGTATCAACATCCCCAAGCTTAATTCCTGCTCGTCCTCGAGTAGGTAAATGATAACAAGAATAGTTTCTATGGTGACATGCTATTAACCATATAGGACTTTTTCATAGTCATATGACAAAAGCTTACTGAGACAATGATTCTATAGTAATTAAGTTGCCTCATGAGAAAATCATAAATGACTGAAAGTTTTACAACATGAAACTGAAACATCAAAAAGATTTGCAATGAACATGATGTGCAAATATGATAAAGTGATATCTACTTGCCCCCTTTAGTGATGCAAAACATAAATGCAGGGGCACCTTCAAGGTTTAAGTGATGACTAGATACAATCATTTCAAAATGAACGATATCACAATCATGCAAAAGACAATGCTAATTTGGGACAATGCACATTACACTCAGAATGACAATCATGCTCTCAGTAGTTGGTGCTTTAACATAAAAGTAAAAGAAAGGTTAGGTACTTTTTATTTTGAAAAGATGGAAGCAATTTTGTCAACAGTAGTAGTATTCATTTGTGTCATGCATAAGACATCCTATAGGTTGCAAGCCTCATGCATCGAATACCAATAGTGCTCGCACCTTGTCCTAATTAGCTCGGATCTCCATGGGTTATCATTGCATTACATATGTTTCAACCAAGTGTCACAAAGGGGTACCTCTATGCCACCTGTACAAAGGTCCAAGGAGATAAATCGCATTTGATTTCTCGTTTTTGATAGATCTCAACTTGAGGACATCCATACCGGGACAACATAGAAAATAGATGATGGACTCCTCTTCAATGCATAAGCATATTCTCATGAGAGATTGAGGATTAAGGTCCAAGCTAAAACTTCCACCATGATACATGGCTTTGGTTGGCGGCCCAATGTTCTTCTCTAACAATATGCATATTCATACAACCCACGACAAATCACCCTTACTTCAGACAAGACGAACATGCATAGCAACTCACATGATATTCAACAAAAGTGTGACAGTTGATGGCGTCCCCAGAAACATGGTTACTGCTCAGCAAGCAACTTATAAGAAATAAGATACATAAGCAACATATTCTTTACCACAATAGTTTTTAAGCTACTTTCCCATGAGCTATGTATTGCAAAGTTAGTTTGCTTAGTACAGGTAGAGGTTAGCAAAAGACTGGGAGCGACCAACTAAGAGAGCAATGACGGTCATAATCATGCAGAGCGACAAAGCAATATTGAATCAGGCATGGAAGTTATATCGCTACTCAGAAATAAAAGATCATCAAGGCTTGACAGACTTTCTTTACAGTCTTAAATATGCGTGAGCATACACCAAGTCAATCAAAATAAATTCTCGAAGGAAGATATTACTAAACCATACCACATCATAGGCAAACAAATCAAGTTGGTACTCCAATAACACATTGGGAACCCCCCAGCTATTTGAGATTAACCATAAGAAAACCTGAACTACTAAGCATCATTATGCAAGTAGCATCTTTATCATAGACACATTAACCAATGCAACGGAAGCAAACTCTCTTAATAAGGTGAGCATGGTAATTAAAGAGAGTTCAAGCAACCAACTAAACAAAAGCTCTTTGAAAAGATAAGCATGAATACTAAGAGCAGAGCATAATAGTAGCTATTAAAAGACAAAGAACACACACAGCAAAGATAGACATGAAAATTCTATGTAATGTTCTAGGTAGAAGTGGAGCGTGTTTCTCTCCCACATAAAGGAATGCTGGGTTCCGACTCGTTATGAAAAACTAAAAAGAAAACTAAAAGCAAGATGCTCCAAGCATAGCACATAACACATGAAGTGATAAAAATATAGCGGAACGAAAGACGAACTGATAATGTTGATGGAGAAGGGGATGCACGGGGGCATCCCCAAGCTTAGACGCTTGAGTCTCCTTGAATATTTCTTGGGGGTGCACGGGGGCATCCCCAAGCTTGAGCGCTTGACACTCCTGAATCTTTTTTATCATCTTCCCTCGCACACTTGAAAACTCCCTTCATACACAACTCATCATAATCTGATTAGCGAGGTTAGTACCCTTAATAAAATAATTATACCTTGCTGGAAATAAAGATATTCTTGAAGTTCTACTGTTTGTCAAGATTGCCAAAAGGTTTTTGCAAAGAAAAAGCAAGCTCTTGATTTGCAAAGTGAAGGAAAGGCAAAACAGGACAGAATCTTTGAAAAACAGAACAGCAGGTAGTAATTGATCTGTTCGGGATACTTCTGCAACTCAAATAAAAAAACTCAGAACAGATGCACGAAAGACAATTATATAGAGAACGCTGTCGAAAATATTCAGACCAAAAAGATGATCTGGTGATTTTATACGAATTTTTCTATCCAAGGACAGAATCTGTTTCCTGGACAGCACCTCACAACTTTTGAACTTTCTAGCAATCAGAGGCTATACTTGGCACAAATATGAAAAGCAAAGATACAATGATGATGCTACAACAGTAAACAACATCAAGACACAACAAAAGCAAAAAAAATTATTCATGTGGGCTGCCTCGCAAAAGCGCTTTCTTTTATGCCTTTAAGGTAGGCATAAGACTTTAATGATGCTCTCGTAGGAACAATAGTTGAAGAACAAAAGAGGGCATCAAGAAGCAAATACCAAACACATTTAAGCCTAACATGCTTCCTATGCATAAGAATATTGAAATAGAATAATTCATTGAAGCACAAAGCAATAAGCATAGGAAGACAAAACAAGTGCAGCTTCAAAACCTTCAACATAAAGAAAGGGAACTTGATATCATTGAAATATCTATAAGCATATGTTCCCTTCTCATAATAATTTTTAGTGGGATCACGAATAAACTCAACAATATAAGCATCACATAAAGCATTGTTACCACGATCCACATGCAAAAAGGTACTCTTACTCTCCACATAAGTATCATGAAGAGGATAAAACTTGGTATAAAAGAGAGACATAAGCTCTTGCCAATCAAGCAAGTGCGAGTTATCGACAAGCTTATACCAATCTGAAGCGTTATCTATAAGTGATACGACGAACAATTTCCTCATGACAAACTCCCTTGACACACCTGCAAGCTTAAATAATGAACATAGTTGTGACAGATATAGCAAGTGTTCACCGGGATGTCTGTCTCCTGCATAACGATTAGCCAAAACATAATCGATAATACCAGCTGGTATTTTATAGGGCACAATTTCAGTAGGGGGAGGAGCAACCACCACAGGTGTGGGGCGTCTTCCCGCAAGCAACGATCCAATAGCAAGGTTGTCCATAAGCATAACTTAGTGAAATACATAAAGAAAACAGAAAGGTAAACTAACAAGACTAAAAAGCAAAGGTAAAAGATAGCATGCAACTCCCCTATCCTGAAGAGTGGAGTCCCCGGCAACGGCGCCAGAAAATACTCCTTGATGGGCCTCGAACCCCTCGTTGGTTACCCCAAGTGGAAGGTGTAAGATGCAGTATTGTAGAAGTGTTTTCCCTTAGCAAAGATGCCAAGGATCGAATCCCCAGAGACTCCTAGGTTCAACAAGTAGGTGTCAACTGCTACGGCGCCAGATTAGTAGCAATCAACATGGACCTGCACACAGATACAAATAACTTTGCTCCCAACGAGTACAGAGAGGTTGTCAATCCCTCCGGCCTTGTAGTTCACAAAGGATTAAAAGCAATGATAGTAGTGATAGATAGTGTTTTGCAATAGTAATAATAGCGAAAAGTAAATAGTGGATGTGATCAATGATGGTAATATGGACCGGAGTCTCATGATGTTCACTAGTGATGTCTCTCTCCCAAAAGACGATAAAACAGCTATGTGAGGTAAACGAATTACAGCTGGGCAATTGACAGGACCCACGAGCACAAACAAATGCTGATTACATTGCAAGAAAGATTGAGGTTCAAAGCATGGGCGGTACGCCAAAGTAAGTAGACCGAAATCCATCAATATCTACTACTAATCATCCACCTTGAGATATCTATCCAGAACATCTCGCTGGTATTAAGTTGCGAGTCCCACCCATAGTGTAAACTCAATGCAATAGACAACTGCATTAAAAGAACTTTGCGTAAAGTAAACAATCCTTGCACCCGCGGGCACAAGCACCGTTGTTTTCCCCCTTGTGGCAACAACACATCCCCTAGACTCATGTTTCTGTCACTCAAGCTAGTCATCGAGGGGCATGAACCCACAATCGAGCATAACGTTCCCTCTTGGAGTCACTACGTATTACTTGGCCAAAGCAATAAATAACAACGGAGAACATGCAAGAATTACTTATGAACAAAAATATAAAAGAGGTAGATCAAATATATTACTCAAGATCAATCTGAACATAATCTCATAATCCATTGGATCCCAGCAAACTCAACATAGCAAAAAGCACAAGGATTACATAGGTGCCTCGATCATGTAGGGCAGCTCACGTGGACTAATTAGTGAAGCACAAGAACGGGAGGAGAACATCACATAGCTACTGGTCATGGACTCATGGTCCAAGGGAGACTACTCACGAGTCATCCGGGAGGCGTCCATGGTGGTGGAGAAGCTCCCGGTGGTGATCCTCCCCTCCGGCAGGGTGCCGGGAAGAGTTCTCCTGGTGCTCCCGATCTTGGAAGCGGCGGCGGCGGCGGAACAGAGATGGGATCGCGAAAAGAGTTCCCGTTCTGAGGGTTTTGGAGGACCCTTTAAATATATGCCAAAGTAGGGCATCGGGGGAGCTTCGGGGGGCCCAGGCGCCCCCCCGGCGCGGCCCAGGGAGGGGGGGGGGGGGCGCCGCCAGGGCGCCTGGAGCCCTGGTGCCCCCCCGGCTGTCCTTCGGGCGCAAGGTTGTTTCCGAAACGCTGATTTTTTATATAATTTTTCTGGATTTTTCTGGGCAGTTCTCGTAACGTGAAAACCTGAAATACAAAAACAGCCGAAAACAGAAACTGGCACTGGGGTGCACTAGATTAGTAAGTTAGTACAAATATGATCACAAGTGTATGGAAGTGTATGAATATCATAGCAATATCACCCAAAAGTGGCATGGAGCAAGCAGAAATTATAGATACGTTTTGGACGTATCAACTTCTAACTGCGTTAGAAGGAGCAGGGTCTTATCCCGGCGACCGCGCCTTGCTCGTGCCAGCGCGTTGGCCTTGAGCGTCCCGCGACCCGCCAACTTGACCTTGTCCCAGCAAGCGTATGGTACCTTGGTTACCACATCGCTGCCGGTCCAGCACCTCCTGAGAGGGGCGTGGTGCGTGTACGGACGCCGAGGTCTTGGAATGCGCCCGGTCGTCCGTCTTGTCCTTGGACTTGGCGACGCCGTGAGTTTCCTCCCCGGCGTCCGCCCTTCCGCCAGCGTCTACCCCACCGACCGTTGGCTCTGGTGGTGGCGGGATCGACGCGGACGGGCCTGCTACCTCCGAAGCCTTCTTCTTCGGCGGCATGTCAATGAAGTTGATGAAGTTGCTGAAGTTTTCGCTCGCGTGAACACTGGATGGAGTTCACACAACCTCGACGCACCCCCTACCCGGCGCGCCAAAGATGTCGGGGAAACTGATCACCCTTGAACACCTATGGGACCGGAGCCCCTTTTCGGTACGTCAAGGGGGCGGAGGATGCACAAAGAGCGGATCGAAGCGTGCACGCGAGCAGTTTACCTAGGTTCGGGCCGCACGGATGCGTAAAACCCTACTCCTGCCATGGTCTGTATTGTGTTCTTGGCTCGGGAGCGAGAAGGGCTACAATGCTTATCGCTAGCAACACCGAGCGTGACAGTGATCGAAGATCGGAACCTCCTCTACGTTGCGCTTGGGCCTTCTTTTATGGGTTGAAGGGGTCACCAACAGGTGGCAACGCAGATGAGGGTAAAAATGTAAAAATGGTGGTAGTTGGAACAGTGTATGCATAGTGCTTTATACCAAACCCTGACGGCAGGGGACAAGGGCATTAAACGCCCGTCGCCATCACCCCAAACAGTGCAAAAAAAGCGTCTGTCGGGGCGTCTCCGTTCGCCACGATGGTGGCCTCGTCATCGCAGCTCGCCACCATGTACCCCAGGCTGCACAGCCTTCCGCCACGTGCACCTGGAAGGGTCCCAGGGCGACGCGTGGCCGGATGAGCTGGAGCGCGGACACGTAGTGGAAGCTTGCCGCGGCTTGCACCTTGCCGCGGTTGTTAACTTGTCGCGCCTGGGAGCTTGTCGCTCTCCGGGCCTTGCCGGGGCGCACGACGCGCCACGGCAAGTCTCCTGAAATGCTATATTTTGGCCTTCCTGGCAAGATCCTCTTGCCAGGGTCTTGTGCTAAAGGGGTGGTCTTGAGCCTGGAGCGGCCTTCCCGGCAAGCTCCTCTTGCCGGGGTCTTGTTTCTTTAACTTGAATACTTTGTTCTTGAATGGCTCCAAAGGAACCATAGTGGGCCTTGGCGGGCGCGTGGCAAGCCCTGCCACGGGACGCTGCTACTGCCCGTGCACAAGTTGGGATACTAAGGTACCCCTACTTTAGTACACCGACACTGGTTGTCTCCTCTTAATTTTGAGATGTTTTCCATAAGCCCTCAACGAGCTTATTCTTTTCGTTGTCGATTTTTCCAACAACTACATTCAACCCTTCTTCGTAAGGATGATTTTTTCATATTCATTTGTCGGAGAAGTTGCCTTTTTCTTCTCCGTTCGTTCTTTTCAACGATCTAGCATATAATCTTTCATTCCGAAGGCATTGTGATGTTGCTCTCTTTTGACCATTATCTCGTTTTTATCAAGATCATGTTCTTTCCCTTGCTTATCATTAACCGGAGTGTTGTATTCTTCATTCAAGTTCCGTCATCTTATCTAGTTTTGCCTCTCTTTTCAACCGGAGTGCTGTCTGAATCCTTCTTACCCCCCCTTGTGCCATTCTTTTAATTGCTTCGGAGGCAATGTGTTGTTGATTTGATCAAGTATCATTCCATCTCCTCAAGCTCATGTTAATTCCTTCCATTTTCAGATGGAGTGCTGTCCAAATTATTTCGTTCTTATTCCTTCTCAATCTTGGTTAACCGGAGTGGTTTTGAAATTCTTCCGTCATCCGTGAGCTCTTGTTTCATGTCTTTCAACCTACAAGGTTCTCATAATGTTCCTTGTTCCTCTTTTCTAACGGAGTTTTCATATTCGTTCATCTCCGTTGTATTCTTCTTTCATTTTGGTCAACCTCTCAAGGCTTGTGGTTTCACTCGTTTGTCAAAGAAGCAACTTTGTTTAACCTCTTCCTTTTTCCGTTTCACCCGGTGCCATCTCTAGGATCTCGGGTCGAGATCCTCTGTTAGTGTGGGAGAGTTGTGACGCCCGAAGACCGACGTCCCAGGAGATTCCAGAGATTCCAGATGTTCCGGGTTCTCCCGTGTGTTTCATTTGTGCTTGTGTTATTTATTTTGCATGGCATCATGTCATCATGCCATCATGTCTTTAATCTTTTGCATCTCAACTTAAATAAATCGTGTGGATCTTCGATCCATTTAAATCGAGGGAAGGATGACTTCTCTTTATAACATACCCTCCTAATATTATGGAGCTATAAATAAATATTCCATTGTTTGAAGCAACCATCACACACTTGCATAATTTTTCCCCATGTCTGTTTCACTCCAAGTTTTGACTCCCACAACCATGCTTGATCATCTTCCTCTTCTTATTTCTACCTTTTATTCGCAAGTGACATTATCCCTGTTCAAAAATGTTCACTAGATTCCTTTATATATTAGATCATGCCAAAACCCACCTCCTCCAATTTTTCATGTATTTTGGAAGTGCTTTGGTTGGCCTAAAGATTTATGCAAGTTTGAGTTATTTCCGAACTCGCATAAATTTGTAGTCTCTAAAAATTGCCAAAGCATTTTATTAAAATATCCCACAATTCCAGGTTCCTAGGGATATTTTTTTTTATCTTAGCTGAAACCTTCTCCTAGCCCCTGTCCATTTTCCTTTTCTTCATCAGGTATTGAGACTGCTTGTTTTTTTTAAAATAAGGGGGAGGGCCTCATTGTGATGCATTAGGCCATCTAGGCCTCCTTTTGGCCAAGGCCATCCCTCCCTGCTGCCCAGGCCTCCCTAGGCGGTCCTTTCGCCCCAAGGCCCACGGCCCAGCCGCGGCCTGACCTAACGGGCAGAAGCCCACCTAGCCATCGCACCCTCTCCCTCTCGTTTCCTTCCTGCGCCGCCAGGAGGCTAGCGACCCTGTTCCCCTCGTCCCCCGCTCCTCTCCCTCGCGCCGCACCCAGCGCTCGATCCCGACCCCATCTCTCTCCCTCGCAGCCCCGACTTCCTCTCCCTCACCCTCCTCCGCGCGCCTCCCTCCTCCGCGCCTCTCCTCCGCGCCAGGAGCCCCAGCGCCGCAGCGCCCGCACCCTCCGTCGCCAGGGCCGCAGCCCCGCCGCATCACCAGCGCCGGCCAGGAGCCGCCACCGTCGCCGCCTAGGCCTCGTCTCCTGCGCTCCCAGGCCCTACCTCGTCATCCTCGCCTCGCCTCGCGGGTCCTTGCCGGCGGCCGCCCGTGCCCGCAGCCGGTGGCCAGCCACTGCTCCGTCGCCCCATGACGTCCAACTGCTCGACGCCCGAGCTGGCCTCGTCGCCTCCCCTAGCACCCTCCATGCGCCTCCTCCTCTGGGCCTCTACTCCGGCCATCGGCGCGCCAAGACCTGCTGCTGCTGTGCATCTTCCGCTCGGCCCCGTGAAGTTCTTCCTATCCGGTGTTCGTTGCTCTTCGATGAGAAACAAGGTCGCCGAGCCCTGCATCGTCTAGTTGCTGCCCTGCCTGCGTGCGGCTTCATTCTCCGGTGGTGCCAAGTCCACAGCTAGAAGACCCGCACCCAGATCGCCAAGTCTGTGACGCGTCAAGTACCACTACCGTTGCCTCGGAAACGATGGACGCGCCAAGTACCTCTTCTTGCGACACGAACATCTACGGAATGTGTACATCTACATAAAACGAGTACATCTACCGACGCCAAGTACCCCTTCGAGTCACCGACGACCTTCAAGTTCGACTACACGGCTACAAAAATGACATGTACAACTACTTGCGCCGAGGACCCATGTACAACTACGATGCGAGAACCGAGTCCGGCAAGTCCGAAGACCCCAAGTACCCCTACCGATGACCGTGAATGCCTACTTCCACTACGAATCGTGAGAACGACTACTTCCTCTACGATCTCGAACCCCTCCGAGAACGAACGCTTCGAAGGTATAACCCCGAGACAATGACCCGTGGAATCCATGTGTGTTGTATGAGATGTTTCCCTTGTTTGTATCGTGTTCGTCTTGACCCTCGTTTTCCCTATCATTGTCAAGTGGGAACCGGGGAACCGGGTTCACCCCATCTCTTTTGCAAGTCACGCTCTCCGTCATCTTTTGCACCGGTCTCTCAACAAGTTACCGGAACCGAGATGTTGCGTTGCATCATTATCGGATCATTGCCGTGGCACCTTTTCTTTCCACCACGGTGACAAATACTCCTTATCATCTTCTTATATCTTCATGTTAACCTTTAATTAATAAAATTGCATAAACTTGATCATGTGATACGTCCAAAACGTATCTATAATTTCTGCTTGCTCCATGCCACTTTTGGGTGATATTGCTATGATATTCATACACTTCCATACACTTTTGATCATATTTGGACTAACTTACTAATCCAGTGCACCCCAGTGCCAGTTTCTGTTTTCGGCTGTTTTTGTATTTCAGGTTTTCACGTTACGAGAACTGCCAGGAAAAATCCAGAAAAATTATATAAAAAATCAGCGTTCCGGAAACTACCGTGCGTCTGAAGGACAGCCTGGGGGGGGGGGGGG
>LR738709.1:600157592-600380453 GCA_902687465.1 Secale cereale
GCATGGCTGTGGCAGGTGGTTCAAGGGAGGGCGCGACAGCGGCGGCAGGCGGTTAGGCGTGTGGCGGGCTAAGAAGATGAACCGTGCATCTATTTCGGAGGTTGAAGAAGCCCTTCTAGCCATCCATGTTGCATCAAACGGCTCACAAGAGTCGACTGACCAAATTGCTCCTTCAGATTGCAGGATCCACGTGGCATTCAAGGTCTCGAAGGTAGATTCCGCGTCCGCACCCGGTTTGTGGGCTCGACGCGCACGCGATCGGCTTCCGCCGCGACAGCCACCAGGTGCGCCTCCTCCACGTGGGCGGAGACAACAATGACACGCTAGTTCCTCCTCGCCGACGTGCTGGAGCACATGCTCGTCCTCCTCTTCGTATGATGTGTGCATAGACGCGGCTCCACCAGCTGCTCCCGTGTTTGGCAGCGCGGCGGCATCGCGAGGAGGGACTGCAGACAACGTGAGCGGGTGAGCCTTCAGCTTGGCGGCGACATGGCGGTGATGGGCGAGAAATTGGTGGCCGGAGCAGGCGGACGCCGGCACGCGCAACGACGGCGGCAGCATATATATGAGTGCGGGTATGGGAGCTTAGTTTAGTTTTATATAGGGTTGGTCAAACTTAAAAGAAAACCTTACTAGTACACGTAAACATTAGACTTAGGCAACACTTTTATTAGTTACCACAACCACGATACAGAATCCTGTGCAAGTGCGTGAACCACGGCCGTGCGATCCATCGAACGGTGCGTCACCGTGTCGGCCTCGAAGGATATCCACCGAACCTTTTTGTGTGTGTGTGAAAACAATCCCCGAATATTACTCAACTTTTTTTTCCGGGAATAGTTCTTAACGCTACAATATTTCCATATATTTGAATTTAGCTCCAGTTCCTATTTTTTTTGGATTTGGACGTTTTAGGTGCGCCCTAGTTTTTTTTAATACTGATTTTGTGTGTGTGTGTGACTGAGAGAGAACGTGTGTATGTGTCCATATGTGTGTTATGGCGGAAGGGCAATGTGGAGACGGTGTGCGTGTGATGGAGACATAGTGAGGTTTAAATGTGCAAATGATCATGCATGAGTGAGACATAGACAGATGCCGATACGTTGTGTATACATGCGAGAACGGTCTTCTATTTTACCTCTGTCTGTGTATGTGTGTGTGTGAGAGAGAGAGGAGCATCTGTAACACAACAACCATCTCTCTCGATTCGTCTGTCCCTCGCACGATCGCGTGTCACACATGCATAAACACGCACATTTTGACACCCTCACCCGGCTCTTGCCCACCTCAAGGCCCGCACTCGCTCTCTATCTCCCACGCACAATCTCTTCGTGAATACCCTGCTTAGCAAGTAGTTTTCCGTCACATACACACACATTTCTCTCCTTAGGTTTGTTTTCTCTCAATATCTGACACACACACAGCACACAGCACACACACGCCCCCTCCCCCGAGCACACAATTCAACCCCATCCAAGGTTATATGGCGACCACTGTCGCTTGTGCTTCTCTGCACCCCAGCATGCACAACACCTCAATCTTCAAAGAGGGCATCGAGGAGATCGAAGACGACGACCACACTGTGCTAGAGAATGCGGGGCCATTTGGAAGCCAGATGATGTGACGACGGCTGACTGACTCCTCCCCCCACCCTCTCTCTCTCTCGCACAAAATTACCAATCCCTCTCTCCCCCGCAAAAATTTATCAATCCCTCAACCCACGAGACCCTTCCCCTATCGTCCATGTTTTTCCAGCTCTATCATCAAACCTGTTGTCTCTTCTCCTTCCACGTGTATAG
The DNA here is from genome assembly GCA_902687465.1 of Secale cereale. NCBI lineage: Eukaryota > Viridiplantae > Streptophyta > Magnoliopsida > Poales > Poaceae > Secale > Secale cereale. The sequence continues at coordinate 600,159,392 of LR738709.1, forward strand.
AATCCGGATGCACACGCTTCTCACATATATTACATGTCTCCATCTTTCTCACAGACCTAACTTCTTCCTCTCTCTTTCTCTCTCTAGCTATCTCCCTCTCTCTGTTTCGTTAGGTTTGTCTCCTACTCTCTCGTCCACATACATACAATCTTTCCCACCCTATCTGCTCCATCTTCGCAAGCTCTCTCTGCACGTTTCATTCACACATTGGGATATGTTCAAAATGTTGCTTTTATAATGGCTGATGGAGAGTTATTGTTGGTTTTGTTGCATCCTACAAAGTAATAACTATGAAATGCATATTGATTGTCATTTGACTGGGATTATGCGAGTTTGAGCATGTTGTGAAGTACTGCTATAGACCTCGTATACATCTTGGAATTCGACAATGATTGTAACTATTGAATTGTATAGACCATTACATTCGAAGTCAGTAGCCTAATATATTTATTTCACAATTTCAACAAATGATTAATTCACTACTCCCTCCGTTCCTAAATATAAGTCTTTGTAGAGATTCCACTATGAACCACATACGGATGTATATAGATGCATTCTAGAGTGTAGATTCACTCATTTTGCTCCATATGTGGTCCATAGTAAAATCTCTCCAAAGACTTATATTTAGGAACGGAGGGAGTACATACTAGGAAAACAAATGTGTACACCCTCCATTTTTATTTATGTCTTCGTATTAGCATTGGTCAAAGTCAAGTTTTGTAAACTCTCAGAAAGTTTATAACAAAAATATTAACATATACAATAACAAATAAATACCATTAGATTCATTATTGAATGTACTTTCACATCATACATATCTGTTATGGTAAATGTTTATATTTTTCTATAAACTTGGTCAAACTTTAGGAAAGATTGACTTCGGTCAAACCTAATATGCAAAGTTTACTAGTACTACTCGCTAGTTTCTTAGCCGAATCACCCAACACGCCACACGGGGAGTTCAGTGTCACAAAATTTTGAGGTATGCGGGAAAATCTCCCGCGACCCTGATTCGAGCAGTGGGAAGTTACCATCATAGCCTTCGGAACAGACAGACAGATGACGGTTGGTAGGGGTTGTTTTCGTAACTTCAGGTTCACCCTACCCTGCCAACCCCACCCCGGCACCCAGAGTAGTACACCTGAATACTCCTCATTTTCTATCCCCACCGCAAAATAGACTTATCCATGGCACCGCAGCCTTCATGCTCCTCCCCTTCTACATCGGCGCACTCGTCCACCGCAGCGCATCTGCCTCAGCGACGACCTCGTACGCCGCACTAGAGCCGGTCCAACGTCGTCGTCGTACATGGAGCCTCATCCCCGGCACCGTCTTCCATAGTCTCGGATCTGCTTCCCGGAAGCCGACGCCAAGCGCAGAAGCACCACCGTCGTGGACAATGAACTGACTCCCGTTGCCGACCATGACTCATAGAGGCCGCCGCGACCATCGTTCTCCTCATCGATTGGTAATGTGTGTATTGAATCACTTAGCAGTACATGTGCAGTTCCAATTTTGTTCATACCCACCCTTCAAATTTCCTGGGTGCTATTGTTCCTGTAAAAGTAATTAGTTATAGCCTCCATTGTCCAACAAAATATCAGCTTGTAATTGTGCGTCGCTCGTGTATCGCGCTGTGCTTGGGTAGATATTTCATCTGCAACCAGTAGTGTGGCAAATGATGGATAGTTTTTCAGAAGTAGCAAGATGCCCATGCGTTGTACGCACCAAGATGCATTTGCATGAGTAGTTTATCTTGTAGGAGAAAAGGATGAACGAGGGAATGCCTTATTTGCAAATGCGGAGAGGGTTGTGGGTATCTTTTTGCAAAATTGCCAAGTTTCTTTCTTATCCGTCGGATATAAATTGGATGGCCTATATTGCAGGATGGCAGAAACACCATCATCACCAACTCTCTTTTTTAGAAGAAAATTAGGGAAAAAGTGGAGAAAAAAATAGAGAGTAGAGAAGTAGAGATAAATATTAAATATAAAATAAATATAATAGTAGAGAAGAGAGTAGAGATAGCAGAGACGTCGGGTAAGGATTGCGCGCGCGCGGGATAAAGGGGCCGGGCGTGCGCTAGTTTTGGCGCGCGGCGTCCACCGCACTTTATAAAATCCAACGCCCTCCCACCGCTCTGTGCCTTGCCACTGCTCTCTCCCTGCTCTGTGCCTCGCCACTGCTCTCTCCCCGCTCTTTCTCTTCTTGCCGCCGCCGTGCCACCATGCCGCCGCGTCGCCAGGAAACTTGGGGATACCGCGGCGTCTGCACGCGCCCCTCCGGCGGATTCTTCGTCGAGATCCGGTTCCGCGGGATGCACCTCGGCCTCGGCAATTTCGACACCGCTAACGAGGCTGCCCGCGCGTACGATGCGGCGGCGTGGCGCCTCCGGTGGCCTCATACAACATTGAACTTCCCCAACGTGCCGACGCGGGAGCGGGCACAGGAGCTTGCGCCTATGCCGCGGCTTATCACCGACGAGGATTGTCGCGACCATCGGAGGCGGTTGCACCGTCTCGGCATCGCCGAGATGGACGAGGAAGCCATGGCGCTGTGGCGCCAACGCTTCCCGCAGGACATCATCAACGAGCGCAATTTCTACGAGGAAAGGAGGGCGAAGAGGGATAAGAGGAGGGCGGAGCAATCCGCCTATCGCGAGGACAAGCTTAGGTGAAAAGCGGACGCTCAATTCAACATGAGGCTAGAAGCAGCGTCGCCCTGGGAATCCGACGACGATCGGTATCTTCAGGCCTACAGTCAGACGTCGGAGGAGGACATCACTGAGGAGGAGTCGGACGACGAGGAGTAGTTGAATAATCTATTTTTTATCTATCTATGCTGAGAACTATCCTCTACTTTCTATCTCCACTTCTCGATCTCAGCACTGTAAACGCTTTTTTAAAGCGCCGCGCGTTGTGATTCTGTTGGAGATGCTCTAACATGGCAGACGAGTGCTTTAATGTTGCCCACAAGATGCGCGAGTATTACCAGTAGTATATTTTTCTTGCCATGTAGAGATTTTAAAACCACGAGTGCGAACATGCAGAGGAGCAATGAAGACCAAACACGGGATATTGGGGACATCTTCAAGGAGCGTGGCAAGTTAAAGAGGAGCTGCCCCGAACCTGTAAAACGAGCTTTGGTAAGTAACACCCTTTCAATTACTTTCGTTTAGCCTCGTATTCTTCGATGTGTATATGTTGTAGTTTCTGTTTCTCTTAAGCCTCGTGTTCTTTGATGTGTCATAAGAAGAGTCTTAATCGTCCTAATGCTTTCGTTTTTAGTTTGATGTAGGAAGTGGGTGTTCTCACCTGGTAGTCTGTTTTTATATTTTTTTCCTTTTGAATTCACTTCTCCTAGTTCTGTTTATCTGGCTTCTACTAAATGGATCTGGGTTGCTCTGAGTAATTATCTAAAAGAGAAGTAACTTCATGTCAAGATGCAATTCCTGCGAGGAGGGAAGTATGGTCAACCTCGAGATCATGTTTCCAGAATGAGGCTGGATTACACACAAGGTGCCAGTTCCCTAGTGATGCTGGATTAGACACAAGGTGCAAATTCCCAGATGATGTTGGTTTACACACAAGCCAGGTGGAGTCGTCAGCTGTTCGTGTCCTCGTGGCTCTATTGAAGGCTGAAAGAAAGCGTGCAACAGCCCTTGAGAATGTAGCTGAGTTCCTGAAGAAGCGAAAAGAGCAATCAGATGCTCTCTTCACCCATGCCAAAGAAGAGATGGAAGAAGCCAGAAATAAGCTAGTAGAGGCAGAGCAGGCTAGGCGTCTCCTGCTATCTAAAACTGTTGTCAATACAAAATTTCCTACATAGTAGCTAGGTTCAAATGTTTATCCAGTCAGCATGCCTGTTGTGATGTCCGTGCATCTACTGATGTGGCACAATATATATTTTTTTGGGTCATGTAATAAGAGCAATTACTTTCCAAACAATAACATACGAAGCATTGGACATGGTATAGTTCACGCGCAAGCCCGACATTCCAAGTTCAACTTCCACATCAAACTCATGTTCACAGATATCTCCACATTCATACATAATGTCCACAACCATGATTCACTTCAAAGCAATTTTTTTAGAAGAGTTATGAATAAAGAAAAACCTCTAGTTCCTGCTACCAGTGCGAGCACAAGTCAAGACCATGTGTAATTAATTATATTTTGGTCATTTTTTGTGTTCTAAAAAGCCGGCCGGCTCGCGGAAGGACGTGTTGCCAGCACACGCGCGGATTCAATGAAGGCAGGTGGGGCAGTCTGAAGCCGGTTGCATGCGGCGAGGAGGCGTGTTCAGCAGGGCTTGCAGCGAGTGGGGCCCTCTTGGCCGGTGCGCCGGTTCAATGCCTGCGCTATGAGAGGTCGCGTCTGTGTCAGAGCAATCACTCCCTCCAGTCCTTTTTTTGTTTGCGTATAACAAAATCTCGTTTTCCATTCACATTTTACAAGTAAAATTCATGGACAAACTTTGACCCAAAATAGGATGGGGACTAGTAAACCAGAACGGAGGTAGTAGTTTTTTTCTAATCAAAGAAGGGTTTCCCCCTTCCGACTTTCATTACTGAAAACCAACATCTAAATCTAAACATAGTATTTGCCATAGAACTACCAGGTTCAACATCTCGCAACATAAACCCATACAACCATACGCCAAGGAGGTACGTAGTACTATGAATTGCATTTTCGCTCCATACCAATCGTTCTAAAAACTACTTAGTACTTATAACGCGCCATTGAAAATCAGAACTCTTAACCCCGCTAAATAATAATATTTTAAATGCGGCTACTCAATCTGTGGCAACTGGCGAGCCACTACCTCCAAGTCGTTCACCTGTGGTCCCGACCATCAACTCCTACGGATCAAATTATCACGCAAGCTGACTATTCCTACAAAAGTGCGCTCCACCACGTACCCGGTACCCGCGAATGCAGCAATCGTGCACCTAGGGTTTTAGGGTTTATTTGTTAACGTTGCCTTTACGTAACACTCGTGTGTGCGAGACAACAAGAGACCGACTGCGTGCATGCGCCTCTTCTCTTCGTATATGTACTCCACCGTTTGTTTGGTGTCCAAAAAATTATACTAATAACTACTACTAGAAGGCACGTGCTATGCACGTATTTCTTACTCACTTTTTTTTTTGAAAAAGGTGGCTTATTCTGCCCATGGTTGTTAAGATTGTATTGAACATGTAACAAACTTTATTGTTCAATTTGTTGCATTTTGAGAAAGGGTTATCAAATTGCTGCATTAGAAGTTCCCGGAGGTGGGGGGATAATCGTACAAACGTTGAGTACTTTGATTTGTGAAACATTAGTTTTTTAGTGAGTCGTTGTTGTTTGCCAGATATTACACGCCTCCACTTGTTAAGAATTAAAGTTCAGAGCCACAGAAGATGGTAAATAGCAGACTTTTGCACCAGCACGTGTGTGGGCATTTGGCATCGTGAGGGTTCAATAAAGTTCCTGGAGTCACTTTGGCGGGTGGCCATACAGAGCGAATCCAATAAACGTGAGCCGTTAGATCACTTGAGTTGGGAACTGTGTGGAACAAATCAAATGGCCACTAATTGCTCCCCAGTCTTGGCGGATATATAACCTGAATTCAGAAATTTATGTACTATAGTAGTAGAGACTAGCAATGTGCCAATGCGTTGCCACACAATCTGAGTAGATTAATACATATTCACCGATTTGATAAAAAAGTCTAGTTTTGAAATACGTATATCACTAAAAAATTGTTAAGTTTCACTCAAAATATATTCCTTTGGCGGTTTTGATGAGATAAGGGAGGAATGTTGTTGGTTTCAAGATTCGAGAAGTGGTATATGTCTAATTTCTACTCTTACTAGCAAGATGCCCGTGCATTGCACGGAACATCAAGATCTTGTGGGAGAAAAGGATGAACGAGGGAAGACCTTATCTGCAAATGTGGAGAGGAGTGCGGGTAAATTGCCATAGTTTCGTTCCTATCCATCAAATTTAAATCAGATGGCCTATATTGCAGGATGGCAGGCCCACCATCATCACCAACTCTGTTTTTTATCCCTACTCTTATAAAAAGCATAGTCGATGATGATCGTGTGCCTGCCATCCTGCAATATAGGCCGTCCAATCTATATCCGATAGATAAAAAGGAAACTATGGCAATTTTGCAAAAATATACCCACACCCCTCTCCACACTTGCAAATAAGGCCTTCCCTTGTTCATCCTTTTCTCCCACAAGATAAACTACTCATACAAATGCATCTTGATGTTCCGTGCAACGCATGGCATCTTGCTAGTTGTTGAAAAAAGTCCATGTGTGTGAGAGAGAGGGAGAGAGGAGGAGGATGGAGTGCATGTGTGACAAAGACACAAGGAGTGTGTGTGTGAGAGGTATCAGCATAAAATGAGGCGATAGTGTGTGTGTGCACGATCGAGAGGGCGTGTCTCAAGAAGGGAAGAAACATCTACATAGATACAAGGAGCGGGAGAGAGACATGTATGCGATAGTGGAAGCACGAGTGTGCGGGTGTATAAACCAATCTAGAGGCTAGTCGATAAATGTTTGTGAGAGAAATACGAGTTGGGGGTGCGAAAGCGAGAGTTTTGTGTGTGTGAGAGAGAGACGGTAGTCGGGAAGGGGAGTGGAAGCATGAGTTGTGTGTGTGTTTGTGAGAGAGAGAGAGGGTGGGGGGGAGTTTGTCTGATCGATAAACAAATGAATAATGTCAGTCTGGGATGGAGACGAAAAGGAGACCGCAACAAATGTTGTGTCTACAGGAGAGAGAGAGAGTAATTTTAGTGGTATGATTCATATCTAGAGACATATAGGGTGTGTGAGAGAATACCATAGAGAGAAAGACAAAGTGAAAGACGAGTGGAGACTGTGTGTGTGGCCATGAAAAAGAAAGCTTAGGTACCTAGTGTGTTGGGGAACGTAGCATAAATCAAAAATTTTCTACGTCTTCACCAAGATCCATCTATGGAGACATCTAGCAACGAGCAACTGAGAGTGCATCTACATACCGTTATGAAGATTGCGTGCGGAAGCTTTCAACGAAGCAAGGATGAAGTAGTCGTACTCTTCACGTTCTTCGTCACCGATGATCTAGCGCCGAACGGACGGCACCTCCGCGTTCAACACACGTACGGTGCAGCAACGTCACCTCCTTCTTGATCCAGCAAGGGGGGAGGAGAAGTCGTCAGAGATCCGGCAGCACGACGGCGTGATGACGGATGCAGTGGATGTCGCAGCAGGGCTTCGCCGGGCTGCCCTGCGTTGGGAGTATGGGGTGTGACGGGAGGGGGAGAGGCGCCAGGGATCAGGTGCGGCTGCCCTCTCCCCCCCACATATATATAGGGGCCAGGGGGGGAGGGCGCCTGGACCCCCCGCAGATCCAATCTGCAAGGGGGCGGCGGCCAAGGGGGGGGTTCCTTGGCCCCCAAGGCAAGTGGAGCCCCCCCTCCCCTTTAGGGTTGGAACCCTAGGCGCAGGGGAGGTGGGCCCCCTATGGTGGTGCGCCAGCCCAGAGGGCTGGTCACATCCCCTCGTGGCCTAGGGGCCCCACCGGGATGGGTGGCCCCACCCGGTGGACCCCCGGGGCCCCTCCGGTGGTCCCGGGACGCTCCCGGTGACCCCGGAGATCACCCGTTGGCCGAAACTGGACTTCCCATATATCAATCTTTACCTCCGGACCATTCCGGAACTCCTCGTGACGTCCGGGATCACATCCGGGACTCCGAACAACTTTCGGGTTTCCACATGCATTAATCTCTACGACCCTAGCGTTACCGAACCTTAAGTGTGTAGACCCTACGGGTTCGGGAGACACGTAGACATGATCGAGACCACTCTCCGATCAATAACCAACAGCGGGATCTGGATACCCATGTTGGTTCCCACGTGTTCCTCGATGATCTTCATCGGATGAACCACTGTGTCAAGGATTCACTCAATCCCGTATGTTATTCCCTTTGTCCATCGGTACGGTACTTGCCCGAGATTCGATCGTCGGTATTCCCAATACCTTGTTCAATCTTGTTATGGAAAGTCTCTTTACTCGATCCGTAATCCATTATCCCGTGACTAACTACTTAGTCACATTGAGCTCATTATGATGATGTATTACCGAGTGGGCCCAGAGGTACCTCTCCGTCATACGGAGTGACAACATCCCAGTCTCGGTTCGTACCAACTCAACAGACACTTTCGGAGATACCCGATGCGTACCTTTATAGCCACCCAGTTACGTTGTGACGGTTGGCACACCCAAAGTACTCCTACGGTATCCGGGAGTTGTACAACCTCATGGTCTAAGGAATAAATACTTGACACCGAAAAGCTTATGCATTACGAACTATACGATCTCGTGTTATGCTCAAGTTTGGGTCTTGTCCATCACATCATTCTCCTAATGATGTGATCCCGTTATCACCGACATCTCATGTCCATGGTCAGGAAACCATGACCATCTGTTGATCAATGAGCTGGCTACTAGAGGCCTACCAGGGACTCATTGTGATCTGTGCATTCACACATGTATCGCTGTTTCCGTACAATACAATTCAAGCATGAATGACAGACAATTATCATGAATAAGGAGATATAATAATAATGCTTTTATTATTGCCTCTAGGGCATATCTCCAACAGTCTCCCACTTGCACTAGAGTCAATAATCTAGTTACATTGTGATGAATCGAACACCCATAGAGTTCTGGTGTTGATCATGTTTTGCTCATGAAAGAGGTTTAGTCAACGGGTCTGCTACATTCAGATCCGTATGCACTTTACAAATATCTATATCTCCATCCTGAACATAATTCCGGATGGAGTTGAAACGGCGCTTGATGTGCTTGGTCTTCTTGTGAAACCTGGGCTCCTTGGTAATAGCAATAGCACCAGTGTTGTCACAGAAGAGAGTCATCGGGCTTGACGCGCTTGGAATGACTCCGAGGTCGGTGATGAACTCCTTCATCCAGACTCCTTCCTGCACTGCTTCAGAAGCAGCTATGTACTCCGCTTCACATGTAGATGCTGCCACCACGCTTTGCTTGCAACTGCACCAGCTGACTGCCCCTCCATTCAAAATATACACGTATCCGGTTTGTGACTTAGAGTCATCCAGATCTGTGTCGAAGCTAGCATCGACGTAACCCTTTACGACGAGCTCTTCGTCACCTCCATAAACGAGAAACATATCCTTAGTCCTTTTCAGGTACTTCAGGATGTTCTTGACCGCTGTCCAGTGTTCCGTACCGGGATCACTTTGGTACCTCCCTACCAAACTTATGGCAAGGTTCACATCAGGTCTGGTACACAGCATGGCATACATGATAGAACCTATTGCCGAGGCATAGAGAATGACACTCATCTTTTCTCTATCTTATGCCATGGTCGGCGACTGAGCCTTGCTCAATCTCATACCTTGCAAAACAGGCAAGAATCCTTTCTTTGACTGATCCATATTGAACTTCTTCAATATCTTGTCAAGGTATGTACTTTGTGAAAGACCAATGAGGCGTCTCGATCTATCTCTATAGATTTTGATGCCTAATATGTAAGCAGCTTCTCCAAGGTCCTTCATTGAAAAACTTTTATTCAAATAGGCCTTTACATTTTCCAAGAATTCTATATCATTTCCCATCAACAATATGTCATCCACATATAATATGAGAAATGCTACAGAGCTCCCACTCACTTTCTTGTAAATACAGACTTCTCCATAAGTCTGTATAAAGCCAAACGCTTTGATCACCTCATCAAAGCGAATATTCCAACTCCGAGATGCTTGCACCAGCCCGTAAATCGAGCGCTGGAGCTTGCATACTTTGTTAGTGTTCTCTGGATCGACAAAACCTTCCGGTTGCATCATATACAACTCTTCCTTGAGGAAGCCATTAAGGAATGCTGTTTTGACGTCCATTTGCCATATCTCATAATCATAGAATGCGGCAATAGCTAACATGATTCTGACTGACTTCAGCATCGCTACGGGAGAGAAAGTCTCATCGTAGTCAACCCCTTGAACTTGTCGATAACCCTTAACGACAAGCCGAGCCTTATAGATGGTCACATTACCATCCGCGTCTGTCTTCTTCTTAAATATCCATTTATTTTCTATGGCGTGCCTATCATCAGGCAAGTCCACCAAAGTCCATACTTTGTTTTCATACATGGATTCTATCTCGGATTTCATGGCTCCAAGCCATTTATTGGAATCTGGGCCCGCCATCGCTTCTTCATAGTTCGAAGGTTCACCGTTGTCTAACAACATGATTTCCAGTACAGGGTTGCCGTACCACTCTGGTGCGGAACGTGCCCTTGTGGACCTTCGAAGTTCAGTAGTAACTTGATCTGTATCTTCATGATCATTATCATTATCTTCCTCCCTTGTCGGTGCAGGCACCTCAGGAACAGTTTCCTGTGCTGCGCTACTTTCCGGTCCAGGAGGGGTGACTATCACCTCATCAAGTTCTACTTTCCTCCCACTCACTTCTTTCGAGAGAAACTCTTTCTCCAGAAAGTATCCATTCTTGGCAACAAAGACTTTGCCTTCGGATCTGTGGTAGAAGGTGTACCCAATAGTTTCCTTTGGGTATCCTATGAAGACGCATTTCTCCGATTTGGGTTCGAGCTTTTCAGGTTGAAGTTTCTTGACATAAGCATCGCAACCCCAAACTTTCAGAAACGACAGCTTCGGTTTCTTGCCAAACCAAAGTTCATATGGAGTCGTCTCAACGGATTTTGACGGAGCCCTATTTAAAGTGAATGCGGCAGTCTCTAAAGCATAACCCCAAAAAGATAGCGGTAAATCGGTGAGGGACATCATAGATCGCACCATGTCCAACAGAGTATGATTTCGACGTTCGGACACACCGTTACGTTGAGGTGTTCCGGGCGGTGTCAATTGTGAAACAATTCCACAGCTTCTAAGGTGTGTGCCAAATTCATGACTTAAATATTCACCCCCACGATCCGATCGCAAGAACTTTATTTTTCTGTCACATTGATTCTCAACCTCATTCTGAAATTCCTTGAACTTTTCAAAGGTCTCAGACTTGTGTTTCATCAAATAGATATACCCGTATCTACTCAAGTCATCCGTGAGGGTGAGAACATAACGGTAGCCTCCGCGAGCCTCAACACTCATTGGACCGCACACATCGGTATGTATGATTTCCAACAAGTTGGTTGCTCGCTCCATTGTTCCGGAGAACGGAGTCTTGGTCATCTTGCCCAAGAGGCATGGTTCGCACGTGTCAAATGATTCATAATCAAGAGACTCTAGAAGTCCATCTGAATGGAGCTTCTTCATACGTTTGACACCAATATGACCAAGGCGGCAATGCCACAAGTATGTGGGACTATCATTATCAACTTTACATCTTTTGGCATCTACACTATGAATATGTGTATCACTATGTTCGAGATTCATCAAGAATAAACCATTGACCAGCGGGGCATGACCATAAAACATATCTCTCAAATAAATAGAACAACCATTATTCTCCGATTTGAAAGAATATCCATCTCGCATAAGACGAGATCCAGAAACAATGTTCATGCTCAAAGCTGGTACTAAATAACAATTATTCAGGTTTAAAACTAATCCCGAGGGTAGATGTAGAGGCAGCGTGCCGACGGCGATCACATCGACCTTGGAACCATTCCCGACGCGCATCGTCACCTCATCCTTCGCCAGTCTCCGTTTATTCCGCAGCTCCTGTTTTGAGTTACCAATGTGAGCAACTGCACCGGTATCGAATACCCAGGAGCTACTACGAGTGCTGGTAAGGTACACATCAATAACATGTATATCATATATACCTTTGACGTTGCCGGCCTTCTTGTCTGCTAAGTATTTGGGGCAGTTCCGCTTCCAGTGACCCGTTCCCTTGCAATAAAAGCACTCTGTTTCAGGCTTGGGTCCATACTTTGGCTTCTTCCCAGCAACAGGCTTGCCAGGCGCGGCAACTTGCTTGCCGTCCTTCTTGAAGTTCTTCTTACCCTTGCCTTTCTTGAACTTAGTGGTTTTATTGACCATCAACACTTGATGTTCTTTCTTGATGTCAACCTCCGCTGATTTCAGCATCGAATACACCTCGGGAATGGACTTCTCCATCCCCTGCATATTGAAGTTCAGCACGAAGCTCTTGAAGCTTGGTGGGAGCGACTAGAGGATTCTGTCAATGACCGCTTCATCTGGGAGATTCATTCCCAGCTGAGACAAGCGGTTGTGCAATCCTGAAATCTTGAGGATGTGCTCACTGACAGAACTGTTCTCCTCCATCTTACAGCTGTAGAATGCGTCGGAGACATCATATCTCTCGACTCGGGCATGAGCTTGGAAAACCATTTTCAGCTCTTCGAACATCTCATATGCTCCATGATGCTCAAAACGCTTTTGGAGCCCCGATTCTAAACTGTAAAGCATGCCGCACTGAACCAGGGAGTAATCATCACTACGCGACTGCCAGACGTTCAAAACGTCTTGGTCAGCATCGGGAGCAGGTGCATCACCTAGCGGTGCTTCTAGGACATAAGTTCTCTTGGCAGCTATGAGGATAATCCTCAGGTTACGGACCCAATCCGTATAGTTGCTACCATCGTCTTTCAGCTTGGTTTTCTCTAGGAACGCGTTGAAGTTGAGGGAAACTGGAGCGTGGGCCATTTGATCTACAAGAGATATTGTAAAGAATTTAGACTAAGTTCATGATAATTAAGTTCATCTTAATCAAATTATAATGAACTCCCACTCAGAATGACATCTCTCAAGTCATCCAAGTGATACACGATCCGAATCGAGTAGTCCGTGTCCAATCATCACGTGAGACGGACTAGTCAAAAACGGTGAACATCTTCATGTTGATCGTATCTTCTATACGACTCGTGTTCGACCTTTCGGTCTTCCGTGTTCCGAGGCCATGTCTGTACATGCTAGGCTCGTCAAGTGAACCCTAAGTGTATCACGTGTGTAAATCTGTCTTACACCCGTTGTATGTGAACGTTAGAACCTATCACACCCGATCATCACGTGGTGCTTCGGAACAACGAGCTTTAGCAACGGTGCACAGTTAGGGGAAACACATTACTTGAAATTTTAGTGAGAGATCATCTTATTTACTACCGTCGTTCTAAGTAAACAAGATGCAAAAACATGATAAACATCACATGCAATCAATTATAGTGACATGATATGGCCAATATCAGCTTGCTCCTTGGATCTCCATCTTCGGGGCACCATGATCATCTTGTCACCGGCTCGACACCATGATCTTCATCATCATGATCTCCATCATCGTGTCTTGAAGAAGTCGTCACGCCAACTATTACTTCTACTACTATAGCTAACGTTTAGCAACGAAGTAAAGTAATTACATGGCGTTATTTAGTGACACGCAGGTCATACAATAATTAAGACAACTCCTATGGCTCCTGCCGGTTGTCAAGTTCATCGACATGCAAGTCGTGATTCCCTATTACAAAAACATGATCAATCTCATACATCACATATATCATTCATCACATCTTCGTTCTTGGCCATACCACGTCACAAAACACATGCTGCAAAAACAAGTTAGACGTCCTCTAATTGTTGTTGCAAGTTTTACGTGGCTTCTATAGGATTTCTAGCAAGAACGTTTCTTACCTACGCCAAAACCACAACGTGATTTGTCAACTTCTATTTACCCTTCATAAGGACCCTTTTCATCGAATCCGATCCGACTAAAGTAGGAGAGACAGACACCCACCAGCCACCTTATGCATCTAGTGCATGTCTGTCGGTGGAACCAGTCTCACGTAAGCGTACGTGTAAGGTCGGTCTGGGCCGCTTCATCCCACAATACCGCCGAATCAAGATTGACTAGTAACGGTAAGAAAGTTGAACAAGATCATATGCCCACAACTGCTTTGTGTTCTACTCGTGCCAAGATGCTACGCATAAAACCTAGGCACAGATGCCACTGTTGGGGAACGTAGCATAAATCAAAAATTTTCTACATCTTCACCAAGATCCATCTATGGAGACATCTAGCAACGAGCAACTGAGAGTGCATCTACATACCGTTATGAAGATTGCGTGCGGAAGCTTTCAACGAAGCAAGGATGAAGTAGTCGTACTCTTCACGTTCTTCGTCACCGATGATCTAGCGCCGAACGGACGGCACCTCCGCGTTCAACACACGTACGGTGCAGCAACGTCACCTCCTTCTTGATCCAGCAAGGGGGGAGGAGAAGTCGTCAGAGATCCGGCAGCATGACGGCGTGATGACGGATGCAGTGGATGTCGCAGCAGGGCTTCGCCGGGCTGCCCTGCGTTGGGAGTATGGGGTGTGACAGGAGGGGGAGAGGCGCCAGGGATCAGGTGCGGCTGCCCTCACCCCCCCACATATATATAGGGGCCAGGGGGGGGGGCGCCTGGACCCCCTGCAGATCCAATCTGCAAGGGGGCGGCGGCCAAGGGGGGGGGGTTCCTTGCCCCCCAAGGCAAGTGGAGCCCCCCCCCTCCCCTTTAGGGTTGGAACCCTAGGCGCAGGGGAGGTGGGCCCCCTATGGTGGTGCGCCATCCCAGAGGGATGGTCACATCCCTCGTGGCCTAGGGGCCCCACCGGGATGGGTGGCCCCACCCGGTGGACCCCCGGAGCCCCTCTGGTGGTCCCGGGACGCTCCCGGTGACCCCGGAGATCACCCGTTGGCCGAAACTGGACTTCCCATATATCAATCTTTACCTCCGGACCATTCCGGAACTCCTCGTGACGTCTGGGATCACATCCGGGACTCCGAACAACTTTCGGGTTTCCACGTGCATTAATCTCTACGACCCTAGCGTTACCGAACCTTAAGTGTGTAGACCCTACGGGTTCGGGAGACACGTAGACATGACCGAGACCACTCTCCGATCAATAACCAACAGCGGGATCTGGATACCCATGTTGGTTCCCACGTGTTCCTCGATGATCTTCATCGGATGAACCACTGTGTCAAGGATTCACGCAATCCCGTATGTTATTCCCTTTGTCCATCGTTACGGTACTTGCCCGAGATTCGATCATCGGTATTCCCAATACCTTGTTCAATCTCGTTATGGAAAGTCTCTTTACTCGATCCGTAATCCATTATCCCGTGACTAACTACTTAGTCAAATTGAGCTCATTATGATGATGTATTACCGAGTGGGCCCAGAGGTACCTCTCCGTCATACGGAGTGACAACATCCCAGTCTCGGTTCGTACCAACTAAACAGACACTTTCGGAGATACCCGATGCGTACCTTTATAGCCACCCAGTTACGTTGTGACGGTTGGCACACCCAAAGCACTCCTACGGTATCCGGGAGTTGTACAACCTCATGGTCTAAGGAATAAATACTTGACACCGAAAAGCTTATGCATTACGAACTATACGATCTCGTGTTATGCTCAAGTTTGGGTCTTGTCCATCACATCATTCTCCTAATGATGTGATCCCGTTATCACCGACATCTCATGTCCATGGTCAGGAAACCATGACCATCTGTTGATCAACGAGCTGGCTACTAGAGGCCTACCAGGGACTCATTGTGATCTGTGCATTCACACATGTATCGTTGTTTCCGTACAATACAATTCAAGCATGAATGACAGACAATTATCATGAATAAGGAGATATAATAATAATGCTTTTATTATTGCCTCTAGGGCATATCTCCAACATAGTGATACGAGAGAACGGTAGAGACGCGAGAGATAATGAAAGCCGTGTAATGTATAATGATAGGGAGAATGTGACACTTCTCAAGGGAGACGTCGAGAGACCATGTTTGCGAGGATAGGAGAAACATGAAGTGAGCGTGCGGGTGAGCTGGAGAAAAGAGAGTGATAGCTACATGAAGGAGCATGCATGCGAGAGAGATGGGCATGAAAGGAGTGAACATAAAAGGGATTCAAATATTTGAATTCGAGATGATGATACATGTAATCCATACTCGAACCAAAATTGATCTATAAAACATGCATACTCATATGAATTCATGCATTTTAGTAGAACATAATTTGGTTTAATTTTTTGATTTCAACCTTATGATTTTGAGATCATTGTATTTATAAATCATATTATACATATAAAGGAGCAGAATTCTTTGTTATGCTTTTGAAAGTATATATAAAAAAAATGATGTATATAGAATTTTATTCCAATCGAAAATGGATCCCGCCTGAAAAAAAATAGAATACAAACGGGCTTCGAATTGAGTTGGCACGGTAAACGTGCACTCTGCAAAATTTGAACGAAGCGGGGAAAGTCGCAGTAACCGCCCGAAACCAAAATCCGCGAGATGGAAATTACTGTCAGGACCCCGATCCTAAGTCACACCGATCTAGCTGTAACACGTCATATCACTTTGCGGCCTCACGCACGGTATCCCCACGGGTGCCACCTTACCTGGCCCGGGACCATTTGCGCATTTTGGCACGCGTATATGACAGTGTCGCTAGCATCCATATGATAGGGAACCCGGGCCGACATGGCTAGTTATAAACCAAAAGTGGCACTAAATTACAGAGACATGCATCCATGACCCAGCAACGAATGTGTCGGTCATCAACGTATGAACCCAAGTCGTAGCGAGCTACATGGACTTAAAGGAACAACACGTGACATTTCCCCTAAGGGACAGACACAGGAACGAAGAAGGACACATGCAGGCCAGCCTACGTGTTCCGAGCAGTAGCAAGCTACCAAGGCTCATTGGAAGCACTAGGAGGCATTTCCCTGTAAGATAGGCTACCAAAGGAAAAACAACTAGGTGTCGGATCCCACACATACCAAGCATTTCAATCATACACACAATATGCTCAATATGTGCAAATACAACATTGCATCACAACAAAACTCTATGACTCAAAGTACTTTATTTAAAAGGCTCCAAGAGCCATACATAACATATCCATACAGGTAGGGGTCACATGACCCAACACTCAAGTCATACAGTCATACAAGCACAAGCGGAAGCTACATGTCTGGGTACAGACAACTTATAAAATAAAAGAGGCTTGGTGTAGCCTGACTATCTACAAGGCCCTTCACAAGCTCCAGATCTCCGTCTGGGTGACAAGCTACTCGTCGACGTCAACGTCTATGTAGAACCCATCAGAAGGGGCAGGGTTCTCCTGTGCAACAGTTATTAAGCAAACATGAGTACAAAGGTACTCAACAAGTCTTACAACAGAACCTATCATACATGCAACATTATCAACAGGGGGTAGTGGAGTTCATAGCAGAAAGCCAGCTTTGACTCTTGGCTAACCTATACTACAACTCTCAATAGATTGCAAGATATTACTACGTACACGAGTCCTCTACTCACCACAACAATACACCACCGAGGATCCTCTTCTGTCATCCTACGGAAGGGCCATCCACGGCACTCACACTTATCTTGAGGCTTTTAGCAGTATCCATGAACTTGTCTATGAACTGTAAGAGTAACCAAGTAGTTCGTACCGCGAACAACGGCTATTCGAATAGATTGATAACCCTGCAGGGGTGTACTTCTTCACACACGCTTCCACCACTTATCGCCGTTTACTCGACATGTACTCGGCAACCTTCAAGCGGAAGCCCAGTGAGGGTGTCGGCCACGACCTGACTAACTACACAAGTCTCTCGTCTAGGTTTATCGCCTATTTGGGTTCCATCCGTGGGGAGATCCGGTCGGGGTGTCACTCACGGCCCCAAACGATGTGTACATGGTTCCCGAGTCACCAAACGGGCAACCGGTACACCGTGCCACGTACCTGTCGCATCACAGCCCACCCCGAGGGTCAGCGCTGTGCACGACCACCAGTAAGCTACAAACACCAGAAACTAGTTGCAACTCCTGGACAGAGATCAAGGGTAATTAATAAGCCGAGAGGGTCCATTGGTTTCGGGCCCAATGCATGGTAGTAGCTGGAACTTGAACCACACATACAGATCTCGGGTCCTGTGAACGGTTCCAATGAAACAACCCACCACGTACTCCTACATGGCCTTTCATCGATACCTTTTCCAAACTTGTTCCACACTTCCTTCTCTTTACCTGTATGATCATTTCACTCTGATCCATCACCCAGATGAACCAGACCTGACACAACTCTAAGCAAAGAAGGCAACATAAACAAATAGCATGGTGGATCACACATCACATGGCTCAATCAACTCCTACACATGCTAGTGGGTTTCAACTATTTACTGTGGCAATGACAGGTCATGCAAGGGAATAGGGTTCAACTACCGCAGCAAGTAGCAGTTCACACGCTGTTGCCTTAATGCAGTAAAAGAGAGCAGGAGCGAGAAGATTGGGTTTGTATCGGAATGATCAATGATTGCTTGCCTATCAGAGTGGTTGTCGGGTACTGCTCTTCAGCTGGATACGCAGAAGTATCCTCGGGAGCAGGACCTAACACGGAGAATATTGGCGACACAATCAATAAGCAAACAAATGCAACAATATGATGCATGCTCATGATATGGCAAGATGCATGTGTTTTGGGCTAATGCAACTATAACCAGAAGGGTTTGAGCCCATTTGAGTCAAAGATTCAAATCGAAACTCAAACTATTATTTAATTAAGTGCATTAACTTGTTTTAATGTAAACAGCAAGGTTAACTTGCTCAAACATGCATGAAACTAGTGCCATTGGAAAGATTGGATTTTTCTGATCAATTTTCATATATAAATCTTTTCCATCTGAGCTACTGTTGAATTTATATGAATTTTTGAAGTTTAAAGCATTTTCTGGAATTTCCTGAATTATTTTTAAATCTAAAAATCCCAGAAAATCCTTTACTGTGTCAGCATGAAATCACGCTGACGTCAGCCAGTCAACAGGGCGGCCCAGTTAAACCTGACCAGTGGGACCCACTGGTCAGTGTCACAGTTAGTTAACTGACTAATTAAAATTAAATTAAACACTAAACTAGGTTTGACTAACAGGCAGGGCCCACATGTCAGTGACCCAGGGGGGTCAAACCCTTGGTCAAACAGGGCTAACTCGTCGGCGTTTAGCCGCCGGCGAGGCCAAACGCGGCGGTGAGGTGCAGGTTTTGTGCTACGGCTGCCAAAACGACAGCGGAGCACACCTACTGGTAGCTGGGAGTGAGCCGCGTCGAGTGGTGGTGGTGGCTGGCCTCGGGGTCGCCGGAGACGATGCCGGCGACGAGTCCAGCGGCTGCCGGAGTTCGGGTGAGGTCGAACTCATCGGTGCAGCTCGTAGAGGTGCGTGGAGTGTTCCTACAGCACCTACACGTGAAGGTGAAGCTGGTGGGCAGGGTGGCCGGACCATTAGATGGCCGGAGCCTCGTCGGCGACGAGCTCCATGGCGGCGCGTGCAGGTGAGCCTCGTGCGGTGCGTTCAGTGCAGGAGAGAGCCAACGGAGAGGGGGAGGGCGAAGCTGAGCTCACGGCGGTTGTAGTAGACGCCGAGGCGAGCTTGGGGACGGTCGGAGCTGAGCGGGGTGGCTAGGGGGATCTCTGCGGCCGGAGTTGGGGAAGACGGGGTCGGGGGCGACTCCAGAGCGGGCGAGCGCTCGGGGCTCAGCCTTCTCGACGCAGTCGAGGACGGTGGAGCGGACGGACACGATGACGGGGCTCAGGGACGGCGGTGGACGCAGCTACCACGACGGCGCAAGCACGGCGGCGTCGGCCATTGTGCGGCGAAGGCGAGGGAGAGGAGCTGGGGAGGGTGGAGAGTGTCACCGAGCTCGGGGACGAAGTGGGTGATCGATCCCAGCCTCCAGAACGGCGAGGGGAGGAAGCAGGGCGGCGAGCAGCCGCGTGGCGCGCGCTGCGGCCGCCGTCGAGCACCTGCCTGCCTGCCTGGCCGAGCCAAGCAGCTCGCTAGAGCGGTGGCTGGGCTGGGCCGGTAGGTGGGCCGGTTAGGCGCCAGGTAAACTCTTTCTCTCTCTCTTTTTTTTATTTCTTTCTGTTTCGTTTCTTTTGCAACTTTGTTGAATTAATAAAAAATGCCAGAACATTTTTGTAGCTCATAAAACTAGTCATTTCCACTGTAAATATTATGAACAGCATGGAACATTTTAGTTTATGATTATTTGGGCACACAAATTATTTTATAGCATTTAAATGCCCAAATGCAAATACCATATGAATTAATCCAGAGACCTTGGATGTCCTAGAAAATTGTGCACCATTTTTGGCAGAGGTTTAAGACCAAGGCAGAAATGATGAACATTTTTGAAGGGCATTTTGGGTACATTGGAAAAGATTTTATTAAACCCTAGTTTTTAGAAGAGGGGTGCTGGGGTTTCTGTCATTCCCATTTCAAGTTTCTTTGAAAAGTAAACATGATGCACACTCTAGCTAGTCCTAATGCAAGCACTGACTAGGGATGTGACACCTCACCCCCACTCAAAAGAATCGCGTCCCGAGATTCGGGTTCCTCCGGAAAGAGGGTGGGGTACTCAAGTCGAAGACGATCCTCCCTTTCCCAAGTAGCTTCACTCTCGGAATGATGTGACCATCGAACCTTGAGAAACTTGATATTGTGAGATCGAGTGGTGCGCTCGGTTTGATCAAGAATACGAACGGGGTATTCTCGATATGTGAGATTGTCCTGGACATCAAGCGTTTCGTGGTCCACTCCGCGGATAGGATCCGAGAAGCATCGCCTGAGTTGAGAAACGTGGAAGACATCATGAACTCTGGAAAGGTGCGGAGGTAGTTCCAATTGGTAGGCAACTTCTCCTCGTTTGGCAAGAATGCAAAAAGGACCGATGTAACGAGGGGCCAATTTGCCTTTGATACCGAAGCGATGGGTTCCCTTAAGAGGAGTAACCCGAAGGTAAGCCTTATCGCCGACTTCAAAAGTCATAGCCTTATGATGACTATCATATTGGCTCTTCTGGCGAGACTGGGCTGTTTTCAATTTCTCACGAATGATGCGAACTTGCTCTTCTGCTTCCTGGATCATATCCGGACCAAAGAATTGTCTTTCCCCGGTTTCTGACCAGTTAAGAGGTGTTCGACGTCTTCGTCCATATAAAACTTCAA
This sequence comes from Secale cereale, assembly GCA_902687465.1. Lineage (NCBI taxonomy): Eukaryota > Viridiplantae > Streptophyta > Magnoliopsida > Poales > Poaceae > Secale > Secale cereale. Next base: position 600,180,418 of record LR738709.1, read on the forward strand.
AGGGAGCTTTGCCCAAGCTGGCTTGATAACTATTGTTATAAGCGAATTCGGCAAATGGAAGGCACTTCTCCCATTCCATGCCGAAAGAGATGACAGAGGCTCGAAGCATGTCTTCCAGAATTTGATTGACTCGTTCCACTTGACCACTTGACTGGGGATGGAAGGCGATGCTAAAAGAGAGATGAGTTCCCATAGCATTCTGGAAACTTTCCCAAAATCGTGAAGTGAAAAGACTTCCACGGTCGGAATTAATCTCCAACGGCACACCATGAAGTGATACTATCGGAGAGATATACAAATCTGCTAGCTGGCTAGCGGTTATACTTTCTCGAACAGGTAGGAAGTGGGCTACTTTGGAGAGGCGGTCGATAACGATGAAAATAGCATTATTCCCTTTCCTGGTCCTGGGAAACCCGGTAATGAAGTCCATACCGACCTTGTCCCATTTCCATTCAGGAATAGCTAAAGGTTGAAGGGTGCCAGCAGGCCGTTGATGTTCTGCTTTAACTCGACGACAAACGTCGCAGTTAGCAATGAACTGAGCGATTTCTCTCTTCATCCTAGTCCACCAGAACCTCTGACGTAGGTCCTCATACATTTTGGTACTACCGGGATGAATTGTGAGAGGAGATTCATGAGCCTACTTAAGGATCAACCGTCTCAGGTTTCGTACCTTAGGAACCACTAAGTGATTGCTAAAGAGTACGACTCCTTGATTATCAATTGAGAAACATCCCGCGACTCCTTTTTTGATGTTCCTCTTAATACTGGAAATTCCCGGGTCAACCTTCTGTGCTTTGATGACCTGATCCGTAAGGGTACGTTCCGCCACCAAGGTGGAAAGGAATCCTCGAGGAACAATGTGAAGGTTAAGCTTACGAAATTCCTCGTGAAGAAGTGGTTGCCCTTGTTGTAACATCAAGTTGTTACAATATGATTTACGACTTAGTGCGTCAGCCATGACATTGGCCTTCCCAGGGGTGTAAGTGATTCCTAAGTCGTATCTGTGAGCAACTCAACCCAACGTCTTTGCCTGAGATTCAAGTCCGGTTGGGTGAAGATGTATTTCAGACTTTGGTGATCAGTGAAGATTTCACAGCGATTTCCAAGAAGGTAATGTCGCCATGTTTTGAGTGCGTGGACTACAGCTGCAAGCTCTAGATCATGTGTAGGATAGTTATCCTCATGTGGACGCAACTGTCGAGATGCGTATGCGATTACTTGACGATCTTGCATGAGTATGCAACCTAGTCCTTGTCGCGAGGCGTCGCAGTAGATAATAAAATCCTTAGAAAAGTCTGGTGGTACCAGTACGGGTGCAGATGTCAGGCGTCTTTTCAGTTCCTGAAAGCTGGACTCGCACTATGGGGTCCACTCAAACTTTTTATCCTTTTTGAGGAGTTCAGTTAGAGGCTTAGCAACCTTGGAGAAATTCTCGATGAAGCGTCGGCAATAGCTCACTAAGCCAAGGAAACTCCTAACTTGCTTGACCGATTCAGGGGAAGTCCAATCAAGGACGGCTTGAACTCGCTCGGGATTGATAGTAATACCCTTGCCAGAGATCACATGACCTAGATAGGTCACTTCGGGCAACCAAAATTCACATTTAGAGAATTTGGCATAAAGGCGGTGCTCTCGAAGTTTCGTCAATACCAGCCTTAAATGCTCGGCATGATCTTCCTTGTTCTTGGAGTAAATGAGTATATCATCGAGGTATACCACGACGAATTTATCCAAATATTCCATGAATATAGAATTCATTAGCCGGGAGAAAGTGGCTGGGGCATTGGTTAATCCGAAGGACATGACGGTGTACTCGTATTGGCCATAACGAGTAACAAAAGCCGTTTTAGGGATGTCCCCGTTCTTGATTTTGATTTGATGGTAGCCCAATCTCAAATCCATTTTGGAAAATACTGAGGATCTAGCGAGCTGATCATACAGGTCGTTGATCCTGGGGAGCGGATACTTGTTCTTTATGGTGACCAGATTGACAGGTCGGTAATCTACAACCATCCGTTCCGTTCCATCCTTCTTCTTGACGAAAAGGACGGGATAGGCCCAAGGGGAAGAACTAGGACGGATGAAACCCTTATGCAAGGACTCATCGAGTTGTTTCTTAAGCTCAGCTAATTCTAGGGGTGCCATCTTATAAGGTCTCCTAGAGATTGGGACAGTTCCAGGGATAAGATCTATCACGAACTCGACATCTCTGTCAGGTGGAACACCTGGCAGTTCTTCTAGAAAAACATCCAGAAAGTCACGGACTACCGGAATATCTTCGAGTTCTGGTTAAGGGCTGGCATTAAGAGAGTAGAGCTGACGCTCAGACATTCGGGTCAAGACATTGACGATCTTGCCGGATGGGTGTGTAAGTTGAACGGTCCTAGTGTAACAATCAATCTTGGCGTAATGAGTTGTCATCCAGTCCATACCCAAGATGATGTTTATGTCCGAGGACTTGAGAGTGATTAGAGATGCAAGGAAAACAAGTCTATCGACAAGGATTTCATTTCCATGGCTTACCCTAGAGGTTTGCCATTTTGAACCAGGAGTTTGAATAACCATGGAAGTAGGCATGTCACAAAAAGTCATGTTGTGCATTCGAGCATAGCTCTCAGATATGAACGAATGGGATGCTCCAGTATCGAAAAGAACAGATGCCGGATGGCATTTAACGAGAAGCGTACCAAGGACGACGTTAGGATCCTCATAAGCTTCCTCGGCGGAGACATAGTTGACATGACCACGTGCAGTGGGGATTGGCTTGACATAATTCACCTTGCCGGTTGGCTTACCACGGCCAACGGGTTTTCCTGGTTGGTTCTGAGGACACTCACGCATGTAGTGCCCCGGTTCTCCACACTTGAAGCATGTCACAGTGCCAGTGCGTGGAGCAAAGTTGGTAGGTGGTCCTCCATAAGTCTTGGCAGGTGCATACTGTTGAGTTGGGCGAGGCGCCTCATAGGTTGGCCTCGGTGTGTACTTGGGTGGCAGAGCATGTTGGGGAACGTAGTATTTCAAAAATTCTCCTACGATCACGCAAGATCTATCTACTAGATACATAGGAACGAGAGGGGAAAGTGTGTCTACATACCCTCTTAGACCAAAAGCGGAAGCGTTTATCTACGCGGTTGATGTAGTCGTGCACCTTCACGATCCGTCCCGATCTAGTACCGAACGTACGGCACCTCCGTGTTCAGCATGCGTTCAGCTCGATGACGTCCTCGCCTTCTTGATCCAGCAAGACGGGCGAAGTAGTAGATGAGTTCCGGCAGCACGACGGCGTGGTGACGGTTGTTGATGAAGAACAATCTCTGCAGGGCACCGCCAAGCACTACAGAAACTAGACGGAGGATAAACTAGAGGGTCGGGGTTGCCGGCACATGGCTTGGTGTATCTTGATGTGTTCCAGGTGCTAGCCCCGCCCCTCTATTTATATGTTGAGCCATGGGGTCGAAACTTGGAGCAAAAGCCTCCTGAAAGTCGGTTTTTCCCGAAAGGGAAGAGTCCCACTTGGACTCCAGGACCAAACGCCACAATCCTTGGCATCTGGCCCAGACGCCATGGGCCTCGGCGTCTGGCCCAGGGCCAGACGCCAGGGACTCTGGCGTTTGGCCCCCTGGCCTCCGCAAAACACCTTTTGCACCGACTTAATGCCCTGTGGGCTTGACCCCTTGGCCCAACCATATCATCCTATATATCAAATTTTACCTCCGGACCATTCCGGAGCACCTCGTCATGTCCGTGATCTCATCCGGGACTCCAAACAACATTCGGTCACCAACATACATAACTCATTCAATACTATATCGTCAACGAAACGTTAAGCGTGCGGACCCTACGGGTTCGAGAACTATGTAGACATGACCGAGACACTTCTCTGGTCAATAACCAATAGCGGAACCTGGATGCCCATATTGGCTCCTATGTATTCTACGAAGATCTTTATCGGTCGAACCGCATAACAACATATGTTGTTCCCTTTGTCAACGGTATGTTACTTGCCCGAGATTCGATCGTCGGTATCAGCATACCTAGTTCAATCTCGTTACCGGCAAGTCTCTTTACTCGTTCCGTAATACATCATCTCCTGACTAACTCATTAGTCGTTTGCTTGCAAGGCTTATTACGATGTGCATTACCGAGAGGGCCCAGAGATACCTCTCCGACACTCGGAGTGACAAATCCTAATCATGATCTATGCCAACACCACAAACACCTTCAGAAACACCTGAAGAGCATCTTTATAATCACCCAGTTACGTTGTGACGTTTGATAGCACACAAGGTGTTCCTCCGGTATTCGGGAGTTGCATAATCTCATAGTCATAGGAACATGTATAAGTCATGAAGAAAGCAATAGCAATAAAACTAACGATCATAGTGCTAAGCTAACGGATGGGTCCTTACCATCACATCATTCTCCTAATGATGTGATCCCGTTGATCAAACGACAACTCATGTCTATGGTTAGGAAACATAACCATCTTTGATCAATGAGCTAGTCTAGTAGAGGCATACTAGGGACACTCTGTTTTGTCTATGTATTCACACATGTACTACGTTTCCGGTTAATACAATTCTAGCATGAATAATAAACATTTATCATGATATAAGGAAATATAAATAACAACTTTATTATTGCCTCTAGGGCATATTTCCTTCAGTCTCCCACTTGCACTAGAGTCAATAATCTAGCTCACATCGCCATGTGATTTAATACCAATAGTTCATATCGTTATGTGAATAACACCCATAGTTCACATCGCCATGTGACCAACACCCAAAGGGTTTACTAGAGTCAATAATCTAGTTCACATCGCTATGTGATTAATACCCAAGAGTAATAAGGTGTGATCATGTTTTGCTTGTGAGAGAAGTTTAGTCAACGGGTCTGTCACATTCAGATCCATATGTATTTCGCAAATTTCTATGTCTACAATGCTCTGCATGGAGCTACTCTAGCTAATTGCTCCCACTTTCAATACACATCCAGAATGATACTTAGAGTCATCTGGATTTAGTGTCAAAGCTTGCATCGGCGTAACCCTTTACGACAAACTCTTTATCACCTCCATAATCGAGAAACATTTCCTTAGTCATCCAGTTACTAAGGATAATTTTGACCGTTGTTCAGTGATCTACTCCTGGATCACTATTGTACCTCCCTGTCAAACTCAGGGCAAGGTACACAACATGTTTGGTACACAACATGGCATACTTTATAGAACCTATGGATGAGGCATAGGAAATGACTTTCATTCTCTCTATTTTTTTCTGCCGTGGACTGGCTTTGAGTCTTACTCAACTTCACACCTTACAAGTCAGGCAAGAACTCCTTCTTTGACTGATCCATTTTGAACTACTTCAAAATCTTATCAAGGTATGTACTCATCGAAAGTCTTATCAAGCGTCTTGATCTATCTCTATAGATCTTGATGCCCAATATGTAAGCAGCTTCACCAAGGTCTTTCTTTGAAAAACTCCTTTCAAATACTCCTTTTTGCTTTCCAGAAAATTCTACATCATTTCTGATCGACAATATGTCTTTCACATATACTTATCAGAAAGGTTGTAGTGCTCCCACTCACTTTCTTGTAAATATAGGCTTCACCGCAAGTCTGTATAAATCTATATGCTTTGATCAACTTATCAAAGAGTATATTCCAACTCCGAGATGCTTGCACCAGTCCATAGATGGATCGCTGGAGCTTGCACATTTTGTTAGCACCTTTAGGATTGACAAAACCTTCTGGTTGCATCATATACAATTCATCTTTAATAAATCCATTAAAGAATGCAGTTTTGTTATCCATTAGCCAGATTTCATAAAATGCGGCAATTGCTAACATGATTCGGACAGACTTAAGCATCGCTACGGGTGAGAAAGTCTCATCGTAGTCAACTCCTTGAACTTGTCAAAAACCTTTCGCAACAAGTCGAGCTTTGTAAACAATAACATTACCGTCAGCGTCAGTCTTCCTCTTGAAGATCCATTTATTTTCGATGGCTTGCCGATCATCGGGCAAAGTCAACCAAAGTCCACACTTTGTTCTCATACATGGATCCCATCTCAGATTTCATGGCCTCAAGCCATTTTGCGGAATCTGGGCTCATCATCGCTTCCTCATAGTTCGTAGTTTCATCATGGTCTAGTAACATGACTTCCAGAACTGGGTTTCCGTACCACTCTGGTGCGGAACGAACTCTAGTTGATCTACGAAGTTCAGCAGAAACTTGATCCGAAGTTTCATGATCATCATCATTAGCTTCCTCACTAATTGGTGTAGGAATCACTGGAACGAGTTTCTGTGATGTACTACTTTCCAATTCGGGAGAAGGTACAATTACCTCATCAAGTGCTACTTTCCTCCCACTCACTTCTTTCGAGAGAAACTCCTTCTCTAGAAAGGATCCGTTCTTAGCAACGAATATCTTGCCTTCGGATCCGTGATAGAAAGTGTACCCAACAGTCTGCTTTGGGTATCCTATGAGGACACATTTCTCCGACTTGGGTTCGAGCTTATCAGGTTGAAGCTTTTTCACATAAGCATCGCAACCCCAAACTTTAAGAAACGACAACTTTGGTTTCTTGCCAAACCACAGTTCATAAGGCGTCGTCTCAACGGATTTAGATGTTGCCCTATTTAACGTGAATGCAGCTGTCTCTGATGCATAACCCAAAATGATAGTGGTAAATCGGTAAGAGACATCATAGACCTCACCATATCTAATAAAGTATGATTACGATGTTCGGACACACCATTATGCTGTGGTGTTCTGGGTGGCGTGAGTTGTGAAACTATTCCACATTGTTTTAAATGAAGGCCAAACTCGTAACTCAAATATTCACCTCCACGATCAGATCGTTGAAACTTTATTTTTTTTGTTACGATGATTCTCTACTTCACTCTGAAATTCTTTGAACTTTTCAAATGTTTCAGACTTGTGCTTCATCAAGTAGATATACCCATATCTTCTTAAATCATCAGTGAAGGTCAGAAAATAATGATACCCGCCGCGAGCCTCAACAACTTTAGTGGTCCACATACATCAGTATGTATGATTTCCAACAAATATGTTGCTCGCTCCATTGTTCCGGAGAATGGAGTTTTAGTCATCTTGCCCATGAGGCATGGTTCGCAAGCACCAAGTGATTCATAATCAAGTGATTCCAAAAGTCCATCACTATGGAGTTTCTTCATGCGCTTTACACCATTATGACCTAAACGGCAGTGCCACAAATAAGTTGCACTATCATTATTAACCTTGCATCTTTTGGCTTCAATAATATGAATATGTGTATCACCACGATCGAGATCCAACAAACTATTTTCATTGGGTGTATGACCATCGAAGGTTTTATTCATGTAAACAGAATAACAATTATTCTATGACTTTAAATGAATAAACGTATTACAACAAATATGATCAAATCATATTCATGCTCAACGCAAATGCAAAATAACATTTATTTAGGTTTTACACTAATCCGGAAAGTATAGGGAGTGTGCGATGATGATCATATCAATCTTGGAACCACTTCCAACACACATCGTCACTTCACCTTTAACTAGTCTCTGTTCATTCTGCAATTCTCGTTTCGAGTTACTAATTTTAGCAACTGAACCGGTATCAAATACCCAGGGGTTGCTATCAACACTAGTAAAGTACACATCAATAATCTGTATATCAAAATATACCTATGTTCACTTTGCCATCCTTCTTATCCGCCAAGTATCTAGGGCAGTTCCACTTCCAGTGACCATTTCCTTTGCAGTAGAAGCACTTAGTTTCAGGCTTGAGTTTAGCTTTGGGTTTCTTCACGGGAGTGACAACTTGCTTGTCATTCTTCTTGAAGTTCCCCTTCTATCCCTTTTTGCCCTTCACTTGAAACAAGTGGTCTCGTTAACCATCAACACTTGATGCTCTTTCTTGATTTCTACCTTCGCTGATTTCAGCATCGCGAAGAACTCGGGATTTACTTTCGTCATCCCTTGCATATTATAGTTCATCACGAAGTTCTACTAACTTGGTGATAGTGACTAGAGAACTTTGTAAATTACTATCTTATCTGGAAGATTAACTCCCACTTGATTCAAGCAATTGTAGTACCCAGCCAATCTGAGCACATGCTCACTGGTTGAGCTATTCTCCTCCATCTTGTAGGCAAAGTTCTGTCAGAGGTCTCATACCTCTCGACACGGGCATGAGTATGAAATACTAATTTCAACTCTTGGAACATCGTATATGCTCCGTGGCGTTCAAAACATTTTTGAAGTCCCGGATTTAAGCCATAAAGCATGGTGCACTTTAACTATCAAGTAGTCATCATACCGAGCTTTTGTCAAAACGTTCATAACGTCTACATCTGCTCCTGCAATAGGTCAGTCACCTAGTGGTGCACCAAGGACATAATTCTTCTGTGCAGCAATGAGGATAATCCTCAGATCACGGAACAATTCCGCATCATTGCTACTAACATCTTTCAACTTAGTTTTCTTTAGGAAGATATAAAAAATAAACGGGGAGCAACATCGCGAGCTATTGATCTACAACATAGATATGCTAATACTACCAGGACTAAGTTCATGATAAATTAAATTTCAATTTAATCATATTACTTAAGAACTCCCACTTAGATAGACATCCCTCTAGTCATCTAAATGATCACGTGATCCAAATCAACTAAACCATGTCCGATCATCACGTGAGATGGAGTAGTTTCAATGGTGAACATCTTATGTTGATCATATCTACTATATGATTCACGCTCGACCTTTCGGTCTCCAGTGTTCCGAGGCCATATCTGCATATGCTAGGCTCGTCAAGTTTAACCTGAGTATTCTGCGTGTGCAAAACTAGCTTACACCCGTTGTATTTGAACGTAGAGCTTATCACACCCGATCATCACGTGGTGTCTCAGCACGAAGAACTTTCGCAACGGTGCATACTCAGGGAGAACACTTATACCTTGAAATTTTGTAAGGGATCATCTTATAATGCTACCGTCATTCTAAGCAAAATAAGAAGCATAATAAGATAAACATCACATGCAAATCAAAATATGTGACATGATATGGCCATCATCATCTTGTACTTTTGATCTCCATCTTGAAAGCACCGTCATGATCACCTTCGTCACCGACGTGACACCTTGATCTCCATTGTAGCATCGTTGTCGTCTCGCCAACTATTGCTTCTACGACTATCGCTACCGCTTAGTGATAAAGTAAAGCAATTACATGGCGATTGCATTTCATACAATAAAGCGACAACCATATGGCTCCTGCCAGTTGCCGATAACATTACAAAACATGATCATCTCATACAAAACCGTATCACTCATCATGTCTTGACCATATCACATCACAACATGCCCTGCAAAAAAAAGTTAGATGTCCTCTACTTTGTTGTTGCAAGTTTTACGTGGCTGCTACGGGCTTAGTAAGAACCGTTCTTACCTACGCATACAAAACCACAACGATGTTTCGTCAAGTATGTGTTGTTTTAACCTTCACAAGGACCGGGCGTAGGCACACTCGATTCAGCTAAAGTGGGAGAGACAGACACCCGCCAGTCACCTTTAAGCAACAAGTGCTCATAACGGTGAAACCAGTCTCGCGTAAGCGTACGCGTAATGTCGGTTCGGGCCGCTTCATCTCACAATACCGCCAAAGCAAAGTATGACATGCTGGTAAGCAGTATGACTAGTATTGTCCACAACTCACTTGTGTTCTACTCGTGCATATCATCTACGCATAGACCTGGCTCTGATACCACTGTTGGGGAACATAGTATTTCAAAAGTTCTCCTACGATCACGCAAGACCTATCTACTAGATGCATAGCAACGAGAGGGGAGAGTGTGTCTACGTACCCTCGTAGACCGAAAGCGTATCAACGCGGTTGATGTAGTCGTGCACCTTCACGATTCGTCCCGATCTAGTACCGAATGTACGGCACCTCCGCGTTAAGCACGCGTTCAGCTCGATGACGTCCTCGCCTTCTTGATCTAGCAAGACGGGCGAAGTAGTAGATGAGTTCCGGCAGCACGACGGCGTGGTGACGGTTGTTGATGAAGAACAATCTCTGCAGGGCTTCGCCAAGCACTACAGAAACTAGACGGAGGATAAACTAGAGGGTCGGGGTTGCCGGCACACGGCTTGGTGTATCTTGATGTGTTCGAGGTGCTAGCCCCGCCCCTCTATTTATATGTTGAGCCCTGGGGTCGAAACTTGGAGCAAAAGCCTCCTCAAAGTCGGTTTTTCCCGAAAGGCAAGAGTCCCACTCGGACTCCAGGACCAAACGCCACAATCCTTGGCGTCTGGCCCAGACGCCATGGGCCTCGGCGTCTGGCCCAGGGCCAGACGCCAGGGACTCTGGCGTTTGGCCCCCTGGCCTCCGCAAAACACCTTTTGCACAGACTTAATGCCCTGTGGGCTTGACCCCTTGGCCTAACCATATCATCCTATATATCAAATTTTACCTCCGGACCATTCCGGAGCTCCTCGTCATGTCCGTGATCTCATCCGGGACTCCAAACAACATTCAGTCACCAACATACATAACTCATTCAATACTATATCGTCAACGAAACATTAAGCGTGCGGACCCTACGGGTTCGAGAACTATGTAGACATGACCGAGACACTTCTCTGGTCAATAACCAATAGCGGAACCTGGATGCCCATATTGGCTCCTACATATTCTACGAAGATCTTTATCGGTCGAACCGCATAACAACATACGTTGTTCCCTTTGTCAACGGTATGTTACTTGCCCGAGATTCGATCGTCGGTATCATCATACCTAGTTCAATCTCGTTACCGACAAGTCTCTTTACTTGTTCCGTAATACATCATCTCCTGACTAACTCATTAGTCGTTTGCTTGCAAGGCTTATTACGATGTGCATTACCGAGAGGGCCCAGAGATACCTCTCCGACACTCAGAGTGACAAATCCTAATCTTGATCTATGCAAACACCTCAAACACCTTCGGAAACACCTGTAGAGCATCTTTATAATCACCCAGTTACGTTGTGACGTTTGATAGCCCACAAGGTGTTCCTCCGGTATTCGGGAGTTGCATAATCTCATAGTCATAGGAACATGTATAAGTCATGAAGAAAGCAATAGCAATAAAACTAAACGATCATAGTGCTAAGCTAACGAATGGGTCTTGTCCATCACATCATTCTCCTAATGATGTGATCTCGTTAATCAAATGACAACTCATGTCTATGGTTAGGAAACATAACCATCTTTGATCAATGAGCTAGTCTAGTAGAGGCATACTAGGGACACTCTGTTTTGTCTATGTATTCACACATGTACTAAGTTTCCGGTTAATACAATTCTAGCATGAATAATAAATATTTATCATGATATAAGGAAATATAAATAACAACTTTATTATTGCCTCTAGGGCATATTTCCTTCAGAGCAGTGTTAGGAACCCACACACGGCGCTTGTGAGAGCCAGAGCCGGATGAGGAACCAAAATCGCGAGGGTGCTTGCGTGTGGCTTCAAAATCAGTCTGGCCCGTCTCAGCACTGATGGCCTTGTTTACCAGCTTCTGGAAGGAAGTGCACTCGTTCAGACGTAGATCTCGGCGGAGTTCAGGGCTGAGTCCCTTGCGGAACCTCGCCTGCTTCTTGGCATCGGTGGATACTTCCTCAGGTGCATAGCGTGCCAAGTTGCCAAACTTGCGACTATAGCCTTCCACGGTTAACCGGCCCTAGGTGAAATTGCAGAATTCCTCCCGCTTGCGATCCATGAGACCTTCCGGAATGTAATGTTCACGAAATGCCTCACTGAACTCAACCCAAGTAGTGATTTGGCCAGCAGGACGCATAGCCTCAAAGTTCTCCCACTAGTGACTGGCAGGGCCCTCAAGATGGGAAGCGGCGTAGGTAACCTTATCAGCTTCGGCCACACGGGCAGAGTATAGTTTGTGGGTGATACTACGAAGCCAGTCATCCGCATCCAGAGGTTAAGTGGAGTGATGGAACTTCGGTGGGCACATCTTGATAAAGTCATTGATTGACACCACGTCATTCCTCTGGCGGAACCCAGTGTTCTGCTCTATGCATTCCAGCAGACGGTTGGTCTCTCTCTTGTTTCGTTCTGCCTCGAGCATAACTTCAGCCAAGGAGGGTGGCTGCGGCAGATTCTCATCTCTAGCCCCACTAACCTCACTTTGCTCCTGAGCAGCAGGAGTGCTGCGAGTGTTGACCATCCTAGGAAAACAAAACAACGGTTTAGACAAGGATGGCAAAAACTTGACATAGGAGTGCAGAATGTAATGGATGACACGGAATGCAGAGATGTTCATCCGTACGACATGGTAATATAGAAACTGCTATATATACACCAGTGGTCATACACACCATACATAGTTTAGTACAAGCCAAGGCTAAAGTACAACTGCGGTGGAAGACGATACATCCCATCAGAGGCATTCCAAGCTCCTATACATTATTTAGCTACACCTCCGAAACTCAGTACTAGCTAAGACATATTCCACAAGATGCGCATGACTATGGAAATACAACTACTACAATACTACTACTGCCACGGTCTAGCTCAGACATTCCTATAGTAATCTTCGTAAAGATTACCACCGTAGCCTGGAAGTGGAACAGATGGATCTTGAAACTCTCGAGCACTCGAAGGCTGTGGACCATAGGGACATGGATGTGGCCTCGGGCCTGATGCTGGTGGTAACCGACGCCCACGTGGAGGTGTAATACCCCCAACGTCACGCCAATCCATATGATCAGGTAGACGAGTACGCACGAGGTACAAATCCCGCATATCCAGATATCCGACATGCACAGCAGGTGCAAGTCGTGTCAAAGTATTCCAGTGGGCGGCTCGAGTGTTATACAGCTCCATTCGGAGGGAACGGACCTCACGGTCCCTATCCTCCAGCATATGAACAGTAGTCTGAAGCAGTGGCTCTTCATGAGCAGCATCAGTATACAGACCAGTGTAGTAGCCTTCCTCTCCGGGAAGTGAGGCTGGCATGTAACAGAACTCAGTGTGCAGCAACAAGGCATGCCTAGCCCGGAGAATGGTCATCATCGAATAGGCGGCATCCTGCACTACCATCTCGATAGTAACCCCGAGTCCATAAAACCAATGGATGGGGTCGTTAGCTCCGGGATATGAGGGGTATATCCGGACTGTGCAGAAATACTGACTCTGATTGAAATCCCGGTACTGTTCCTCCACGGTGTACTTAGGATACCAGCGATAACCGGTCTCAGTCAGCACACGGACTAGCATGGCCGTGTGACCGGGCACATTAATGCACCGAGTCAAACGAACCACTTGTTGGGGTGTGCGGCCAGACATCTGAAACACGAAGTAATGCAAAGGCATTAGTGTTTCTGGAAGAAATCGGGCAGCATAACAACTGTAAATGCCCAAAAAAAAGATTTGAGACATTATACAAATGATAGCATAGCCACTCAACAATGTCATATCAAGGTTTCGGGTCCAACAAACCATCATACTAAAAGGGTAGAAACTGAACTGAGGCTTGAAACCAACAATCCTAAGAGTCTACGGATAGTAACACGTGAACCTAGTAAGGATAAGTGGCCTAGTCCTAAATCCCCGTAGAAAGAATAGACTGACTCAGATTAGAAGGGCATAAGGTAAAGGAGTAAAAAGAGCCTTACGTTCCCTTCCACAATCAATTCCCCTATATATAACTAAGAATTTTTCTAGACTCAACATCGACCAGTTTGGCTTGAGAAACCTACAGGCAGTCCAGCTCTGATGCCAACGCTGTCAGGACCCCGATCCTAAGTCACACCGATCTAGCTGTAACACGTCATATCACTTTGCGGCCTCACGCACGGTATCCCCACGGGTGCCACCTTACCTGGCCCGGGACCGTTTGCGCATTTTGGCACACGTATATGACAGTGTCGCTAGCATCCATATGACAGGGAACCCGGGCCGACATGGCTAGTTATAAACCAAAAGTGGCACTAAATTACAGAGACAAGCATCCATGACCCAGCAACGAACGTGTCGGTCATCAACGTATGAACCCAAGTCGTAGCGAGCTACATGGACTTAAAGGAACAACGCGTGACATTTCCCCTAAGGGACAGACACAGGAACGAAGAAGGACACATGCCGGCCAGCCTACGTGTTCCGAGCAGTAGCAAGCTACCAAGGCTCATTGGAAGCACTAGGAGGCATTTCCCTGTAAGATAGGCTACCAAAGGAAAACAACTAGGTGTCGGATCCCACACATACCAAGCATTTCAATCATACACACAATATGCTCAATATGTGCCAATAAACATTGCATCACAACAGAACTCTATGACTCAAAGTACTTTATTTAAAAGGCTCCAAGAGCCATACATAACATATCCATACAGGTAGGGGTCACATGACCCAACATTCAAGTCATACAGTCATACAAGCACAAGCGGAAGCTACATGTCTGGGTACAGACAACTTAGAAAATAAAACAGGCTTGGTGTAGCCTGACTATCTACAAGGCCCTTCACAAGCTCCAGATCTCCGTCTAGGTGACAAGCTACTCGTCGACGTCAACGTCTATGTAGAACCCATCAGAAGGGGCAGGGTTCTCCTCTGCAACAGTTATTAAGAAAACATGAGTACAAAGGTACTCAGCAAGTCTTACAACAGAACCTATCATACATGCAACATTATCAACAGGGGGTAGTGGAGTTCATAGCAGAAAGCCAGCTTTGACTCTTGGCTAACCTATACTACAACTCTCAACAGATTGCAAGATATTACTACGTACACGAGTCCTCTACTCACCACAACAATACACCACCGAGGATCCTCTTCCGTCATCCTACGGAAGGGCCATCCACGGCACTCACACTTATCTTAAGGCTTTTAGCAGTATCCATCAACTTGTCTATGAACTGTAAGAGTAACCAAGTAGTTCGTACTGCGAACAACGGCTATTCGAATAGATTGATAACCCTGCAGGGGTGTACTTCTTCACACACGCTTCCACCACTTATCGCCGTTTACTCGACATGTACTCGGCAACCTTCAAGCGGAAGCCCAGGGTGTCGGCCACGACTTGACTAACTACACAAGTCTCTCATACAGGTTTATCGCCTAGTTGGGTTCCATCCGTGGGGAGATCCGGCCGGGGTGTCGCTCACGACCCCAAACGATGTGTACAGGGTTCCCGAGTCACCAAACGGGCAACCGGTACACCGTGCCACGTACCTGTCGCATCACAGCCCAACCCGAGGGTCAGCGCTGTGCACGACCACCAGTAAGCTACAAACACCAGAAACTAGTTGCAACTCCTGGACAGAGATCAAGGGTAATTAATAAGCCGAGAGGGTCCATTGGTTTCGGGCCCAATGCATGGTAGTAGCTGGAACTTGAACCACACATACAGATCTCGGGTCCTATGAACAGTTCCAATGAAACAACCCACCACGTACTCCTACATGGCCTTTCATCGATACCTTTACCAAACATGTTCCACACTTCCTTCTCTTTACCGGTATGATCATTTCACTCTGATCCATCACCCAGATGAACCAGACCTGACACAACTCTAAGCATAGCAGGCAACATAAACAAATAGCATGGTGGATCACACATCACATGGCTCAATCAACTCCTACACATGCTAGTGGGTTTCAACTATTTACTGTGGCAATGACAGGTCATGCAAGGGAATAGGGTTCAACTACCGCAGCAAG
The DNA here is from genome assembly GCA_902687465.1 of Secale cereale. Classification (NCBI taxonomy): domain Eukaryota; kingdom Viridiplantae; phylum Streptophyta; class Magnoliopsida; order Poales; family Poaceae; genus Secale; species Secale cereale. The sequence goes on from LR738709.1 coordinate 600,196,155, forward strand.
TAGCAGTTCACACGCTGTTGCCTTAATGCAGTAAAAGAGAGCATGAGCGAGAAGATTGGGTTTGTATCGGAATGATTAATGATTGCTTGCCTGTCAGAGTGGTTGTCGGGTACTGCTCTTCAGCTGGATACGCAGAAGTATCCTCGGGAGCAGGACCTAACACGGAGAATATCGGCGATACAATCAATAAGGAAACAAATGCAACAATATGATGCATGCTCATGATATGGCAAGATGCATGTGTTTTGGGCTAATGCAACTATAACCAGAAGGGTTTGAGCCCATTTGAATCAAAGATTCAAATTAAAACTCAAACTATTATTTAATTAAGTGCATTAACTTGTTTTTATGTAAACATCAAGGTTAACTTGCTCAAACATGCATGAAACTAGTGCCATTGGAAAGATTGGATTTTTCTGATCAATTTTCATATATAAATCTTTTCCATCTGAACTACTGTTGAATTTATATGAATTTTTGAAGTTTAAAGCATTTTCTGTAATTTCCTGAATTATTTTCAAATCTAAAAATCCCAGAAAATCCTTTACTGCGTCAGCATGACATCACGCTGACGTCAGCCAGTCAATAGGGCGGCCCAGGTCAAACCTGACCAGTGGGACCCACTGGTCAGTGTCACAGTTAGTTAACTGACTAATTAAAATTAAATTAAACACTAAACTAGGTTTGACTAACAGGCGGGGCCCACATGTCAGTGACCCAGGGGGTCAAACCCTTGGTCAAACAGGGATAACTCGCCGGCGTTTAGCCGTCAGCGAGGCCAAACGCGGCGGTGAGGTGCGGGTTTTGTGCTCCGGCTGCCAAAAGGACGGCGGAGCACACCTACGGGTAGCTGGGAGTTAGCCGCGTCGAGTGGTGGTGGTGGCTGGCCTCGGGGTCGCCGGAGACGATGTCGGCGACGAGTCCAGCGGCTGCCGGAGTTCGGGTGAGGTCGAACTCGTCGGTGCAGTGTTCGTAGAGGTGCGTGGAGTGTTCCTACGGCACCTACACGTGACGGTGAAGCTGGTGGGCAGGGTGGCCGGACCATTAGATGGCCGGAGCCTCGTCGGCGACGAGCTCCGTGGCGACGCGTGCAGGTGAGCCTCGTGCGGTGCGTTCAGTGCATGAGAGAGCCAACGGAGAGGGGGAGGGCGAAGCTGAGCTCACGGCGGTTGTAGTAGACGCCGAGGCGAGCTTGGGGACGGTCGGAGCTGAGCGGGGCGGCGAGGGGGATCTCTGCGGCCGGAGTTGGGGAAGACGGGGTCGGGGGCGACTCCAGAGCGGGAGAGCGCTCGGGGCTCAGCCTTCTCGACGCAGTCGAGGACGATGGAGCGGACGGACATGATGACGGGGCTCAGGGACGGCGGTGGACGCGGCTACCACGACGGTGCAAGCACGGCGGCGTCAGCCATGGTGCGGCGAAGGCGAGGGAGAGGAGCTGGGGAGGGTGGAGAGTGTCAGCGAGCTCGGGGACGAAGTGGGTGATCGATCCCAGCCTCCAGAACGGCGAGGGGTGGAAGCAGGGCGGCGGGCAGCTGCGTGGCGCGCGCTGCGGCCGCCGTCGAGCACCTGCCTGCCTGCCTGGCCGAGCCAAGCAGCTCGCTGGAGCGGTGGCTGGGCTGGGCCAGCAGGTGGGCCGGTTAGGCGCCAGGTAAACTCTTTCTCTCTCTTTTTTTTATTTATTTCTGTTACATTTCTTTTGCAACTTTGTTGAATTAATAAAAAATGCCAGAACATTTTTGTAGCTCATAAAACTAGTCATGCCCACTGTAAATATTATGAACAGCATGGAACATTTTAGTTTCTGATTATTTGGGCACACAAATTATTTTATAGCATTTTGTAGGATCGAAAGTATGTCTAGAGGGGGGGTGATTAGACTACTTGACAATATAAAAATTCTGCCTTTAGATCATGAACAGTTTTTGGCAGTTTCACAATTATGATCAATTCAAGTATCACCCTACACATGCAATTCTAGAGTATAAGCAGCAGAAAGTAAATTGCACATGTAGTAAAGAGAGGTGGAGAAGATCAAACGCAATTTGGAGACACGGAGATTTTTGTCGTGGTTCCGATAGGTGGTGCTATCGTACATCCACGTTGATGGAGACTTCAACCCACGGAGGGTAACGGCTGCGCGAGTCCACGGAGGGCTCCACCCACGAAGGGTCCACGAAGAAGCAACCTTGTCTATTCCATCATGGCCTACGCCCACGGAGGACTAGCCTTACTCGGGGTAGATCTTCATGAAGTAGGCGATCTCCTTGCCCTTACAAACTTCTTGGTTCAACTCCACATCTCAAAGACGGAGGCTCCCAAGCGACACCTAACCAATCTAGGAGGCACCACCCTCCAAAAGGTAATAGATGTTGTTGATGATGATGAACTCCTTGCTCTTGTGCTTCAAATGATAATCTCCCCAACACTCAACTCTCCTCACTGATATGGCTGTGGTGGAAGAAAGGTTTGAGTGGAAAGCAACTTGGGAAGGCTAGAAATCAAGTTTCATATGGTAGGAATGGAATGACTTGATCTCAACACAAGGGTAGGTGGTTCTCTTCTCAGAAAGTGTAAGGTAGAAGTGGTAGTACTTTCTGATGGCTCTCTCCACGAATGAAGAGGGGGTGGAGGGGTATATATAGCCTCCACACAAAATCCAACCGTTACACACATATTTGAGTAATCTCGGTGAGACCGAAGTGAAAACTCGGTCAGACCGAAAGTTCAAATATAGTGAACGTTGGGGTTTTCGGTGGGACCGAAAATACCATCTCGGTGTGTCCAATATGAGTCAAAGGTAGGAGCTTGCCATAATCGGTGGGACCGAAATCAACAACTCGGATATTCCGAAATGATGACAAACGGTTACAGAAGGTTGGCAGTCCAGTTTCGGTGAGACCGAACTCAAAATCGGATGGACCGAAATTTCTAGGGTTTGGAAAATATCTAAGGTGGTTCATCTCGGCGGGACTGAGTTGGAAGAATCGGTTTGTCCGAGATTACTTATGAGGTGTTTAGTAGTGAAAGTTGCTGATAGTTGAAGGAGCTAAATCACTAAGCACTTGAGCAACCAGATCATCAACACAACCTCATCCCCTTTTAATAGTATTGGCTTTTCCTATGGACTCAATGTGATCTTCGATCACTAAACCAAAAAAAATGGAGTCTTGAGCTTTTGCCAATGCTTGCCTTAGCATTTTGAGGGGTCCACTTCTTCAGACATTTCCATACCCATATCACTGAACTTCTCTGAAATGATTCTCAAGTAGCTATTAGTTCAATGATATATATGTTGTTATTAATTACCAAAACCACCCGGGGATTAGTTGCACTTTCAATCTCCCCCTTTTTGGTAATTGATGACAACATATAGATCAAAGCTTTGACAAGAGATATAATCAATGAATAATATCGTCGCTTTGAGAAGTATGTGATAAACAAGAGCTCCCCCTAAATTTGTGCATTATTTAAAATTTGCGTTTGAATGCAAATGCACAATTGATTAGGATTATGGGTCACTCTTCCATGTCACATACATCTTGGTGGAGCACACAAAATGATAAGAATGAATAACATGCACCCAATCACCAAGACATGAGTAAGTGATCATACAAGAAGAAATAGCATAGAATAAGCATTAAGCACACATTAAAGCATAGTATGACCAAGCACTCATTAAGGTAGCATCAAACGTAGTAGCAAGCACACTGAAAGTTTCAAGAACCAAAAGAGCCAAGTGTATCTCAAAGAAAAACCGGCAAAAGAACGAAAGAGCACTCTCTCTCTCGAAGCCCTATGATCTATACAATTTCTCCCCCTTTGGCAACAAGTTACCAAAAAGTTCGAAAAAGCATAGAGCTAAGCGTCACTGTGGGCTCTGCTGGCGGCTCCCGTCTGGGTAGATGTCGGAGTAGAAATGACGGCATCGGCGAAGACTTCTGCTGATGTCTGCGCTGGAGGAGTGGATGCTGGAGCTGGAGTAACTGCTGGAGCTGTAGGAGGTGCTGAAGTGGTAGCCCTGGAGTCAGTCACTGGGATAGCTGCAGATCGGGATCCTCTGGGAACCTGAGCAGTCTGGCGATGAGAGTCCTGGACTAGATCATCCTGCATGAGCTCTGCTCTCTCCTGCCTTGCTTCCTCCATGTCCGCCTCAAGCTTGTTGACGGTCACCTGAATCTCTGTCAGCTTCACGTCCAGAGCGTGGATCTTGTCTTCAACAATCCTCTCTAGGCTTTCCTGAGATTGTTCAATGCTGGCCAGGCGTTGTTCAATCCTCTGGGTAGCTTCAAGAATCTGCTCTCCAAAGCTCTTTGGTAACAACTTTTCTTTTGGGCTTGGAGGTAACTTCCTCAGCAACGAAGTCAGAGTCCTCATCATCAGAATTTCTCTTCTTTCTGATCCTGGTGGCTGCAGGAGGCAAACCACTAGGGGTGCTCCTCTCACCATCATCACTAGGACTACTAGCCTCAGGACTAGTATCTGCCTCAGGGATCTCTGCAAACGGTGACTCAGACCTGTTCTGGCTGTCACTGGCATCTGACATGGCTGACAACCTGTGAAAAGATAAGGTATAGGCAGAGTAGAAGAGTTATCACAACTGCAGAGGTTTTTGCAAAAAAAAAAAATGAGTTCAAATCTTAGTTTTGAGTTTTCACAGAATGCATTTCGGTCAAACTGATTCTTAGTTTCGGTGAATCCGAAGTGTATAACAGAAACCTACACACCACTTTTGGTTAGACCGAAATGGGTTTCGGTCCTGCCGATAAACTAGGGTTTCACTGAAGCTAAGTTTCGGTCACACCGATTCGCACAACTCGGTTAGACCGAAAGTGCAGTGCAATGGCCAGAGGCCAAATCGGTCATTCCGAGTTTTCAAAATCGGTTTCACCGAGATGTGTTCCGTGGAAACCTAAACCTAAGAATTTCGCTCGAAACTAAAACGATCTGATCTGATGTTAAGGAGTTTTCCAATCGTGGCTAGATACATGGCAAACCAATCGTGCAAGAATCAGATGGGGAGCACGAGAGGGATCGGGACTCACCCTAACTTGGTGGAGTCCCTCTACGGTGGCAACGGCGCGGAGAAGATTACCGTTGACGGCGGCGGAGACCTGCGGCGAGGGCGCACAGGCGACGACGGCGACGATCCGAAGACCAGGGCGACGGCAGCAGGGGACTTGGGGGCGAAAAGGTTTGAAGAATTAAATCGCGCGCTGCCCTCAGTATATATATCCCCGTGCTGTCGGTGGGACCGAGTTGAAAAACTCGGTGACACCGAAATGTATAACTGCTGTGCAGTTACGCATATCGGTCACGCCGAGATTTTGAACTCGGTTTCACCGAGATGAAACCTAGATCAGTCTAAGCATTTTGGTTGGACCGAGATGGAAAAGTTGGTCAGACCGAAATTGACTTAGAAGGTTTTGGAAGTCAGCCTTAGACGGATCGGTGGCTCCGAGTGCTCCTCACTCGGAGGGTCCGAAAATGACTTGTTCAAAGTTGTGATATGAGCATGAATGGAATTTGAGACAAGAAAGCATAGATAGCTAGGGAAGGTGCTTAGGCATTCTTGTCCATCCATTTGGCCAGAAAAATCAAAACAATCAAAACAACAAATGGATGTCCTTGAATGGATAAAATCATGCATTCAACATGCTCACACAATAAGATAGCAAATGAAATATGTGTCAAACATGCACAACCAAAACTCTATCTACTAGCACACAATTTGTCGATGACTAGGTCATCTATATATGAGTATTTTGACTTAGGAGTCAAATGAGAACATTTGATCATAGGTCATACTCATCGTTTAAGCACAAGTGGGGTTACCACTTTTACATAAAGCATTGATGTGTTCACATCATTTGAAGATGCTTTAGCTCAATTTTTAGAGCAAAGCTCCCCCTAGATGTGAGAACCCCTTTTAAAGGGTCAAACTAACCTTGGGTTGTCGTAGAAGACTTCATGTAGATGTTGAAGATGTGGATGCTCAAAGTTGATGTAGATCATCAAGAGTTGGGAGCTATCCTTTGGATTAGGGCACTTTCAATACCTACATGGGTTAGTCCCACAAGGAACAAACAAGGATATCCATAGACATAGATTGAAGTACACAAAAGATGATGTCCATGAAAGCAATGATTACCTTGTCCCTTGACTTACCAACAAGAGGGTTTGTGACTCCATGAACTAGTGCTTGATGTGGAAGTTGATTGCACAAGTTCTTTGCCAATATGAATATGAGTGAAGTATGTTGGCGGAGTCACCCTCAAGAACCTTCTAGTTCTTCTTCTTTGGGATCCACATCATCTTGATGGGAATCCTTGGTGTTGTAGTTGAGCTTGACGAAGTAGAACTTGATGTGTCCTTGGGAACCCACTTGACCATGGCTTGAGGTGCTTCAATGAATGCATCAATCTCCTCTTGAAGCTTGTCCTTGGCCTTTAGCTTGTGGTCTTGTGGTGGAAGGTCATCTTGAGCTTGTTCCACATTGGAAGAAGTAGGATCGTACTTCTCCTTTTGAGAAACAAATTGTGGAGTAGGGTATTGACCTTCTTCCCACTCAACACCTTCGGCGTTGAACTTTCGCTCAAAACCAATACCATGATTCTTCCGGTGCCTTCCTTGTTTGCGAACAATTTCCTCAAAGTTTTTGCTTCCGGCAAGACTCTTGTAGACACCTTTCTCTATGATTTCCTTCAATAAGCTATTTTCTTGCTCAAGTGTAACTTGGCTGGAAACATTGTTAGTGGAATCAAGAGAACTACTAGAAGCAACAATATTGGATTTAACATGGTTATTGTTACTACTAGAGGAAGAATTTTTCTTATGCTTGTCATGCTTAGTCTTAATAGGTGGCAAGAAATTAGACAAGAGAAGTCGTTTGGCAAGATATGAAGAACTCTTCTTTCGAAGATCGTCATTGATCGCTTTTAGAAACTCATGTTCTTGCTCTAGAGTGAGCTTCTCGAAGCGTAGCTTCTCATGAGATCTTAGGAGCTCTCTATGATCTTCTTGAGTTGTTTCATGAGCTAACTTAAGAGTGTTTAGTTCTTTAGTTAGACGCTCAATCTCCTTCATAGCATTGTCATTCGACTCTTCTCGACTATAAAGACTACTAGCATTTTCATCGTTACTAAGCTCACTAGATTTATCATTCAAGAGCTCATCTTCACCAAGCAAGTCATCCTCATCACTATCAAAGTCAATGAATTCAGGGTGTGTTACCTTGGGGCCTTTAGACATGAAGCATCTTCCAATTCCCTCATTTGGTGAATCAAATAAGTCGTAGGAGTTGGAGTTGGAGGATACGAGTGCAAGTCCGGCAACACCTTCATCTTGACTGTAGTCGGAGTCGGAGTGATAGCTTCCATCGGATTGATTGTCGGAGTCGGAGCCGGAGACCCATTCACCTACATGAGCTTGATGTCTTCTTCTTGTGTAGCTCCTTGATGACTTGTCTTTCCTCTCCGAATCCTTGCTTCTCCGAGAGGGTCTTCGTTCATAACGAACATCTCTACTCCTTCTCTCTCTCCGAGGTGACTCATCTCTTGCTCTTCTTCTTGGAGATTCTTCTCTTCTCTTGTGGGGAGCCGTACACTCATTGGAGAAGTGTCCGGGTCTGCCACAATTGTAGCAGTTTCGATCACGACTAGAAGATCTCTTTTCATCATATGATCTAGACTTTGAGCTTCTTTCTTTGCCTCTATTCTTGTAGAACTTGTTGAAGTTCTTAACCATTAGGCTTATCTCTTCATTGGAAATTAACTTGTCACTTGAGGTTGTGGGAGCATCACTTGTAGCTTTGTAAGCACCACTTGACTTGTTGTGAAGCTCTTCCTTATCCTTAAGTGTCATCTCATGAGCAACAATTCTTCCAATGACTTCAGTTGGCTTGAGAGTCTTGTAGTTTGGCATCATTTGGATCAAAGTGCACACGGTGTCATATTTTCCATCCAAAGCTCTTAGAATCTTCTTGATGATGAAACGGTCGGTCATTTCTTCGCTTCCTAAGCCAGCAATCTCATTTGTGATGAGAGCAAGCCTAGAGTACATTTCAGCGACTCCTTCACCATCCTTCATCTTGAACTTGTCAAGTTGACCTTGAAGAATATCTAGCTTTGATTCCTTCACAGATTCAGTACCTTCGTGCATTTCAACCAAAGTATCCCAAATCTCTTTAGCATTCTCAAGACGGCTGATTTTGTTGAACTCCTCGGGACACAAAGCATTGAAGAGAATGTCACAAGCTTGAGCATTGTTTTGCAACATCCGCAACTCTTCCGGTGTAGCTTTGTGATCCGGAACTTTTCCTTCCTCGAAGAATTCACCTTGCATACCAACACAAATAATGCCCCATGCGGCTGGGTTATGACCAAGAATATGCATTTTCATTTTATGCTTCCAACTAGCAAAATTTGTACCATCAAAGTAAGGACCTCTACGATAATTACCCTCACTAGACGCCATACTCTCCTAGGTTGTGAAACCAAGCTTATGGAGTCCAATGCAATGGAAACCAAAACAATGGAGACCAAAGCTCTGATACCACTTGTAGGATCGAAAGTATGTCTAGAGGGGGGGTGATTAGACTACTTGACAATATAAAAATTCTGCCTTTAGATCATGAACAGTTTTTGGCAGTTTCACAATTATGATCAATTCAAGTATCACCCTACACATGCAATTCTAGAGTATAAGCAGCGGAAAGTAAATTGCACATGTAGTAAAGAGAGGTGGAGAAGATCAAACGCAGTTTGGAGACACGGAGATTTTTGTCGCGGTTCCGATAGGTGGTGCTATCGTACATCCACGTTGATGGAGACTTCAACCCACGGAGGGTAACGGCTGCGCGAGTCCACGGAGGGCTCCACCCACGAAGGGTCCACGAAGAAGCAACCTTGTCTATTCCATCATGGCCTACGCCCACGGAGGACTAGCCTTACTCGGGGTAGATCTTCACGAAGTAGGCGATCTCCTTGCCCTTACAAACTTCTTGGTTCAACTCCACATCTCAAAGACGGAGGCTCCCAAGCGACACCTAACCAATCTAGGAGGCACCACCCTCCAAAAGGTAATAGATGTTGTTGATGATGATGAACTCCTTGCTCTTGTGCTTCAAATGATAATATCCCCAACACTCAACTCTCCTCACTGATATGGCTGTGGTGGAAGAAAGGTTTGAGTGGAAAGCAACTTGGGAAGGCTAGAAATCAAGTTTCATATGGTAGGAATGGAATGACTTGATCTCAACACAAGGGTAGGTGGTTCTCTTCTCAGAAAGTGTAAGGTAGAAGTGGTAGTACTTTCTGATGGCTCTCTCCACGAATGAAGAGGGGGTGGAGGGGTATATATAGCCTCCACACAAAATCCAACCGTTACACACATATTTGAGTAATCTCGGTGAGACCGAAGTGAAAACTCGGTCAGACCGAAAGTTCAAATATAGTGAACGTTGGGGTTTTCGGTGGGACCGAAAATACCATCTCGGTGTGTCCGATATGAGTCAAAGGTAGGAGCTTGCCATAATCGGTGGGACCGAAATCAACAACTCGGATATTACGAAATGATGACAAACGGTTACAGAAGGTTGGCAGTCCAGTTTCGGTGAGACCGAACTCAAAATCGGATGGACCGAAATTTCTATGGTTTGGAAAATATCTGAGGTGGTTCATCTCGGTGGGACTGAGTTGGAAGAATCGGTTTGTCCGAGATTACTTATGAGTGTGTTTAGTAGTGAAAGTTGCTGATAGTTGAAGGAGCTAAATCACTAAGCACTTGAGCAACCAGATCATCAACACAACCTCATCCCCTTTTAATAGTATTGGCTTTTCCTGTGGACTCAATGTGATCTTCGATCACTAAACCAAAAAAAATGGAGTCTTGAGCTTTTGCCAATGCTTGCCTTAGCATTTTGAGGGGTCCACTTCTTTAGACATTTCCATACCCATATCACTGAACTTCTCTGAAATGATTCTCAAGTAGCTATTAGTTCAATGATATATATGTTGTTATTAATTACCAAAACCACCCGGGGATTAGTTGCACTTTCACATTTAAATGCCCAAATGCAAATACCATATGAATTAATCCAGAGACCTTGGATGTCCTAGAAAATTGTGCACCATTTTTGGCAGAGGTTTAAGACCAAGGCAGAAATGATGAACATTTTTGAAGGGCATTTTGGGTACATTGGAAAAGATTTTATTAAACCCTAGTTGTTAGAAGAGGGGTGATGTGGTTTCTGTCATTCCCATTTCAAGTTTCTTTGAAAAGTAAACATGATGCACACTCTAGCTAGTCCTAATGCAAGCACTGACTAGGGATGTGACAATTACTAGTGCCTATCCCTGCCACGCAAAGCCTATCTGCTCGATTTCTATAGGTTTCGATAGGGGTAGGTTTGTAATTTCACTCAAACGTGACATAACCGCCTCTCACCCGGATTCATACACGGTGGGCGCCAAAACACAGTGTGTCCTCAGCCGAAATCGACTCCCTCCCCGATTCATAGACGGTGGGCGCCAAAAACAAACTCTCATCGGAAAATATTCGGTGTATGCGAGATTACGGTCCTATCCCCAACCGACTAATATTGCTGTGATGTAGGAAATTTGAAATGGGGGCTAAGTTTGTAAATTTCCTCGCATTTGAGACAAGCGCGCCCTGCAGACATGGTTCCCCCTTCCTCTCCACCTCCATTCCCCCATTCGTACTCCGTGGGCGCCAAAACACCCTCTCCACCCCAGCCTCCTCCGTCCGCCATTCCATCCACCGCCGTCCTCCTCCACCATGCCGGAGCTGATACCCCGACGCCGCCGTCCATTACAAGAGATCGACCTCTCTCATCCACGGCTTCGGACCAGGATCCTTGCATCCCGTCCTCTCGCTTCATCCCCGTCGTCGTTCACCTTGCCGGTGCCGCTCCTACGACCGTCTCGTCCACCACACCCCGCCGCCACTGTCTACCCTCCTAGATCTGCTTCCACGCCGCCGACAGCCATCGCTACCGCAGCACCGTCAAATTCTCAGCAGATGCATACACGGCGCCGCACCAGAGGCGGTACTCTTTCGTATCTGTTCAACTTATTTAGCGCAGCAAGAAAATAGATCGCCACTGCTTTACTCTGATTTCTTGTCCATCACTTACTTGCTAGTTGAGAGCAAACATTGGTTGCGAAGTTGCCTTTGTCTGGTTTGCACCTTCAAATCCGCCATGGCACGCTCAACACTATACTCCCAATGCTTATGGTTTTCCCCTTTTATATTCCACACTAGTGAAATCATAGTAGACTAAATTTCAAAATTGGGTCAGTCGATTTTTCAGAGCTCGCCGGAGTTTGCCTGTGCGAACGAAGGGTCTCGGGTGGGGACTTCGGTTGTGTGTGTGGGGGGAGGGTGGTGGGGACTCGCCGAACAAAGAAAATCCGATGCTGGTGGGGGCGGGGGTGGGGGTGGGGGTGGCGGAGGAACACATGCGGTGGGGGCCAGTGGTCCGGCCAACGGCCCATGCGGTGTTCTGTATGGGAAGAATCAGAAACAAGGAAGAAGAAGGGTTAGGAGACGTAGGATCTTCATCCAACCGCCTGAAATGGTCGACTGACCCAAATGACAAAAGTCACGCGACTTGCATGCAGACATGCCTTTATATTCAGTACCATCATCGTACCTGCTTAGCACTGCTCCTGAATCCATCAAGCTAAACAACGTGCCACTCATAATTCCAATCTTGTTGCTCAAGTAAGAATATGATATGATGTTGATATTACTAAAACAGATAACATTTAATTGGTCAGCTAATGTTCCTACTTTACTTTCGAAAAAGCACATGCACCACATATAGAGAGATATCAGGGAGTTGCTTTCTTAATGCGTTGTGGTTCATCACGTGTGGGCACTGTGCAACGAACATTTTATTATCCAAAATCTGCTTGCTCTTCTTTAGCATGTTCCTCTTCCGTTCTTCTTTAATGAGTACTCTCTCTGTTCCTAAATACAAGTCTTTGTACAGATTCCACCATGGACTACATATGGAGCAAAATGAGTGAATCTACACTCTAAAATGTATCTGGATACATCTGTATGTGATCCATAGTGGAAATCTCTACCAAGAGTTATATTTTGGAACAGAGGGAGTATGATAGTAGTACAGTATGTTCCTTGTAGTGAAGATGAGCAGGGACATTTGCAGTGTAGAGGTCTATACGGTCGGTTGGTATGGACACTTTGAACTCTTCGGGCCTCTTTGATTCGTAGGATTTTGTAAACATTGGAATAGGATTTGTAGTGGCCTGCCCACTTGAATCCTATAAGAATAGCAAGGAAATGCAGGGAGCTGTGTCGCCTTTGAGAGTTACACTGATATTAACAGTACCGCACCTTCAGTTGAAGAGAGCTGGTATCCGAAGCCTTTCTAGCCGTACCGGCAATACTAGCACATATATTCGAGCAAGTTCCACTTTGCTGATTTTACTCTGATGCTTATGGGTTTTCCGTTATATATACACTATGATCTGTGTAGCTACTTTGTGTCGCACTAGCAGCAGTTCACTCTTGAAGCTAAACACCGCAATGACTTACAAAATTGGCACCAAGGCATTAAGCGCCATTCTGGATGCAATGAAACTCATACGCTCCCCACCTGTTGACTCTTGTTCAGAATACGATCCTAATGACTCTTGTTCAAAATTGCCACATATAGAGAGACATCATGGAATTGCATTTTTTTGGGCGCTGTGATTCATCATGAGTGGGCAACCAACATTCTATGCAATTAAGCGGAACCTCAAGAATATGCTTCCTCTTCTGTTCTTTAACATGTTTCCTCTTATGTTATTCTGTATTTAGTACGTACAGTATGTTCCTTGTCAAGAAGGGGAGCAGGGACATCTGCAATCAATAGCTGATAGAGCTGGCATGTACTTGATCGACAGGCTTTCAATTACTAGCGGCAATACAACACCGTATTTTCAAGCCAGTTAAACTTTCCCGATTTATATATCGTGGTTATGGTGTACCCCTTTTATGTACACTATGATCTGCCTAGTTGCTGTGTGCTCTTGTTATCATGGTTTGGCAATAAACTCTCTATACAATATATTTTGAACCTATCATCTGCCAACTATCCTTACTTATGGAGCCTATTTTTTGTGTACTTGTGCCAAATTATATAAATGTACGCACCATATTATAGCACACATGAGCTCTCTCATCAGAATCCAGTGATAGCACACAAGTGTTTACAGGGGCACCCCTATATTAGAATATCCTCTGCATTACAAAGATAATCTCAGAACGATTTATGTTTTCATGGTTCTCAGATATTATACGTAATTACAATGAATATCAGAATCCGCGCATCAGAAGAATATTGTGGAACACTGCAATGACTTACAAAATTGGCACCAAGGCATTGAGTGCCATTCTGGATGCAATGAAACTCATACGCTCCCCACCTGTAGATTCTTGTTCAGAATATGCCTAATGACTATTCTAACCTCGTGGAGTCAAAGGCAGATGGCCTGTCATGTTCACCCATCAAGGTGCCTTCTCTAATTTGGCAAGGTTTTATTGATTGCGCGTATCTTGCATATGTTGTCTTGCATTTCTTGTACTTTGTTGCATCGCCATCTGCTTAGTTTACTCATCATATATGTCGAGATGCCATGCCCATCCATTATCAATACATATTCCATCTGTCATCATACCATGTTTTTCCACTCAAATGTTGTTCTTGTGCATCAGACATCAAAAAGGAAGAGGGTGATTGCCGAACCTGAAGGAGCACCAGCAAAGTCCTTGAAAAACGTGGTTGTGCTGGAGAAATCAGACATCACCCCACTTATATTGGCTGTACAACCAGTGACACAAAACGTAGGACCAACTCCAGCAGACTGTACCCATACTTCACTGGCCACACCACTAGCCCCACCACACAGGACCTGCACTCCAGCAAAAGGTATGCCGATTTCAGTTGCCATAGCACCAGCCGTACCACAGAAAAATCCCACTCCAGCAAAAAGTACAGCAAGTCCACCGGCAGAAGACCTATCCCAACTGCAGAGACGGCCAATTCCTACAGATTGGAACCCCATTCCATTTATTCCCAGTTTAAAAGACAATGCTTTCCATGTTGTTAGGGACCACATGCATATATTTCCATCATTGGAAGATTATAGTGAAGACAAACACCATTTTCACATCTTCCTGTCCCACTTACGTGTAAGTGCTATTATTTATGGTGATTATTTTCTTGTTTTCTGCTGATTGAACACATCAATGATTTACATTTACATTGTTGTAAGTAGGCGAGGGTCAATCTGGATAGCCATGACGAGCAAAGCTTGCTTGCACTTTTCAAGGAAGCATTGCAGTAGTATTGGTGTTACCTGAGGAAATCACACTTTGATGGCAAGTCTATAAAGAAATTTCTGGTGAAGTCTCCTGTGCTCAATTTAGAAGACATTGAATGGAAAAACCTTGTTATGCACTGGTCTCGTTCCGAGGATGAGGTACTGTCTATGATATCGCATGACAATTTGAACTTCTACTTTTCCGCATGTGCCTTACAGAACTTTTTTGCAGGAAATCTGCTCGAAAAAGAATTCCGGTTTGAAAAGAACGACAGGATATCGCAAATATGCTGCCCGCTGCATTGCTCTTGTTAGTGCCTATTGTCATGTATCACTGTACTTGCATACATACCTAGTTCATTATGTGACAGCAGTATGCATGATAGCTTGCTTATCAATTGCTCGCTCCAAATTATCTGATCTATATGAATGGTTACGTTAGTGTATAATATATCCAATGCCAATGAATTTTTTTAGCTCTGCATTGTTCTTGTAAGTACTTGCTGTCCTTTATCAGCGTACTTATATTGACAGGTAGTTGTTCATGTACCATCACTCTGCAGCTTATTTTCCTTTGCCCTCCATTTTCTACATATCACTGTACATACCATAAGGTTGGATAACACTGATGGTACTGAAGAAGTTTTGCTTTGCATTGCTGTTGGCTGTACCTTTTGCCTATATCGCTGTACATACATTTATAGCTACTTGGTTATGTAGCATCACTCTTCATCTTATCTTAAATATTCTCCATTTTTTCTTATATTGTCACATCTATATTTACTCTTAACAAAATGTAGAATAAAGGCAATGCTTATGAAGAAGATTCTGTGGTAAACTTCTTGAATTGCCCCCCCATTAGAATGGACAAGGGCTTTATAGAGCCTGCCTTCACCAATAATGTAAGTTTGTCCTTCTTAAGCCTTCAAACTTTGTTGTGTATATTTGGTTAGGCATGACTGCAACAGCTGTTTATTTTTGGTGTTTGCATCAAATTGCATGTTTAAAGTTTATTATGTACTCCAGTTCATAAACAAAAGTTTGTCCTTCTCAATTTAAGTTTTCAGTTGTACAACCAAGTTCCGTCTTCATACCATGTAAATTAAACTATACAGAGCGAGTGATCTTATTTTGCCAATCTAAAATGGGATAAATTGATAGCACACTATCCATTGATACTTATGAGTTCTTGATCTGTAATCCAGTGGTGGCGTGAAGCTGCCAACTCCTTCACAATTTCATTTCCTTCCATGTCTTGACCTGAACAATACCATATTGTGTTAATGCTATTTTAAACTGTGTCACTTTATTCGTCAGTAAGAAATGTGATGAATTGTCAGCACTGATACTTATATGTGCAAAACCTGTCATCTGTCTGCTTGTTTATCTTTCAGAGTGAGGAGGATATAAGTGTCAAACAAGTGCAGTCTCACCAGCTTGCTCAGCTGCAGCTCCCGAGCAGGGCTAACCTTTCTTGAACTCTATTGAAGTGCTGTCGGTTTTGTATATTATTTTGTCGGCATGTTCAGTTGCACTGGTGGCGATCTTTGATGCCCAGTGTATGTAATCTGCTATCTGCTTGTGCTTTATTATCATAGTGGCAAACTTTAATGCCCAGTGGATGTAATATGCCGTAATTTCTTTATTGTATAGTCTAGGTTTTTTTCTTATTCATGATGCTGCAATTATTTTACTGTATATATATCATGTCTTCGCAGTAAACCAGCCAAACCGTAAAATTACGATACATAATCAGGCCGTCATGCAAATCACCATGTATGATCCACATCATGAGCCCCGTCATCTTGGTCCGTTAACAGGCCTAAATGTAAACTAGCCCACTAGTAGATTCGGGCCTTTAATAGGCCGAGTAAACCGTCGACCCTATTTTCTTAAGAAAACTCAATGGGCCTTTAGGAGGCTGAAAAGTAGGTTGGGCCTGAATCGTGCCGAACAGCTCACGGGCCGGTAGCAGGCCGAAATAGAACCCGGCCCATGAATGCGCCAATCAAATCACGGGCTTATAACAGGCCAAAATTGTCTCAGTCCTTGTTTGGCCCAATCAGAATATCGGCTGCGAGCAGGCCGGATGCAAACCGGGCCGTAGTTAGGCCCAACTATATGACGGGCTTTTAACAGGCCGATATTAATATAGGGACAAAATGTTAAACGGGCCCTTAACAGGCCGAAACTAATATCAGGCCGAATTACTAAATGGGCCTTTAGCAAGTGGGCCCAAAAGCATAGGGTCCAGTTGACGGGCCAAATCTGATATGGGCCATAATTTAGCCCAAAGCCTCTTAAAGGGCCGGACCTGATGTGGGCCGTAATTTGGCCCAGAACGTGGTAGGCTTTTAACGGGCCGGATCTCAGAAGGGCCATTATTAGGCCCGCAACGTGGCATGCCATTAATGGACCGGATCAAATATGGGCCAGCATTTGGCCCAAAATATGGCAGACAGTTAATGGGCCGGCCTACTAGGGTCCTCAAAATCTTGTGGGCCTACAGCTGGGCCGGCCCATTAATGTCGGCGAAATCTTGTGGGCCTTTAGCTGGGCCGGCCCATTATGGTACAAAAAAATTTGTGGGCCTTCACCTGGGCCGGCCCATTATGACCCGCAAAATCTTGTGGGCCTTCAACTGGGCCGGCCCATTATGGTTCGCAAAATCTTGTGGGCTTTTAGTTGGGCCGGCCCATTATGGTCTGCAAAATCTTACGGGCCTTTAGTTGGG
Organism: Secale cereale; assembly: GCA_902687465.1. Classification (NCBI taxonomy): domain Eukaryota; kingdom Viridiplantae; phylum Streptophyta; class Magnoliopsida; order Poales; family Poaceae; genus Secale; species Secale cereale. The sequence continues at coordinate 600,213,243 of LR738709.1, forward strand.
CCGGCCCATTTAAACTTTATGGGCCACTTTTGGGCCGGTCCATGTGTCAACATATCATAGGCGCATCTCGCCCATTGGATGGGTGATACCTGTTTCCGTCAGCCAATTCGAATTTTACACGTGGAAAATCCCATTGGTCCGGGGTGTTAACGGGTTATCGGATCCAAAACCGGACCCGATAGCTTAACGGCGTTCCGTTACGGTGGATGCCACGTGTCGGTCACCCTTGACGAAAGCACTTCTGTGACGCGCGATTTATCGTCATGGAAGTGGACACTTCCGTGATGATAATTTTGGTAATGTCATGGAACACTTCTACGACAACACAAGTATGACTATCTTGATTCTGTCATAAAATCGTCATGGATGTACATGCATGACAGAAAACGTGACCTACTGTGACAAACACGTATCATCACGGAAGTGTATTTTTTTGTAGTGTGATGGTGCATCTCTGTTTCCAGTAGATGAATTGCAACTTGAGTATGTCCTCCAGATGAAGCTTAACAATTTTTTCTGAAAGTTTCCTCAGGCCCAGACAAAGGCCTATATTCCTCAAGGCCATCCAAGCAAAGAATAACTTTATTGCAATTAGTAATCATTGTTTTCACCTTAGAAAGGCCAATGTGCCAAAATTTGAGTGCATGTCTGAGGGCTTTGAACTTTGCAGAAATCACAGCAGTAGCAGATTTCCTGTGGACTAGCCTATTCCAAGTATCACTGACACAATCAAGAAAACCAAGCAAATTAGTCCAATAATTTTCAAATCTGAAGACTTTGGCCTTAGGAATAGAAGTTTTAATTTGAACCACACAGAGCACATGATCAGAGTCAGTTCTGGCAAGAGGCAGGACCATAGTGTTAGGAAAAGAGCATGTCCATGAGGGAGATGTGAAGAACCAATCAATCTGTTCAAGTAGAGGGACAGTTTGCATATTTGACCAAGTATATTTCCTGCCCTTGAGAGGAAGTTTAATTAAGCCAAGATGCCCAATAACTTCATTGAAAATAAACATATCATTAATGTCACCACCAGGCCATTTCCTATTGCCCATCGTACACAAAAAATTGAAATCACCCAACAATAGCCAATTAGCATCATGAGGAATGGTGAGGTCATGTAACCAATTAACAAAAGCAGCCCTAGCTAGGTTTTGACAGGGCCCATATACAATGACCAAAGTCCAAGATTGAGAGCTATGTGTAGAGGTGAACTCAACAATAATACCAAAACTAGCCGACTGAATTAGTTTACCAGCAAACACAGCAGAATTCCACAGAACCAACAACCCACCAGAAGCTCTACAAGAAGGCACATGAGCAAACTAATCAAAACATCACGGGCAACACTTGCGAATAAAACATTGATCAATGGCCTCACATTTAGTTTCTTGAAGACAAACAAATGAACATGCACATTCATCGGTTTTCTGACGGATTGCGCGCTGTCTATCATCCGAATTCAGACCACGAACATTCCAGCACATCACCTTCTAGTCTCTAAAGTCGTACTGATTCATTACAGACCATAATTAAGCAACAACAAAAGATAGCCACACAATGGCAATGCCAGTTCAGCCAAGCAACAGAATAAAAGTTCATGGAAAACCTAAAACAGAAATCAAGATAAATGGTTTTCACAAGGGTTAACCATAAACCCCACCATGATAAAAGTTTAGATATCATTAGAACTAGAAGAAGCAGATGAGGGCTTGCATGAAGAAGCCTCAAGCTTCTCCTTAGTGAGCTTCTCAGATCCAATGCCAAGGTGAAGTTCAACATGTAGCAGCACCTTGATTGGAGTGGGAGGCGGTACAGTAGCTTGATCTGAAGTTGGAGGAGGAGCACGTGGAAGCTCATTACTGGTTGAAACCTTGTGCCTCTTCAGTGATTTTGCTGTTGGTTTCTTCAGCGGAGAGGGCTTAGCCGGAGAGGAGTGCCTGAAACCATCGCGTAAAACAGAGAGCCTGGCACTACGTCTGACCTCAGACTCGATGATCACATGCTTTGGTTTGCGAGAATGAATAGGGCGAGCAACCGGAGCAGCGGAGAAATTGAAGGCAGACATCTCAATAGTAGACAAAGCAGATTCATCCATAGTGCAATCCTCGTCAACAGAATCAAAACATAGAGCTCGAGCAACAGGAGGTTTCCTTGGGACAGTCACAGACCGACGAACAGGAGAAGGACAGAAAACCAGTTTGTTACCCATGGCAGAGTAAGAAAAGGTAACTTCCCAAGAGCGCTTTGATAGAATTACCTGCTTGAATGGGCTAGAAAATTGCAACCCTCGAGTAATTTGCATCATATCAAAGATGGGCAGCATGTGCTCGAAATACCTTGTCCATGCCATCACCGGAGGAAGCACCGGTCTAAAAGCAGTCAAAACTCGGCCAATTACAACAGGGGGTTGGACGAGAGGTGGCATATAAGGTGCAACAACCCCATGTTGATCAATGACATATCCCTCATCAGAATCAACAGGGACAGAGTTTTGCATAACCATAGATTCTTGAGAAATAGGCAGAACTGCATCCTCCAAGATTTTCTCAATGACCACATTGTCATGCTGATTGGCGTGTTGTAGATCATCATTGTGAGCAAGAGGAGCCTCATTCCATCCCAGCTCAGGAAACTCGGGCATGCAAAGTTTACATCATTAAAAGGCATGTTTCCAGGCAATGGGTGGGGGTTCCCGTCAAACAGCATCGGATTCTCATCTGCTGGCAGGATATCAACAAATTCCGCAGAGATAACATATATCGGAGCAGTCCAAGATATACGTGTAGCTCCAAACTCAGCATATTCACGATAAACAACATCTCTAGGCACTTGCTGAGGGCATGGAAACGAAACATATACCAAATTCATGACCATCCACGGATCATCTTGATGCCAGATATGAAAATGTCCAAAAGAACTAACTGCATCAGAGATATGCTGAGTAGTATGATAATCCAAAGGAACACCCAACATCATTATCCAACCCCTACGAAAACCTTGGGTGGCTCTGTGATTGATACCTTGATCATGAGGAATAAACCGGACAAAGTGACCATTGCCAAGATCATATGGAGGGTCATTCATAATAGCATGCCTAGAAGTAGGAGTACAAAGCTCAAACAAGCCCACACCCTCAATCCATTGCTGATCACTAAGAACATCACAGTGAAGCTGAGTCATAACATAATCACTAACCAGCTGCCGGAATTGATGAATCTGCCCAGGCGGCGGCGGAGGCTCCACAATGCCAATGGCGAACATCTCATGCCGCCGGTCAGGAGCACTGGCTGGAGAGAAGAAGATCCGAGGCAAATGAGTAGGTCCACCATCGATGATCTCAAACCCCGGTGGAACGAACTTGAGAGGATCCAAAGGAAAGTTCACCATATCTTGCACTAGTGGAGTTGGAGAAGATTGTTGTTGCACGGGAATAGCTGAAGACTTGATGGGACTCGTCTGCACCGGCGCGTGGGTCGTCACTATACCCGAGGAGTCCCTAGGAAAGGGAATAGTAGGCTGACTCTTGGCGGGTATGGGAATCAAGAGTGGAGATTTTTTTCGATTTTTTTGCTATTTTTTGCGATTTTTTAACTCTCCAAACACAACGATTATCCCTTGCCCAATTAACGCAATCCCGCCGAAGATGACCATTGCGTGTGCAAGCCAGGCGGATCGGACAGGAGACCGACAAGTGGCCCCGCTGGTGACACTTTGAGAAAATAAGAACACGGTCCACCATGTCATTGACCATATCATCAAACATAGAACCGGGTTCCTGGGAAGAGGGGATATCCAAAGGCAAGGTGGTGGGCTGTAGCCCAACATGCCAGGCTGGCCCATCATGGTAAACCGGAGGAGTGGGGGTTGACATAACCAAAGAAGCCGACGTAGATGGATCGCAAGTTACGTGAGGATCATGAAGTTGCAGATCCTCCGCCGGAGAAATAGCACACCGAATCGGCGGTGATCCAACCGTAATAAAACAATCGGTGGAGAAGCCACCATCCACTGGAGATTCGTCGGCGGCGAGGGGCGAATGATCAAATGCTCATTAGCAGAGATAACATAACCAACTTCAGAAACTGTGTCAATACATTCCTGCGTGGCAGGATAGCGATATCTGTTGCATGCTTGATAGTTCTGAAAGTTTGCAAAGGAAAGTTTCTTTGGTGTAGAACCAGAGGACCGAAAGGAGGATTTAGATGGAGGCTTATGCATAGCAAGCATCCCAAGAGCTGCCCTTCACTTAGATGGACTAACTAAGATCCATTCCACATCACATTCTAACTTCCAAAGATTAAATTCACGTACCCAATTTGGACCCGCACGTCCCCAGAGATGAAAATGACATTTGAATTGTGGGCAAGCAAAGAATCTAAGATCAACAACATAAAACCCAACTTACTTGGAGGAAACGTGGAAAGAAAAAACCTTGTCACGTATGCATGATACACTCATCTCGATCGCAGATTCACCAATAGCAGCCTCCAAAGCTGCCGCCACAGAATGATCATTGAGCCTGAATTCATGTCGGCTAAAGGACAGAACCAAAGTGAAATGACCAGTAGAATCCGTAGGATGAACAAGGAGCCAAGTAGATCTGAAGATATTATCCGCAAATTCCAAACCCTTGGAGAAGTCCAGGCCAAGGGTAGATCCCGAAGAGAAAACCGTATCCCCTAGATGTAGGAGGGATGCCGAAGAGATTGGTTGGAGAGGAGATGAGTATTAGTGGTGGTGGAGAGAGATCGTCGGAGATGGAGGTGGGAGGTGGAGGTGGGAGGTGGGAGACGCCATGCCAATAACAAAAAAAAGTTCTCGGAATGAAGCAAAACATTGTGAGGATTTTTTTATGGAATAAAAGATAACTACTGGAGCCAAGACCCACCAGAGAGGGGACCATGGGTGGGCACAACCCACCAGGGCGCGGCCCCGCACACGACAACCCTGACCCTATAAATTCTTATTTTTGAAGAAAAAAATCGGGAAGAAAGAATTATCGCGATCCACGAGACGGAGCCACCGTCACCTCCTGTTCTTCCTCGGGAGGCTAGATCTGGAGTTGGTTTAGGGCTCCAGAGAGGGGGTTCTTCGTTCTTCGTCATCACCAACCCTTCTCCATCGCCAATTCGATGATGCTCCTCATCGGGAGTGAGTAATTCCTTCGTAGGCTCGCTGTTCAGTGAGGAGTCGGATGAGATTCATCATATAATCAAGTTAGTTTTGTTAGGGCTCGATCCCTAGTATACACTATGTTCTTAGATTGACGTTGCTATGACTTTGCTATGCTTAATGCTTGTCACTTTGGGCCCGGGTGCCATGAACTCATATCCGAACCGTTTATGAATTCATCATTATATCCATGTTTTAGATCCGATCTTGCAAGTTATAGTCACCTACTACATGTTATGATCCGGCAACCCCAGAGTGACAATAATCGGAACCACTCCCGGTGATGACCGTAGTTTGAGGAGTTCATGTATTCACTATGTGTTAATGCTTTGTTCCGGTTCTCTATTAAAAGGAGGCCTTGATATCCCTTAGTTTCCAATATGGACCCCGCTACCACGAGAGGGTAGGACAAAAGATGCCATGCAAGTTCTTTTAAGAAAGTACGTATGACTATTTATGGAATACATGCCTACATTATATCGATGAACTGGAGCTAGTGCCGTATCGCCCTAGGTTATAACTGTCACATGACGAATATCATCCAACAAATCACCGATCCAATGCCTACGAATTTGTCCTATAGTGATCTTGCTAAGTTACTACTGCTGCCGCTACTATTACACTTGCTACAAAATTACTGCTATCACTGTTACTATTATTATTGGTGCTGTCACTACTAGCAAAACTATCAAACTACTTGCTACTGATCACTTTGTTGCAGATAATTAATCTCCAGGTATGGTTAAATTGATAGCTCAGTTGCTAATTCCTTCAAATATTCTTTGGCTTCCCTTGTGTCAAATCTATAAATTTGGGTTGAATACTCTACCCTCGAAAACTGTTGCGATCCCCTATACTTGTGGGTTATTAAGACCTTTTTCTGGCACCGATGCCGGGGAGCATAGCTATATTTGTTGAGTCACTTGGGATTATTATCATATTATCACTATGAAGAATCTGAAGGACCCAAAGACTAAGATATTTCCCTCAAAGACGAGGGTTGGTATGGAACTGCCATCCAGTTCTACTTTAGATTCACCTTCTGTTATAAGTAAACTTGCAACACCACCACATGCTATCAATTCTAATTGTCACAAGTTATTGATGATGCTACTTCTACTATGAATGATGCTAGTACCTTGCTTGATAACGATGATGTGCCACTTGGTGAATTTCTTGATGAACAAATTGCTAGAGTAATACAACATGATGTTGTTGAATCTGATGATGAGCTTGAAACTGAAACTCCTGAAACACCTGCTAGAACTAGCCTTCCTAGATATAAATTGCCCAAGGTACCGGAAGGTTATGTTATGAGTGAAGAAGCAACTAGAGATATTCTTGCTTGTAATGATAGAGATGATCTAGAGAAATTACTACATAAGTATAAAGAAAAATCTTTGAATGCTAGAATGAAATGTGATCCTAAGTTTGCTACTTCACCTATCTTTATTGATGATAAGGATTATGAATTCTCTGTTGACCCAGAGTTAATAACTTTGGTTGAATCTGATCCTTTCCATGGTTATGAAACTGAAATTGTTGTGGCACATCTTACTAAGTTGAATGACATACCCACCCTTTTTACTCACGATGAGAAAACTCGTTACTGCTTTATTTTCAAATTATTTCTGTTCTCATTAAAGGGTGATGCTAAAGCTTGGTACATTACTCTTGCTCCTGGTTATGTGTGTAGTCTCCAGGATATGATTTACCACTTCTCTGAAAAATATTTTCCTGCTCATAAGAAATAAGCTGCCTTGCAGGAAATATTTAACTTTGTGCAAACTAAAGAAGAGAGTCTCCCACAAGCTTGGGGGAGGCTTTGGCAATTACTTAATGCTTTGCCTGATCATCCTCTTAAGAAAAATGAAATACTTGATATCTTCTATAATGGACTAACTGATGCTTCTAGGGAGTTCCTAGATAGTTGTGTTGGTTGTGTTTTCAGGGAACGAACTATTGCTCAAGCTGAAGAATTATTGAATGCCATATTGAAAAATTATGATGATTGGACTATTCCTGAACCACCGCCTAAACCGACTCCGAAGAAGAGGAGTATATTATATCTCAGTCCTGAAGATATGCAAGAGGCAAAAAAATCTATGAAAGAAAAAGGTATTAAAGCTGAGGATGTTAAAAATTTACCTCCTATTGAAGAAATACATGGGCTTAATGCACCACCACTGCCTGAGGTGGTAGAGGTAAATTCTCTTATGAAGTTCAATGATAATGATAATCCTCACAATATGCATCCTAGCCAATGCCTTTATGAGTTTGAAAACTATATTAGAATGTAAGATCACTTCAATGCAAATGTTATGAAACAATTGAAATACAATTCTGATATGATTGCTCGCTTGAGTGACTTGTTATTTATAATTTCAAATGATGTTAGAGGTGTTGGAAAACATGCTTCCATGGTTCAAACTCAACTAGAACAAGTTGCTAAATCTCAAAGAGAATTGCTTGATGTAATGAATCATAATATGCATGACTTTTTTGTTAGAGTTGCAACTAGAGGAGGTAAAATGACTCAGGAACCACTTTATCCTGAGGGACACCCAAAAATAATGGAACCGGATTCACAAAGAGATAACACTATTGCACCTAGTCCTTCTAAAAAGAAAAACAAAAAGAAAAATGATAGGACTATGCATGCCACTAGTGAATCTGAAGTAGAAAAATCTCCGGATAATGATAATGATATTTCTACTCTAATGCTGAAACTCAATCTGTTAATGAACACTCACCTAGTGATAATGAAAAAGATAATGTTGATGTTCATGAATATGCTCAACCAAATGAAAAAGAACCAGATAATGATGTCGAGATAGAACCACATGTTGATCTTGATAACCCACAACCTAAAAATAAAAGATACGATAAAAGAGACTTCATTGCTAGAAAACACGGTAAAGAAAGAGAACCGTGGGTTCAAAAACCTATGCCTTTTCCACCCCAGTCAACTAAAAAGAAAGATGATGCAGAATTTGAACGCTCTGCTGAAATGCTGAGGCCATTCTTTTTGCGTACTCATTTAACTGATATCTTAAAAATGGCTCCTTATGCAAAGTATATGAAAGACATCATCACTAATAAGAGAAAAATACCGGAAGCTGAAATCTCCACTGTGCTGGCTAATTATACTTTCAAAGATGGAGTACCTAAAAAACTTGGAGATCCGGGTATACCAACTATACCTTGCTCTATAAAAAGAATTATGCAAAAACTGCTTTGTGTGATTTAGGAGCTGGTGTTAGTGTTATGCGTTTCTCTTTATATAAAATACTTGACTTAAATAAACTCACACCTACTGAAATATCTTTGCAAATGGCTGTCAATCAACTGCCATACCTATCGGTATTTGTGAGGATGTGCCCGTTGTTGTTGCTAATGTTCCTATCTTGACTGACTTTGTTATACTTGAGATCCCCGAGGACGACAGTATGTCTATTATTCTTGGTAGACCCTTCTTGAATACTGCAGGGGCTGTTATTGGTTGTAATGAAAGCAAGGACACTTTTCACATCAATGGTAATGAGCATACGGTGCATTTTCCGAAGGAACAATTCCAAGTGAATGGTATTAATGTTATTGAGAAATCTCCGACAATCACTATTGGAAGTTTTCAAATACCTCTACCTACTGTCAAAGAAATATGAAATGATTATTGTTTGGGACATCCATATCCCCATTGAGGTAACTTAGTGATTTACGAAAGTTCTTCGGTTTCATGCTAATCGAAAGTGGTTAATAAGACTTGATCAACCTTATTGCTGAATCATTTTTGGGCGGTATGAAGTTGATAAATTTAGTAAGCACTACCTACTGTCCTTACTTTTTATTTTCTGTTTTTACTAGTTAAATAAAATAAAATGCCATGTTTTACCTGTTTTCTGATTTTCCCGTGCAATAAAAAATGACCCAAAAATAAAAGTTCTCAAAATGCCCTGAAAATTAGAAACTATTTCCGAAACTCCGTTTCCGAAATTGTTTCGAGGGATTGTTGCTTGGTATGTGACTCCACCTTTGTCCAATTAGTTTTTGTTTTAGTGGTTTATATTTTGAATAATTAGCTTCTCTTGATGCTACTGTAGATGGGCATGCATGTTGAATTATTAGTGTTCTAAGTAGTTTGAATGCTTGCTATGGCTTCTATGTATCCCTACGAGTAGTTTCTACCAATCTTGTGAAGTTTTGTTGAGAAAAATTTCTGGACTAAAATTTCAGGTTTTTGTTCATAGGAAAAATTGTACGCGGTCATTATGAACTTGTTTGGAAGGAGTTCTTTGAGGAGAAGATCCGCGGGAGCATCTTCTAGTGATAGTTCAGCTCGCCGATCCTATGTAGAACCGAGTGCAAGTTCTACCCGAGATGCCACCACCAATACATGTTTATGGCCTTGCGATGAATTTATGCTGCAAATAGGCATCAAGGAGGAATTTGAGAAATATGTTCACAATGTCGGTCTCGGTCCCTACCTTTTAGATAAGTGTGAACAACACCAACTTCTCATTGAATCATTTGTCAAAGGGTTTAAATTTTTTCCACGTGAGCCTAGGGTGTCGTTTATGTTTTATGATAACCCATTTACTATCCCACTGGAGAATTTTTCTTACCATTGGAAACTTCCATTTTGGGTTTCACTCGATGAGCCACCAAAGGCTGACTTCGAGTCTTTCTTGACTAGCCTTTGTTACGGTGAAAATAGGGGAGTGACATAGGGTAGAATAAAGAGTATACATTTTCCCGCAATTCATTATTTTGAATTATTCAACGGGAAATGTGTAGTAGGTAAACAAGATTGTAGTGCACTGATAACCCACAAGTGTAGGGGATCAGTTGTAGCCTCTTTCGATAAGTAAGAGTGTCGAACCCAACGAGGAGCAAAAGGCAGAACAAATATTCCCTCAAGTTCTATCGACCACCGATACAACTCTACGCACGCTTGACGTTTACTTTACTTAGCACAAGTATGAAACTAGAAGTAGTTTGTAGTTTTTGTGGGATAGGTTTGCAAGATAATAAACAGCATGTAAATGAAAATTAGGGGATGTTAAGATAAAGACACAACTAAATTAGTTTTAGTAGAGAGCTTGTGTCACGAGAAAGTTATTTGTCCCTAGGCAATCGATAACTAGACCGGTAATCACTATTGCAATTTTATTTCAGTGAGAGGCATAAGCTAACATACTTTCTCTTCTTGGATCATATGCACTTATGATTGGAACTCTAGCAAGCATCCGCAACTACTAAAGATCATTAAGGTAAAACCCAACCATAGCATTAAAGTATCAAGTCCTCTTATTCCCATACGCAAACAACCTACTTACTCGGGTCTGTGCTTCTGTCACTCACGCCACCCACCATAATTAAATCATGAACATATTGCAAACCCTACAGTAGGGATTCCACACGCTTGCACGACACAGAGAGCACCATAGGATAGCACCTATAATAAAACATGCAACTCAAACCAATCACGATCATCAATTAACCCATAGGACAAAACAGATCTACTCAAACATCATAGGATAGACATACATCATTGGGAAATAATATATAGCGTTGAGCACCGTGTTGAAGTAGAGATTACAACGGGTAGAAGAGGGGTTACACCGCTGCATAGAGGGGGGAGAGTTGGTGATGACGGCTGTGAAGTTGTTGGTGTACATTGCGGTGACGATGATGGCCCCAGCGGCACTCCGGTGTCACCGGAAGCGAGGGGGAGAGAGGCCCCCTCCTCCTTCTTCTTCCTTGACCTTCTCTCTAGATGGGAGAAGGGTTTCCCCTCTGGTCCAGGGTCTCCATGGTGTGTGAGGGGCGAGAGCCCCTCCGAGATTGATGTGTTTCTCTGTCTCTCTCTGTTTCTGCATTCCGAGATTCTGGCCTTTCACCGTTTCTTAAATTCCCAGAGATCCGTAACTCCGATTGGGCTGAATTTTGGACACGATTTTTATCCGGATATTAGCTTTCTTGCGGCGAAAGAAGGGCATCAACAGCCTTACGGAGTGGCCACGAGGGCACATGGCGCCCCCTCACCCTCGTGGGCCACTCGGGCATCGTCTCACGTTGGTTCCGCTTCCAAAAATTCACATATATTCCAAAAACATCTCCCTCCATTTTTATCCTGTTTGGACTCTGTTTGTTATGGATATTCTGCGAAACAAAAAAACATGCAACAAACAGGAACTGGCACCGGGCACTGGATCAATATGTTAGTCCCAAAAATAGTATAAAAAGTTTCCAAAAGTATATGAAAGTTGTAGAATATTGGCATGGAACAATAAAAAATTATAGATACGACGGAAACGTATCATCATCCCCAAGCTTAATTCCTTCTCGTCCACAAGTAGGTAAATGATAAAAAAAGATAATTTTTGATGTGGAATGCTACCTAGCATAATCTTGATCATGTAATCTAGTCATGGCATGAATATTAAGACACGAGTGATTCAAAGCAATAGTCTATCGTTTGACATTAAGACAATAATACTTCAAGCATACTAATAAAGCAATGATGTCTTTCCAAAATAACATGGCCAAATAAAGTTATCCTAACAAAATCATATGGTCTGGCTATGCTCCATCTTCACCACACAAAGTATTTAAATCATGCACAACCCCGGTTTTAGCCAAGCAATTGTTTCAAACTTTAGTATTCTCAAACTTTTTCAACTTTCACGCAATACATGAGCGTGAGCCATGGACATAGCACTACGGGTGGAATAGAAGGTGGTGATAGACAAAAGGAGGGAGAAAGCCTCACATCAACTAGGCAAATCAATGGACTATGGAGATGTCCATCAATCGATATGAATGTGAGTGAGTAGGGTTTGCCATGTAACAGATGCACTAGAGCTATAAGTGTACGAAAGCTCAAAAGGAAAACCAGTGGGTGTGCATCAACTTGCTTGCTCATGAAGACCTTGGGCATTTGAGGAAGCCCGTCATTGAAATACACAAGCCAAGTTCTATAATGAAAAAATCCCACAAGTATATGAAAGTGACAACATAGGAGACTCTCTATCATGAAGAACATGGTGCTATGATGAAGCACAAGTGTGGTAAAAGGATAGTAACATTGTCCCTTCTCTCTTTTTCTCTCATTTTTTGGAGGTTTTTTTAGCCCCCCTCTTTTTTTGGGCCATCTTTTTTTTTATTTGGCCTTTCTCTCTTTTTTTTCCTCACACGGGACAATGCTCTAATAATGAAGATCATCACACTTTTATTTACTTACAAGTCAAAGATTACAACTCGAAGCTATAACAAAATATGACTCTATGTGAATGCCTCCGGCGGTGTACCGGGATGTGCAATGATCTAGCATAGCAATGACATCAAAAAAAGGACAAGCCATGGAAATATCATGCTAGCTATCTTACGATCATGCAAGGCAATATGACAATGATGGTGCGTGTCATAATAAACGGAACGGTGGAGTTACATGGCAACATATCTCGGAATGGCTATGGAAATGCCATGATAGGTAGGTATGGTGGATGTTTTGAGGAAGGTATATGGTGGGTGTATGGTACCAGCGAAAGTTGCGTGGTACAAGAGAGGCTAGCAGTGGTGGACGGGTGAGAGTGCGTATAATCCATGGACTCAACATTTGTCATAAAGAACTCACATACTTATTGCAAAAATTTATTAGCCATCGAAACAAAGTACTACACGCATGCTCCTAGGGGAAGGGTTGGTAGGAGTTAACCATCACGCGATCCCGACCTCCACACAAAGGATGATAATCAAAAAATAAATCATGCTCCGACTTCATCACATAACGGTTCACCTTACGTGCATGCTTCGGGAATCACAAACCTCAACACAATATTTCTACAATCCACAACTACCCACTAGCATGACTCTAATATTACCATCTTTATATCCCAAAACTATTGCAAGGAATGAAACATATCATATTCAGCGATCTACAAGTTTATGTAGGATTTTATGACTAACCATGTGAATGACCAATTCCTGTCAACTCTCTAAATAGATATAAGTGAAGCAAGAGAGTTTAAATTCTTTCTACAAAAGATATTCCCACGCTCTAACAAATAAAAGTGAAGCAAAAGAGAATTCTACAAATGGCAGTTTTCTATGTGAAGAGAAATAGGCAATCCAAACTTCAAATGATATAAGTGAAGCACATGAAGCATTCTATAAAGCCATACTCAAAAGATATAAGTGAAGTGAAAAGAGCATTCTATAAATCAACTAAGGATTATCTCATACCAGCATGGTGCATTTATTAAAAGGAAAAATAAAAAGCACACGACGCTGCAAGATTTTACGCATAACATGTGAACGAAACGAATCTGAAAACATACCGATACTTGTTGAAGAAAGATGGGATGCCTTCCGGGGCATCCCCAAGCTTAGACGCTTGAGTCTCCTTGAATATTTACTTGGGGTGCCTTGGGCATCCCCAAGCTTGAGCTCTTGCCTCTCCTCCATCTCCTCATATCGAGACCTCCTCGATCTTTGAACACTTCATCCACACAAAACTTAACTGAACTTTTAGTGGTGGGGTTAGTGCATATGATCAATAAAATCCCATCATGTACTGTTCTAACATTATTGTATAATTATGAACAAAACATTACCCACTATATGCTATCACAATTCTATGGCCCCAAGTCAAGTAGGCTTCAACAAGAATTCAAACATATGCAAATAATGAAGCTATAACAGCAATCTCTGAAAACAGGACAGTCTGAAGTATTCTGAACATTAACCGTACTTCTGTAACTCTAAAAATTCTGGAAAAATTAGGAAAAATTAACAATTTGTATAGCAAGACTTTGCAAGAAGTTTCAGATCCTTTCGACGTTCCAGTAAAAAGGTAAAACCACGTAGTACAGCCAAAGTTTCTGTTTTTGCACCGCACAAACCCACAATCAGTTTAATCATCCTAAAGGAAACTCTTGGCACATTATTTTTATAATAGAATGGAATTGTACAAGGGGATAATTATTTTTGTTGAAAAGTTTCTGTAATTCAAGATTTGCAAAGTTTCCATGGGCATGAACAAAGTTCAAGGAGCTCCCCCATTTCAACAGTGCTCGTCCTTCTTACTTTCACTTTTCTTTTTGAAAAAGTTTTAGGTTCCCCTCTTTATTTTTTTGTTTTTAAACTTTATAAAAGCACAACAATGAAATAAATGACTCTAAAACTTCCGGGTTGTCTCCCTGGCAGCGCTTTCTTTAAAGCCATTAAGCTAGGCATAAAGTGCTCAAGTAATGGATCCACCCGGATCCCAAGGTATATCAAACCCAATTTTAATTAGCAATGATTTGGCATTTAGTAGTGACCACAAATTGATATGTGTCATGCAAAAGCAAAGTCTAACTCTCTTCCTATGCATAGGCATGGCATACAAGAACAATTCATGCACATCAAGTAAAGGCCAATGCATAGTATAAGCAGTTTCTTGCAATTTTATCGTGTTGGACACATAGAGAGGCGGAGATGTAGTTCCTCTATCATAATAATTGCAAGTAGGAGCAGCAAGCACAAGAATATTATACTCATCAAAATCATCATGTGCAACGGAAAAATGCAACCCATCAATATAATCCTTAAGAAGTGCAAACTTCTCCAATATAGTGTAGTTTGGAGAATTCAAAAAGACAATAGGACTATCATGTGTGGGTGCAATAGCAACTATCTCATGTTTAACATAAGGAACTAAAGCAAGTTCATCTCCATAGGCATAATTCATATTGGCATCTTGGCCATAAGCATAGCAAGCATCATCAAAAAGGGATATTTCAAACGAATCAAAGGGATCATAGCAATCATCCTTCGGTAAGCACGAAGGGAAATTGAACAATGTATGAGTTGAAGAGTTACTCTTATTAGAAGGTGGGCACGGGTAGCTAATCCGCTCTTCCTCCTTTTGTTCTTTGCTCTCCTCGTCATCTTTTTCTTCTAATGAGCTCACAATGTCATCCGTTTCTTCTTCCATAGTTTCCTACAAAATATTAGTCTCTTCTTGGACAGCGGAGACTTTCTCAATAAACACATCAATATTGGAGTTATATTCATAATTCAAATAGCAATATTTCAATATAGCAAGATTTTCAGGCCTATAAACATCATCATCAAAAGTATCATTCTTTTTAAATAGAGATTCAATTTCATAAGCACCCTTAAAAGCAACGAATTCTTCTACTTGTTTCACATCATAATAATCATATATACCATTAGCATAAGAAGCTAAGGTTTCATTATCATTAAATTTGGATGAAAAGGGAAGGTGTGGAGCCTTCATCATAGAGCAACAAGTATAATCATATCTCAAGAATAGTTGCCTAGCATACCAATACAACATATAAATTTGATCCCATAATAGTTTCCTTTTTTGTGTTAAGAGATAATCCCTAAAGTATTCATGTTGACCCAATGTTACTCCCATTACATAGTTGAATGGAATTTTTCCAGGATTATCAAAGTAGTACATAATATCTTTCACATAATGAGCATCGAGGGTTTTAGGAGGTTCCCCATCTCCATGAGTAGCAAGTACACCTAATTTTTGGTATTTCGTGTTCCATATCCATAACTAAAGATAGAGAACAACTTAGAACATCAAATAAAATCTACTTAGTGATAAAGCAAACAAGCACACACAAGAATATTCACCCCACACTATTATTCCCCGGCAATGGCGCCATAAAAAGGTCTTGATAACCCACAAGTGTAGGGGATCAGTTGTAGCCTTTTTCGATAAGTAAGAGTATCGAACCCAACGTGGAGCTAAAGGCAGAACAAATATTCCCTCAAGGTCTATCGACCACCGATACAACTCTACGCACGCTTGACGTTTACTTTACCTAGAACAAGTATGAAACTAGAAGTAGTTTGTAGTTTTTGTGGGATAGGTTTGCAAGATAATAAAGAGCACGTAAATAAAAATTAGGGGATGTTAAGATAAAGAGACAACTAAATTAGTTTTAGTAGAGAGCTCTTTGTCACGAGAAAGTTATTTGTCCCTAGGCAATCGATAACTAGACCTGTAATCACTATTGCAATTTTATTTGAGGGAGAGGCATAAGCTAACATACTTTCTCTTCTTGGATCATATGCACTTATGATTGGAACTCTATCAAGCATCCGCAACTACTAAAGATCATTAAGGCAAAACCCAACCATAGCATTAAAGTATCAAGTCCTCTTATTCCCATACGCAAACAACCTACTTACTCGGGTCTGTGCTTCTTTCACTCACGCCACCCACCATAAGCAAATCATGAACATATTGCAAACCCTACAACGGGGATCCCTCACGCTTGTGCGACACGAAGAGCACCATAGGATATTACCAATAATAAAACATGCAACTCAAACCAATCACGATCATCAATTAAATCATAGGACAAAACGGATCTACTCAAACATCATAGGATAGCCATCTATCATTGGGAAATAATATATAGGGTTGAGCACCATGTTTAAGTAGAGATTACAGTGGGTAGAAGAGGGGTTACACCGCTGCATAGAGGGGGGAGGAGTTGGTGATGACAGCGGTGAAGTTGTTGGTGTAGATTGCGGTGACGATGATGGCCCCGGCGGTACTCCGGTGCACCGGAAGCGAGGGGGAGAGAGCCCCCCTCCTTCTTCTTCTCCCTTGACCTTCTCCCTAGATGGGAGAAGGGTTTCCCCTCTGGTCCATGGTATCCATGGTGTGGGAGGGCGAGAGCCCCTCCGAGATTGGATCTGTCTCTCTGTCTCTCTCTATTTCCGCGTTCCCAGATTCTGGCCTTTCACCGTTTCTTAAATTCCCGGAGATCCGTAACTCCGATTGGGCTGAATTTTGGACATGATTTTATCCGGATATTAGCTTTCTTGCGACGAAAGAAGGGCATCAACCGCCTTACGGAGTGGCCACGAGGGCCCAGGGCACGCCTGCCCCCTGGGCGCGCCCTTGACCCTCGTGGGCCACTCGAGCATCGTCTCACGTTGGTTCCGCTTCCCAAAATTCACATATATTCCAAAAAAAAATCTCCGTCCGTTTTTATCCCTTTTGGACTTCGTTTGATATGGATATTCTGCGAAAAAAATACATGTAACAAACAGGAACTGGCACTGGGCACCGGATCAATATGTTAGTCCCAAAAATAGTATAAAAAGTTGCCAAAAGTATATGAAAGTTGTAGAATATTGGTATGGAAGAATAAAAAATTATAGATATGACGGAGACGTATCATGCACTCTGTGCTCTGGACTTGAGCCTCATACACACTACCCTTACCAGTGAAAAAAATTGTAACCTTGGGGCAATTGTTGCATGCAGACTTCAGCATAATGCTAACAATGGCTGGTTCTATGGTGGAATTTATGCTACACGTTTAGCACGAGGGCTGGGTATTTCACCTTTTCCCTTTGACCCTATCCTACCTGCTCGATATTTAGATTTTGGTGCTTTAAAAGACCATAAATGCCTTAGAGGAAAGATTCACAACTTCACTTACAATCTGTTGTTTAACCAATCTTCTGTTGTGGATACATATTTGCCTGCGCCTGCCCTTTTTGATTATCAACACAGAGGAAGATATTTTGTTCTTGAGAGCGAGGCTACATCTTATAACGCAGCAGTGAGGGCAACGCAACAGGTTGAGGCTTCCGCACCGAGAGCCTCCGTGAGCTGCCACTCCGACTACTATCCTCCAGGCTACTGATTGACTGCCAAGCTAGGCCAAAAGCCTAAGCTTGGGGGAATACGTGTTTTTTGTCGACATTACATTTATGTTTACATATCATTCTATTTGTCGATGCTCGCACTTTTTCATTGTATCATCCAGGCTTAGATTTATTTTCTTGCTTTCTTCTTGTGTGTTTGAAAAACTTTAGAAAAACAAAAAAATAGTTGTAGTAATTTACTTTCTATGCATGCTTAGTAGTAGTACTAAAAAGAAAATCCAAAAAGATTTCCTTGTTCTTATTTTGCTTGTTGGGAGCTATCCCGCGTAAATAGTTTTTCTAGTCTTTGCATTTTCTTTGTATTTGTGTGTCCAAGAAAACCAAAAACTCCAAAAATATTTCAGTGTGTTTTTGTGAATTTCTTCTCCTTTTATTCAAGTTGTACCGAGGAGAAGACCACGATGAAAATGTTGAGTGTCTCTCATATGAATAAATGTTAACCTAATAAAGAGCCCATTTTACCTTGTCTTCTCCCGTTGAATAAAATGTTTTGCAGATTCCAGCTTAGTTCACATCACTCTTGCATTATTATTATATTCACATCATTCGGTCGTGCAAGTGAAAGGCAATAATGACAATATTCGATGAACTGGTCGTGGCAGAGAGAAACTGGTATGAACTCGACTTGTTCTTTTTGTATAAATATGTTTAACCTAGTGTCCATGATTCAGCCTATTATGATTAAACGTGTTTGCAATGACAATTAGAGATTATAGTTTCTCATGCCATGCATAAGTAGCTAGGAGTTGATAATGACTTATCTCGGACATCAACATAACATTAAAATGATTGTGATGTAGTATGATGATATAGTATCCTCCTCTGAATGTTCGAGTGGCTTGACTTGGCACATGTTCATACATGTAGTTGAATCAAAACCAACATAGCCTCTATGATATTTATGTTCATGGTGTCCATATCCTACTCATGCGGGTGTCCAATATTTATTATGCATGATGCATGTTCATGACCATTGTTGCTCTCTAGCTGGCCGCTTCCCAACCTATTTTGCTAGCCTTCACCTATACTAAGTGGGAATACTGCTTGTGCGTCAAATTCAAAAACTCAAAGTTATTCCAGATGAGTCCACCATACCTACCTATATGTGGTATTACCCTGCCGTTCCAAGTAAATTTGCATGTGCCACCTCAAAAAACTTCAAATAAATATCCCTTTTGTGTGCCTGGGTCGTTCATGGAATGACAGGAGGTGGTCGGTATTTTCCATGCTAAGCTGGGTATTCTCAGGTTGAGTGTTTATTCACTCGCCATTGCACGAGAAAAGGGCGGTAATAGGGATTCCCAGTCCCAAATTGCAAAAACAAAAAGCTTACAAATAAACAAACAAAAACTCCCAGTGGAGTTCAAACATTTACTTTTCTGCTTGGGAACCGCCACTAGCTTGTTTAGCATGGGAAATATTGATAGCTGATTGTCGTGAAGTGAACGAGAAGGGTGCACCTCTCAAAATATCATTTACCTCTGTTTTAAAAACTTGAGCTCTGGCACCTATGCAAATCACTGCTTCCCTCTGCGAAGGGACTTTCTATTTACTTTTATGTTGTGTCATCACCTTCTCTAATAAGCGCCAGATCTGAGAGCACTGTTGTCATGCCTATGCATTGTGTGTAGTGAATGTTGGGTGTTAGAATGACTGTATCTTTTCTACCATTAATTACAATGCTTAGTCGCTGCTTGAACTTTGGAGGTGCTCTGCATTTATGTTTTGCGGTCTCAGAAAGGGCTAGCGAGATACCACTATTGGCATATTATATCATGGTTGTTTTGACAACATGTTGTTGTTTGAGATATCTTATTATTGCTCACCGGCTGATTATGTCATTGATATGAGTTAATATAATCTTTAAATGTTATTGTTGACATGGTTAGTTATAACGTTGGCTGAAAACATGGGTGTTGTTTAAGCTTATTAATGCAAACAAGAGCAAAAGAGTTCGTAAAAGTTTTTCTTTCTCATTTTCAGTTTATCAACTGAATTGCTTGAGGATAAGCAAAGGTTTAAGCTTGGCGGAGTTGATACGTCTCCAACGTATGTACTTTTCCTCACGCTTTTCCTCTTGTTTTGGACTCTAATTTGCATGTTTTGAATGAAACTAACACCGGACTGACGCTGTTTTCAGCAGAACTACCATGGTGTTGTTTTTGTGCAGAAATAAAAGTTCTCGGAATGAAACGAAACTTTGCTAGAATTTTTATGGAATAAAAGAGAATTACTGGAGCCAAGACCCACCAGGGAGGGGGCCCTGGGTGGGCACAACCCACCAGGGCGCGCCCCCTCTCCTGGCGCGCCCAGGTGGGTTGTATCCACCTGGTGGCCCCGCAGACGACAACCCTGACCCTATAAATTCCTATTTTTGGAGAGAAAAATCAGGGAGAAAGAATTATCACGATCCACAAGACGGAGCCGCCGTCACCTCCTGTTCTTCCTTGGGAGGCCAGATCTGGAGTCGGTTTGGGGCTCCGGAGAGGGCGATCTTCGTTCTTCGTCATCACCAACCCTTATCCATCGCCAATTCCATGATGCTCCCCACCGGGAGTGAGTAATTCCTTCATAGGCTCGCTGGTCGGTGATGAGTTGGATGAGATTCATCGTGTAATATAATTAGTTTTGTTAGGGCCTAATCCCTTGTATCCACTATGTTCTTAGATTGATGTTGATATGACTTTGCTATGCTTAATGCTTATCACTTTAGGGCCGGCTACCATGAACTCAGATCTGAACCGTTTATGATTTCATCATTATATCCATGTTTTAGATCCAATCTTGCAAGTTATAGTCACCTACTACGTGTTATGATCCGGCAACCCCCGAGTGACAATAACCGAAACCACTCCCAGTATGACCGTAGTTTGAGGAGTTCATGTATTCACTATGTGTTAATGCTTTGTTCTGGTTCTCTATTAAAACGAGGCCTTAATACCCCTTAGTTTCCAATATGGACCCCGCTGTCACGGGAGGGTAGGACAAAATATGTCATGCAAGTTCTTTTAATAAAGAACATATGACTATTTACGCAAGACATGCCTACATTATATCGATGAACTGGAGCTAGTGTCGTATCGCCCTAGGTTATAACTGTCACATGATGAATATCATCCAACAAATCACCGATCCAATGCCTACAAATTTGTCCTATATTGATCTTGCTAAGTTACTACTGTTGCTGCTACTGTTACACTTGCAACAAAATTACTGCTATCACTGTTACTGTTACTATTGCTGCTGTCACTACTATCAAAACTATCAAACTACCTTGCTACTGATCACTTTGCTACAGATAATTAATCTCTAGGTGTGGTTGAATTGACAACTCAGCTGCTAATACCTTCAAATATTCTTTGGCTCCCCTAATGTTGAATCTATAAATTTGGGTTGAATACTCTACCCTCGAAAACTGTTGCGATCCCCTATACTTGTGGGTTATCAGAGGCGAAGTTAGATGGGCCTCGTTCTGGGCGGGCGGTGGCGAAGGAAGGAGGCGGTTCATCGGCGCGAAGGTAAATCCCGTTCGAATCCCTGCATTGCTGGCTGTGTGGAGTTTTGTCTCGTGGGGTACTAGTTTTACTTAGTTCATCCTATGCTGGCTGGGGCTCGCATCGGTGCTCATTTGTCGACCTGGTCCGGTCCCTCCCATTTTTTGTAGCGAATTGGCGTGATGTTATGGTCGAGGTCTGCTAGTCCCTGCTAGTTTACGAGGTTTTTGGGCATCGTCGGTGGTTAGGTACCGGGGTATCAATTCTAAATCTCCATGGACGTATGTTCGGTCTCGTGTCTGGTCCGTCTGATTTCACGGTCGAAGTAGGTTGGAGGGGTGCGTGCCCCCGCTGCAGATGCTGGAGTGTTTTTGCTGGTCATTTTTTTTGTAGCAGGCAAGTTCATGCTAACCGCCAGGCAAGTTATGGGCATGCCTTTTTGGTTCGGGTAGGAGTGTTTATTAGGTACCACGCAAGTTCATGCTCGCTATCAGGCAAGTTATTGGCATGATTTTGGGCGATTTTAGTTATACACTAGTCCTTGTGTAGCAGGCAAGTCTCGGGTATGTTTGGGGTTGGGGTTGGTAGTTGCCAGGCAGAGGCATTTTGTAGCAGGCAAGTTCATTATGTCAATCATGCAAGTTTTGGTAGCAGGCAAGTTTATTTTTGTAGCAGGCAAGTTCATTATCTCATTCAGGCAAGGTTATGGTAGCATGCAAGTTCATTATGTCAGCATTTCGTTAAAGGTGTTCACAGATGTGTGGACATGCTTATGCTTATTATTAGTAGTGTCTTTTTTATTCGCGTCCAATTTTCATGTAGTTTTTACGGACACCAATATGGTGCTGAAAATGAATGTTGTGTTTCTTGCTACCATGAACACTGCAATATGCGAAGAGTTTGATCATTTGCTAATTTTCTATTATTTTTTTCAGGCCAACATGGCTGGACCGTCAAGCAAAAAGCGTGATCAAGTGAAGTCAACATCGTCGCAGAACGACAGGGTCCCACCTCCCGCATCTGAAGTCGAAGTGGAGGTTTATCCACCCCCATACCTTGTTCTATACCCTTTTCTAAGTGCATTCGGTTTTTTCTTATTATCATTTTTCTCTTTCTTGCTTTTTGGCAGGCACCTATATCAAAGGAGCAAGGCATTGCATGAACATTTGTTTATGAGCAGAAGCGGCAAAATATAGTTATAAACCGAGGGAAGCGGCCTGCTAGCAGCAGCAGTAATGAGCAGGCTCCAGTGGAAGTTGTGAATGAGGGGGATGTTTCTCAAGAGGAACAACCAAAGCAGAAGTGTCGTAAAGTTGCTGAAACTGAGGTATTGTTGACTCTGTGTAAATTGCATTATGAATCCCTTAATAAGGAACATTTACGTGCCAAAGGAGATGTGCGTTGTTTTTTCCCATTGCTATATAATGGTTGCTTGTGTTCCCACCCACAACATAAATGATGATAATTATGTTTAATAGGAAAAAGAGGGGGCATGGAGGCAACTTATGTGCCCCACCCACACATAAGTTGCTCTCCATCATCTGGATCATGTTTTTTCCAGCAGGCAAACAAAGGTGACCAGGGAGGAAACTTATGTGCCCCACCCACACATAAGTTGTCCTCCATCATCTGGATCATGTTGGAGTACGGGACGGCCGCTAAGGCCGTGATCACCAAATTTTGGGCAAGTTCTCTTCAGAATCACTTCTCTTGAGTTTCGTTCATAGCTTATCATCGAATCACTCAACTCATGCCTTGTTTGCTTATGGTTTTATGCACGATTGTAGCAATTCTATAGGGTTCTTGACGAGCACAAGGACAGAGCGGACGTGGTCTTGCTACTGGCTACGAAGAAGAAAGCTCGTCAGTTGCAGTACAAGGTGTGCTGGGTTGCCTTCTCGCACTACTACCACACCTACCTTCAACAAAAGATGAGCAAGAAAGAAGCACAAAAGCAACGACTTAGATTTAATAGGGAGCAGTACATGAAGGTAAGTATTAGATGTTGGGGAACATAGTATTTCAAAAATAAATCCTACGATCATGCAAGATCTGTCTAGGAGAAGCATAGCAATGAGCGCGAGAGTGTGTCCACATTCCCTCGTAGACCGAAAGCGGAAGCGTTTAGTAACGCGGTTGATGTAGTCGAACGTCTTCACGATCCAACCGATCCAACTACCGAACGTACGGCACCTCTGTGTTCAGCACATGTTCAGCACGATGACGTCCCTCGAGATCTTGATCCAGTTGAAGACGAGGGAGAGTTCCGTTAGCACGATGGTGTGGCGACGGTGATGATGATGTTACCGGCGCAGGGCTTCGCCAAAGCACTATGACAATATGACCGAGGTGTGTCACTGTGGAGGGGGGCACCGCACACGGCTAAGAGATTGTCTGTTGTGCTTTGGGGTGCCCCCTGGCCACGTATATAAAGAGGGAGAGGAGGAGGCCGGCGACCAGGTTGGGCGCACCCTAGGGGGAGTCCAACTAGGGTTCCCAATCCTAGTTGGACTCCCCTTCCTTTCAAGAGAGGGAGAGAGGGAAAGAGTAGGAGAGGGAGAAGGAAAGAAGGGGGGCTGCGCCCCCACCCATTGTCCAATTCGATTTGGGGAGGGGGGAGTCGCGCGCCACCTGCTGCCCCTTCTTCCTTCTCTCCACTAAAGCCCAATAAGGCCCATCAACTTCCCCCGGCAAATTCCCGTAATTCTCTGGTACTCCAAAAAAATACCCAAATCACTCGGAACCACTCTGATGTCCGAATATATCCTTCCAATAGATTGATCTTTATGTCTCAACCATTTCAAGACTCCTCGTCATGTCCGCGATCTCATCCAGGACTCCGAACAATCTTCGGTCATCAAAATCACATAACTCATAATACTAACCGTCATCGAACGATAAGCGTGCGGACCCTATGGGTTTTAGAACTATGTAGACATGACCGAGACACATCTCTGGTCAATAACCAATAGCAGAACCTGGATGCTCATATTGGCTCCTACATATTCTACGAAGATCTTTATCGGTGAAACTGCATAACAATATAGATTGTTCCCTTTGTCATCGGTATGTTACTTGCCCGAGATTTGATCGTCGGTACTGTCATACCTAGTTCAATCTTGTTACTGGCAAGTCTCTTTACTTGTTCCGTAATACATCATCTCGTGACTAATTCATTTGTCATTTGCTTGCAAAGCTTATTATGATGTGCATTACCGAGAGGGCCCAGAGATACCTCTCCGACACTCGGAGTGACAAATCATAATCTTGATCTATGCCAACATCACAAACACCTTCGGAGACACCCGTAGAGAATCTTTATAATCACCCAGTTACGTTGTGACGTTTGATAGAACACAAGGTGTTCCTCCGGTATTCGGGAGTTGCATAATCTCATAGTCATATGAACATGTATAAGTCATGAAGAAAGCAATAGCAATAAACTAAACGATCATTATGCTAAGCTAACGGATGGGTCTTGTCCATCACATCATTCTCCTAAAGATGTGATCCCGTTCATCAAATGACAACACATGTCTATGGTTAGGAAACTTAACCATCTTTGATTAATTGAGCTAGTCTAGTAGAGGCATACTAGGGACACTCTATTTTGCCTATGTATTCCCACATGTATCAAGTTTCCTGTTAATACAATTCTAGCATGAATAAAATACATTTATCATGATATAAGGAAATATAAAATAACAACTTTATTATTGCCTCTAGGGCATATTTCCTTCAGTCTCCCACTTGCACTAGAGTCAATATCCTAGTTCACATCGCCATGTGATTTAACACCGATAGTTCACATCGCCATGTGACCAACACCCAAAGGGTTTACTAGAGTCAATATTCTAGTTCACATCGCCATGTGATTAACACCCAAAGAGTACTAAGGTGTGATCATGTTTTGCTTGTGAGAGAAGTTTAGTCAACGGGTCTATCACATTCAGATCATATGTATTTCGCAAATTTCATTGTCTACAATGCTCTGCATGGAGCTACCCTAGCTAATTCCTCCCACTTTCAATACGCATCCAGATTGATACTTAGAGTCATCTGGATTAGTGTCAAAGCTTGCATCAGCATAACTCTTTAAGATGAACTCTTTATCACCTCCATAATCAAGAAAGATTTCCCTAGTCCTCCAGTTACTAAGGATAATTTTGACCGCTATGTAGTGGTCTACTCCATGATCACTATTGTACCTCCTTGCCAAACTCATGGCAAGGTACACAACAGGTTTGGAACACAACATGGCATACTTTATAGAACCTATGGATGAGGCATAGGGAGTGACTTTCATTCTCTCTCTATTTTTCTGCTATGGTCGCACTACGGGAATCTGGTAATTTGCCGTCTGTGGAATACACACGGCAAAGACCTAAAAACAGACGACAAATATTTTGTTGTCAGCAGCTGACGGCAAAGTCAGACGGCAAACTCAAAGTCGACAAAGAGTCCTTTGCCGTCAGCATTTAATAGGGCAGACGGCAAAACTCCATCTTTGCCGTCAATCGGAATAATAGCAGACGGCAAATTAAAAAAACTTTGCCGTCAGCCATACGCTTTATTTGCTGTCTGCCTCATACACCCAAGACGGCACAGAAAATTATTTTATTTAAAAACAAAACTACCAGTCGAGGTGCAGAGGTCGTGGATGCTCTCGATGGCGTAGAGAAAAAGAAGTTCACACCGTTTTTTTAACAGTGAAGGACACCTATGCTGCATTAATATCAAACATGAAGTACACGTCAATTTACAAACGGACCCAGGACTAACTATAAATAACACACTGGTCCCTGTCTTTTACAAAGAAGACCCCAACAAAAAGATAAGAAAAGCAATCAGGTCATGGATGCCATCTTCTGCACGCCATGGGCTCCGTGAAGAAGATGAGTTGCCTCTGCACACCATCTTCTGCTCGCCATGGATGCCATCTTCTCAATCTGCAGGGAGGAGGTGGAGGATTCTGCGGGGAGGAGGTGGAGGATGCCGTGCGTCCAGATCGCAGGGCGGCCGAGGAGGATGCCGCGGTGGCCAGAAGCGGCGAGCTCTTGCAGTTGATGAGCCGGAGCTCGGGATCGGGAGGAAACGCGCGGGTCGCGAGCAGGGAGGAGGAGGATCTCGCGGTGGCAGGGAAACGCACTGGTTCCCGCGACGAGGAGAGGAGGAGGATCTCATGGCCAAGGAAACGCGCTGGATCCCGCGACGAGGAGAGGAGGAGGATCTCGCAGTGGCTACCTGCTCAGGCGGCGGTGTGGTGGGGTCGACCGGTGCAGCGGCGTGGTAGATCGAGAGATGGTGGAGGGAGGCAGATGAGGAACGTATCGAGGGAGAGATGGGGTCTGGCGCTGGAAGACAGAGATCGTGGGGATAAGGGAGAGATGCGGTCGGGCGCTGGGAGAGACAGTGGTGGGGTCGGGCGCTGGTGGGAGGAAGAGTGGTGGGATTGGGCGATGGTGGGAGAAAGAGTGGTGCGTTTGTGTGGACGAGATGATGCCATGTCATTGATCCGTGGGTGTGATCCGCGTGGTGTGTTTTCTTGTTTGTCGTCATCAATTTTGTTTACAGACGTCAAAGACATACTTTGTCGTCTTCATTTTTTTTACAGACGGCAAAGACATACTTTGTCGTCTTCATTTTTTCACAGACGGCAAAGTATGTCTTTGCCGTCTGTAAAAAAAAGGTAGATGGCAAAGTATGTCTTTGTCGTCAGTTATTCTTTGCCGTCAGCAGTTGACGGCAAAAGTGGTCTTTGTCGTCTACCCCGACGAAATGCTGACGGCAAAGAGCAGTACTGACGGCAAATTTCCTGTTTCCAGTAGTGTCGGGCTTTGAGTCTTACTCAACTTCATACCTTATAGTTCAGGCAAGAACTCCTTTGACCGAACCATTTTTAACTACTTCAAAATCTTATCAAGGTATATATGTACGCATCGAAAGTCTTATCAAGTGTCTTGATCTATCTCTATAGATCTTGATGCCCAATATGTAAGCAACTTCACCAAGGTCTTTTATTGAAAAACTCCTTTTAAACAATCCTTTATGCTTTCCAGAAAATTCGACATCATTTCCGATCAACAATATGTCATTCATATATACTTATCAGAAATGTGGTAGTGCTCCTACTCACTTTCTTGTAAATACAAGCTTCACCGTAAGTCTGTATAACACCATATGCTTTGATCACCTTATCAAAGCGTATATTCCAACTCAGAGATGCTTGCACCAGTCCATACATGGATCCCTGGAGCTTGCACACTTTGTTAGCACCTTTAGGATCGACTTTGATTGCATCATATACAACTCTTCTTTTAATAAATCCATTAAGGAATGTAGTTTTGACATCCATTTGTCAGATTTCATAATCATAAAATGCGACAATTGCTAACATGATTCGGACAGACTTAAGCAGCGCTACGGGTGAGAAAGTCTCATCGTAGTCAACTCCGTGAACTTGTCGAAAACCTTTCGCAAGAAGTCGAGATTTGTAGACAGTAACATTACCATCGGCGTCAGTATTCCTCTTAAAGATCCATTTATTTTCAAATGCTTACCGATCATCAAGCAAGTCAACCAACGTCCACACTTTGTTCTCATACATGAATCCCATCTCAGATTTCATGGCCTTAAACCATTTTGCGGAATCTGAGCTCATCATCTCTTCCTCATAGTTCGTAGGTTCGTCATGGTCTAGTAACATGACTTCCAGAACAGGGTTACCCTACCACTCTGGTGCGGAACGCACTCTGGTTGACCTACGAGGTTCAGTAGTAACTTGATCTGAAGTTTTATGATCATCATCATTAGCTTCCTCACTAATTGGTGTAGGAATAACTGGAACTGATTTTTGTGATGAACTACTTTCCAATTCAGGAGAAGGTACAAATACCTCATCAAGTTTTACTTTCCTCCCACTCACTTCTTTTGAGATAAACTCCTTCTCAAGAAAGGATCCATTTTTAGCAACAAAGATCTTGCCTTCGGATCTGTGGTAGATGTTGGAAATATGCCCTAGAGGCAATAATAAAATGGTTATTATTATATTTAATTGTTCATGATAATTGTCTAGTGTTCATGCTATAATTGCATTATCCGGAAATCGTAATAAATGTGTGAATACATAGATCACAATATGTCCCTAGTGAGCCTCTAGTTGACTAGCTTGTTGAGCAATAGATGGTTACGGTTTCCTAACCATGGACATTAGATGCCATTGATAATGGGATCACATCATTAGGAGAATGATGTGATGGACAAGACCCAATCCTAAGCCTAGCACAAGATCGTGTAGTTCGTATGCTAAAGCTTTTCCAATGTCAAGTATACTTTCCTTAGACCATGAGATTGTGCAACTCCCGGATACCGTAGGAGTACTTTGGGTGTGCCAAACGTCTCAACGTAACTGGGTCGCTATAAAGGTACACTAAGGGTATCCCCGAATGTATCTGTTGGGTTGGCACGAATCGAGACTGGGATTTGTCACTCCGTATGACGGAGAGGTATCTCTGGGCCCACTCGGTAAGACATTATCGTAATGAGCTCAATGTGACTAAGGGGTTGGTCACGGGATGATGTGTTACGAAACGAGTAAAGAGACTTGCCGTAACGAGATTGAGCAAGGTATCGGTATACCGACAAAAGAATCTCGGGCAAGTACTATACCGGTAGACAAAGGGAATTGCATACGGGATTGATTGAATCCCCGACATCGTGGTTCATCTGATGAGATCATCGTGGAACATGTGGGAGCCAATATGGGTATCCAGATTCCGCTATTGGTTATTGGCCGGAGAGGTATCTCGGTCATGTCTGCACGGTTCCCGAACCCGTTGGGTCTACACGCTTAATGTTCGGTGACGCTAGAGTTGTTATGGGAATAGTATGTGGTTACCGAAGGTTGTTCGGAGTCCCGGATGAGATCCTGGACGTGACGAGGAACTCCGGAATGGTCCGGAGGCGAAGATCTATATATTGGACGAAGGGTATTGGAGTCCGGAATTGTTCCGGGGAACCGGGAGACGACCAGCGTGTCCAAAAGTGGTTTCGGAGGCCCCGACAAGCGTTGGGGGGCCTTATGGGCCAAGGGGAGGGGCACATCATCCCACTAAGGGTTGAGCGCGTAACCTGGAGAGGTGGGGGCGCCTCCCCTAGGGCAGCCGTCCCTCCCGGCTTGGGGGGCAAGTTTCCTAGGGGTGGGGGCGCCCAAACCCATCTAGAGTTTCCTCTGTGGCCGTCGTCCCTCCCCTAGGGAAACCCTAGGACGCCTCCTCTTCCCCCTTCCCCCTATATATAGTGAGGGAGAGAGAGGGCAGCAACACCTTTTCCCTCGCGCACCCCTCTTCCCATCCCAACTCCTCCTCTTCCTCCGTAGAGCTTGGCGAAGCCCCGCCGTAGAACTGCAAGCTCCACCACCACGCCGTCATGCTGCCGGAGCTCTTCCCCAACTTCTCATCCCCCCCTTGCTGGATCAAGAAGGAGGAGACATCCCCGGGCTGTACGTGTGTTGAACGCGGAGGCGCCGTTGTTCGGCGCTTAGATTGGAATCGACCGCGATTTGAATCGCTGCGTGTACGACTCCACCAACCGCGTTCTTGTAACGCTTCCGGATCGCGATCTTCAAGGGTATGAAGATGCACTCGCTCCCTCTCGTTGCTAGTAAACTCCATAGATGGATCTTAGTGATGCGTAGGATTTTTGTTTTGTTTTTCTGCAACGATCCCCAACAGTGGCATCATGAGCTAGGTCTATGCGTAGTTACTATGCACAAGTAGAACACAAGATTATTGTGGGCATAGATCATGTCAATTTACTTGTCGCTACTAGTATTATCTTGATTCGGCGGCATCGTGGGATGAAGCGGCCCGGACCGATTTTACACGTACGCTTACGTGAGACAGGTTCCACAGACTGACATGCACTAGTTGCATAAGGTGGCTAGCAGGTGTCTCTCTCTCCCACTTTAGTCGGATCGGATTCGATGAAAAGGGTCCTTCTGAAGGGTAAATAGTAATTGGCATATCACGTTGTGGTTTTGGCATAGGTAAGAAACGTTCTTGCTAGAAACCTATAGCAGCCACATAAAAACTGGCAACAACAATTAGAGGACGTCTAACTTGTTCTTGCAGCATGTGCCGTGTGATGTGATATGGCCAAAAGGATGTGATGAATGATATATATGTGATGTATGAGATTGATCATGTTCTTGTAATAGGAATCACGACTTGCATGTCGATGCGTATGACAACTGGCAAGAGCCATATGAGTTGTCTTATTTTATTGTATGACCTGCGTGTCATTGAAAACGCCATATAATTACTTTACTTTATTGCTAACCGTTAGCCATAGTAGTAGAAATAATGTTTTGCGAGACAACTTCATGAAGCCACGATGATGGAGATCATGGTGTCATGCCGGTGACGATGATGATCATGGAGCCCCGAAGATGGAGATCAAAGGGAGCAAAATGATATTGGCCATATCATGTCTCTTTTTTTGATTGCATGTGATGTTTATCATGTTTTACATCTTATTTGCTTAGAACGACGGTAGTAAATAAGATGATCTCTCACTAAAATTTCAAGAATTGTGTTCCCCCTAACTATGCACCGTTGCTAAGGTTCGTTGTTCCGAAGCACCACGTGATGATCGGGTGTGATAGGTTCTAACGTTCGCATACAACGGGTGTAAGCACGATTTACACACGCAATACACTTGGGGTTGACTTGACGAGCCTAACATGTACATACATGGCCCCGGAACATGGAAGACCGAAAGTTCGAACATGAGCCGTATAGAAGATACAATCAACATGAACATGTTCACCGTTTATGACTAGTCCGTCTCACGTGATGATCGGATACGGCCTAGTCGATTCGGGTCATGTATCACTTAGATGACTAGAGAGATGTCTATCTGAGTGGGAGTTCATTAATTTTGATTATATGAACTTAATTATCATGAACATATTCTAAAATCTTTACAATATGTCTTGTAGATCCAATGGCCCACACTAATATTGCCCTTAAATTCAACGCGTTCCTAGAGAAAACCAAGTTGAAAGACGATGGTAGCAACTATACGGATTGGGTCCGTAACATGAGGATCATCCTCATAGCTGCCAAGAAAGCATACGTCCTTGAAGCACCGCTAGGAGATGCACCCGTTTTCCCAGCAACTCAAGACGTTACAAACGCGTGGCAGTCGCGTAGTGATGATTACTCCCTGGTTCAGTGCGGCATGCTTTATAGCTTAGAATCGGGGCTCCAAAAGCGTTTTGAGCAGCATAGAGCATATGAGATGTTCCAAGAGCTGAAAATGGTTTTCCAAGCTCATGCCCGAGTCGAGAGATATGAGGTCTCCGACAAGTTCTACAGTTGTAAGATGGAGGAGAATAGTTCTATCAGCGAACATATACTCAAAATGTCTAGATTGCACAACCGCTTGTCTTAGCTGGGAATTAATCTCCCAGATGACGCGGTCATTGACAGAATCCCTCAGTTTCTCCCACCTAGCTACAAGAGCTTTGTGTTGAACTTCAATATGCAAGGAATGGAGATGTCCATTCCCGAGGTATATTCAATGCTGAAATCAGTGGAGGTGGAAATCAAAAAAGAACATCAAGTGTTGATGGTGAATAAAACCACTAAGTTCAAGAAAGGCAAGGGTAAGAAGAACTTCAAGAAGGACGGCAAAGGAGTTGCCGCGCCCGGTAAGCCAGTTGCCGGGAAGAAGCCAAAGAATGGACCCAAGCCTGAGACTGAGTGCTTTTATTGCAAGGGAACGGGTCACTGGAAGCGGAACTGCCCCAAATACTTAGCAGCCAAGAAGGCCGGCAACATCAAAGGTATATGTGATATACATGTTATTGATGTGTACCTTACCAGCGCTCGTAGTAGCTCCTGGGTATTTGATATCGGTGCAGTTGCTCACATTTGTAACTCAAAGCAGGAGCTGCGGAATAAGCGGAGACTGGCGAAGGACGAGGTGACGATGCGCGCCGGGAATGGTTCCAAGGTCGATGTGATCGCCGTCGGCACGCTACCTCTACATCTACCTACGGGATTAGTTTTAAACCTCAATAATTGTAATTTAGTACCAGCTTTGAGCATGAACATTGTATCTGGATCTCGTTTAATGCGAGATGGCTACTCATTTAAATCTGAGAATAATGGTTGTTCTATTTATATGAGAGAAATGTTTTATGGTCATGCCCCGTTGGTCAATGTTTATTCTTATTAAATCTCGAACGTGATGTTACACATATTCATAGTGTGAATGCCAAAAGATGTAAGGTTGATAATGATAGTTCCACATACTTGTGGCACTACCGCCTTGGTCATATTGGTGTCAAACGTATAAAAAAGGTCCATGCAGATGGACTTTTGGAGCCTCTTGATTATGAATCATTTGACACGTGCGAACCATGCCTCTTGGGCAATATGACCAAGACCCTGTTCTCCGGAACAATGGAGCGAGCAACCAACTTGTTGGAAATCATACATACCGATGTGTGCGGTCCAATGAGTGTTGAAGCTCGCGGTGGCTATCGTTATGTTCTCACCCTCATTGATGACTTAAGTAGATATGGGTATGTCTACCTAATGAAACACAAGTCTGAGACCTTTGAAAAGTTCAAGGAATTTCAGAATGGGGTTGAGAATCAATGTGACAGAAAAGTAAAGTTCTTATGATCAGATCATGGAGGAGAGTATTTAAGTCACGAATTTGGCATGCACCTAAGGAAATGTGGAATTGTTTCACAATTGACGCCGCCTAGAACACCTCAACGTAATGGTGTATCCGAACGAGGTAATCGTACTCTGTTGGGCATGGTGCGATCTATGATGTCTCTTACCGACTTACCGCTATCACTTTGGGGTTATGCTTTAGAGACTGCCACATTCACTTTAAATAGGGCAGAGTATAAATCCGTTGAGACGACACCATATGAACTATGGTTTGGGAAGAAACCTAAGTTGTCGTTTCTAAAAGTTTGGGGATGCGATGCTTATGTCAAGAAACTTCAACTTGAAAAGCTCGAACCCAAATCGGAAAAATGCATCTTCATAGGATACCCTAAGGAAACTATTGGGTATACCTTCTACCTCAGATCCGAAGGCAAGGTCTTTGTTGCCAATGGCCTTTCTGGAGAAAAAGTTTCTCTCGAAAGAAGTAAGTGGGAGGAAAGTGGAACTTGATGAGGTGATTGTCGCCCCTCTTGAACGGGAAAGTAGTGTAGCGCAGGAAGATGGTTCTGTGGTGCCTGCACCGACTAGAGAGGAAGTGAATGATAATGATCATGAAGCTTCGGATCAAGTTACTACTGAACTTTGTAGGTCCACGAGGACACGTTCTGCACCACACTAGTACGGCAACCCTGTCCTGGAAATCATGTTGTTGGATAACGGTGAACCTTCGAACTATGAAGAAGCGATGGCGGGCCCAGATTCCAACAAATGGGTTGAAGCCATGAAATCCGAGATAGGATCCATGTATGATAACAAAGTATGGACTTTGGTTGACTTGCCCGATGATCGGCGAGCCATAGAAAATAAATGGATCTTTAAGAAGAAGACTGACGCAGGTGGAAATCTGACCATCTATAAGGCTCGGCTTGTCACTAAGGGTTAACGACAAGTTCAAGGAATTGACTACGATGAGACTTTCTCTCCCGTAGCGATGATGAAGTCCGTCCAAATCATGTTAGAAATTGCCGCATTCTATGATTATGAGATATGGCAAATGGGCGTCAAAACGGCATTCCTTAATGGCTTCCTTAAGGAAGAACTGTATATGATGCAGCCGGAAGGTTTTGTCGATCCTAAGAATGCTAACAAGGTATGCAAGCTCCAGCGCTCCATCTATGGACTGGTGCAAGCATCTCAGAGTTGGAACATTCGCTTTGATGATGTGATCAAAGCGTTTGGGTTCATACAGACTTATGGAGAAGGCTGTATTTACAAGAAAGTGAGTGGGAGCTCTGTAGCATTTCTCATATTATATGTGGATGACATATTGCTGATGGGAAATGATGTAGAACTCTTGGAAAGCATAAAGGCCTACTTGAATAAGTGTTTTTAATGAAGGACCTTGGAGAAGCTGCTTACATATTAGGCATCAAGATCTATAGAGATAGATTGAGACGCCTCATTGGTCTTTCACGAAGCACATACCTTGACAATATATTGAAGAAGTTCAATATGGATCAGTCCAAGAAAGGGTTCTTGCCTGTATTGCAAGGTATGGAATTGAGCAGAGCTCAATGCCCGACCTTGGCAGAAGATAGAGAAAAGATGAGTGGCATCCCCTATGCCTCAGCCATAGGTTCTATTATGTATGCCATGTTGTGTACTAGACCTGATGTGAACCTTGCTATATGTTTGGTGGGGAGGTACCAAAGTGATCCTGGTATGGAACACTGGACAGCGGTCAAGAACATCCTGAAGTACCTGAAAAGGACTAAGGATATGGTTCTCGTTTATGGAGGTGACGAAGAGCTCTTCATAAAGGGTTACATTGATGCTAGCTTCGACACAGATCTGGATGACTCTAAGTCACAAAGCGGATACGTGTATATTTTGAATGGTGGGGCAATCAGCTGGTGCAGTTGCAAGAAAAGTGTCGTGGCGGGATCTACATGTGAAGCGGAGTACATAGCTGCTTCCGAAGCAGCACATGAAGGAGTCTGGATGAAGGAGTTCATCACCGACCTAGGAGTTATTCCAAGCGCGTCGGGACCGATGACTCTCTTCTGTGACAACACTGGAGCTATTGCCATTGCCAAGGAGGCCAGGTTTCACAAGAAGACCAAGCACATCAAGCGCTGTTTCAACTCCATCCGGAAATATATTAAAGATGGAGACATAGATATTTGTAAAGTGCATACGGATCTGGATGTCGCAGATCCATTGAATAAACTTCTTTCACGAGCAAAACATGATCAACACCAGAACTCTATGGGTGTTCGATTCGTCACAATGTAACTAAATTATCGACTCTAGCGCAAGTGGGAGTGTCAGGGATATTACTATCAGGTATAAACCGGCCACGAGGGTCCGGTTTACATTATCAAGATTATACTGCCAGAAGCCCAGCCAAATGTATAGTAGGAGATTATAGCCCAAAGAGGCTCGGGGCCCATATGTTGTGGCCCATGGTTTGTAAACCGTCATACTATGTAAACTTGGGATGTAAGATAGAAAGAGTAGAGACCAAGGCGGACATGTTTATGAGCCGGCCTCGGGACTCTATAAACCAGACCGAGCGTTGCCTCCTATATAAAGGGACGACCCGGCGATGGTTCAGGACAAGAAACAACAGCTCGAGACACAGGCAAAGCGGATTCGCTCCCTGGTCATCGAAGCACAAGCAATACCACACCCAACTAGACGTAGGCTTTCACCTTCATCGAAGGGGCTGAACTAGTATAAAACCCCTGTGTCCTTAGTCCGCTTTAACCCCTTTAAGGTAACCCGAGCGATGGCCTCACGACTAAGTCCTTTTGCTAGGACATCTGCCGTGCTAAATCCACGATAGTTGGCGCCCACCGTGGGGCTATCGCACGATGGTTTCGAGTTCTTGAAGGGCAGCTTTGAAGGACTCAAGGGTTACGCAGTGGGCCGGATGACCAAGAGTCGTCGCGGCCGGATCTACATCGACAATGCAGGCTGGGGTCCCGAGGCCGATTCAATCGAATACGGGTACCGGGTCCCCTTCGGCAGCATCCACGTCTTCGTCGGCAAGATTGGCGAACCGGGCCCTGAGCTGGACATCTTCCCCAACATCGTTGAGTCGGCTCAACGTGCGAGACCAACCTGGATTCAACCCGCCGTGAAGCACGTCTTTGTCAGAGCAGTGCATGGAGTACAAGCCGAGGACGGATCGGAGTTTGGTGGCGAGACAGTTGTTTATTCCGGTGAGGAATCTTCGTCCGGAGAGACTGAATCTTTGTATCTGTTGGAGGACGGCCGATCTGAGGGTTGTTCTGATGGCGATAGTATTCCGGACCCCCTCGATCCTCCAAACAGGGTTGCTGTTTTCATGGCCGGATCACAACCCATGCAGCAGCCCTCAACGACTGGGGCGTTAACCTCAGAGGCAATGGGAGCTAGAGTTGGAGACCTTCCCCCGTCGCCCTCTGACGTCCTATCCACCTTAGTCGACACTTTGACAGCACTCGCAACAGCAGAAGTAGCCCAGGCCGACAAGGAGCAGCACGATACAGAGATTGCTCAGGCGATGAGCCGGATTGAGAAAGCTAAGTTGGATCTGGCTGCGGAGAAAGCTAGGATGGCTACAAAACAAGTAGAGCTGGATTCTCAAGCTTTCCAGCTCAGGTTGGATCAGAACGCCTCACAGGAGGTAATGTGGAGAAGACAACGATCTCGTTTCCCGCCAGTTTATGAGGCGAGGAATCTCTTCAGCACGCCAGGCACAGGAACCAGTAACCATCCAGAGGTAAACCGGGGAGGAGCGCCGGGGACGGGCGCGTCGGTTCAGCCACCAGCCGCAGAGCCGAATCGCCAAGTTGTGCCGACCTAGCATGTGACCACCCCTCCCGGTCATTATTCTAATCCGTTGGACAACATCGTTGCCGCCGCTTCGCGGCTAGCCGCCCTTCCCATTGAGGCGACGTCCCCCATAGTAGTGGAGGCACGACATGCCAAGGAGTTGTGGGACACGGCGCTAACCCAGCAGCAAGCTTATTCCTATAGCCGGGAGAGGATTCATTCAACCCCCCGCCCGAGCCGGAGTTATACGAGGCACCTGGATGAACCGACCGTATCTAGCAGCACACGGAGACGACATCGCCAGAGGCAGGATAATCCGGCAGGAGCAGGGGCACATGCACCAGAGGTGGTGGATCAGGCCAGGCATATTGCCCAAAACGACACCCGTCAGGCGACGCCGGTTCATCTCACCGCCACAGTCGAAACAGGAATCATGTCCAGTTCCTTGGGAGTGCAGTGTCTCATCCCCGCGTTACGGAACGTGAAGCTGCCCAAAGATTTTAAAGGTCCGCGCAAGGTTCCCAACTACACGGCGGATCTCGCCCCAGAGGCGTGGGTCGAGAGTTATGAGATGGCCATGGAGATGCTCGAAGTGGATGAAGCGGCGTGTGCTAAATACTTCACAATGATGCTCGAGGGCATGGCCCGGACATGGCTAAAGGGTTTGCCACCTAACTCCATCGGATCATGGGGTGAATTGCGGTGCCGGTTTATCAATAACTTCAAGGACACGTGTAAGCAGCCGATGTCTGTTCTCGACTTAGCTGCATGTGTTCAAGGAGAGCAAGAGTCCACGAGCAGTTGGGTGCGTCGAGTGTCCGAAATCTTGCACTCCTCCAATAGCATCAATCCAAGTACAGCGATAGTAACCTTGGAAGGCAATTGCCGGTTTGAACCTTTGAGGTAGAAGTTGGGACGGCTCAAACGTGATTGCAACGACATGGGAACACTCATGGGTGCGTTGGTGAAATATGGAGACTCTGATAACAACAAGTATCCAGATGCATATGGGGACAAGTCTGGGAAGGCAAGCAAGAGTGGTAAACCGCCGCAGGCCAATCTGGCGGGCCAAGGGTACAATGGCAAGCGTAAAGCGGAGGGCGGCTCAGACTTTGTGGCCAATACCAACGCTCAGGACAATGGGCAGCACCACGAAGGTAAACCGCCCCCACGCAACGGGAGGCCACCATTAATCTAGAGCGCCAGTTGAACATGCCTTGCCCAAGGCACGACACAGTGGAAAACCCGGCTACGCATCTCTGGAAAGACTGTTTCATTATGCAAGAATTTATGAAACAGACTAAGTATAATCACGGGCCCCCCGGCAGATCAGGTCCCGGATTTCAAGGTCCGGGTTATCTGGGTGGTGGATCCGGTTCAGGATACCACGGCGGTAACAGTGGCAATAATCAGCATCAACATAACCAGCAACATGGTCAGGGTGGATACAACAACCAAGGGAATCAACAATGTCAGCAGCAGCAGCAATCCGGATATCAGAATAATCCAAAGGAGCTGAGCAGTGGGCAGTATCACGTCTTCACCACAAGTTTATGCAAACGGGATCAAAAGGTTCTAAAGAGGGCAGTACACTTTGTTGAACCGGCGATACCACGTTTTTTGCGTTGGTCTGAGCAACCCATTGTATGGAGTAGAGAAGATCACCCGCCCCGGGTTGATAATCCGGGTCAGTTGGCTCTGGTGGTGGCACCACACGTGGGTGGTTATAAGTTCACCAAAGTGCTTATGGATGGAGGCAGTAGCATCAACATCCTGTATTATGAGACTTTTCGACGTATGGGGTTGACAGATAAGAAGCTCCGACAATCCAACACAGTGTTCCACGGGGTGGTACCCGGTAAATCGGCTTATCCAGTTCGAAAAATCGATCTGGAGGTTACCTTCGGAGATGAGCATGACTCTAGATAAGATACCGTAACTTTTGAGGTTGTAAAGATCAGGAGTCCATACCATGCTCTGTTTGGGAGGCTGGTCTATGCCAAGTTCATGGCTAGACCGTGTTATGTTTATCTACAGCTCAAGATGCCAGGCCACAAGGGCACTATCACGGTTCATGGGAGCTGCAAAATTGCATTGGAGTGCGAGGAAGGAGATGCGGCTTATGCCGAGGCGGTTTGTGCTATGGAAGAGCTAAAGTTCTATAAGGACAATGTTGATCCGGCGGATATTTCCCCGCTGAAGAAGCCGACCACCGAACATGATTCGGTGTTGAAATTCAAATCGGCCGAGGAGACTAAACAGGTGGACTTTGTTCCTGGCGATTCATCTAAGCAGTTCACTATCAGCGCTAACCTAGACCCTAAATAGGAAAGCACGCTCATCGAGTTCATCCATTACAACCGGGATATCTTTGCATGGAAGCCTTCTGACATGCTAGGTATACCGAGGGAACTCGCTGAGCACAGTCTTAATATTGATCCTAAGTTTAAACCGGTCAAGCAGTATTTGCGCCGCTTCAATGAGGAGAGGCGCAAGGCTATAGGAGAAGAAGTGGCTAGGCTCTTGGCCGCAGGCTTCATAGTTGAAGTGTTTCATCCAGAGTGGTTAGCTAATCCGGTGCTGGTACTTAAGAAAAATGGAACATGGAGAATGTGTGTTGATTACACAGACCTGAATAAAGCTTGCCCAACCGATCCTTTTGCTCTCCCCCGTATTGATTAGATTATTGATGCTACGGCAGGATGTGAGCGGCTAAGTTTTTTGGATGCATACTCAGGTTATCATCGGATCAAGATGGCAGTTAAGGATCAGGAGAAGACGGCTTTCATAACTCCCTTTGGAGCTTTCTGCTATGTGTTTATGCCATTTGGGCTTAAGAGTGCCCAGGCAACCTACCAGCGTTGTGTGCAGAACTGCTTACAAGGGCAAATTGGGTGGAATGTCCATGCATACGTTGATGACATTGTGGTGAAATCCAGGAAGGAGGAGACACTGATAGAGGATCTGAAAGAAACCTTTGACAACCTCCGAGTTTATAAAATGATGCTCAATCCGGAGAAGTGCGTCTTTGGTGTTCCGACAGGCAAGCTCCTGGGATTATCAGTGTCAAACAGAGGGATTGAAGCTAATCCGGAGAAGATCAAGGCGATCACGTCCTTGGCTAAACCGGCATGTATCAATGATGTCCAATGCGTGGCGGGCCGTATTGCATCACTAAGCCGGTTTATCAGCCGTTTGGGGGAGAAGGCAATCCCACTCTATCAGATGATGAAAAAGACGGACCGGTTTGTTTGGAGCGATGTCGCGGATGCTTTGTTCAAAGATTTGAAGAGGCAATTGGCAGAACCACCAGTCCTTGCTGCCCCGGTTGACAATGACCCGCTGCTACTATACGTGGCCGCCAATGCCTGTGCAGTAAGCGTGGCCATTGTGGTAGAGCGCAAGGAGGTAGGCAAAGAATATCCGGTTCAACGGCCGGTTTACTACATCAGTGAAGTGCTCATTGAGGCAAAATATAGATATCCACATTGGCAGAAACTGGTGTATGGGGTGTTCATGGCAAACCGGAAGCTAAAGCACTATTTTCAGGGCCACCCAATTACCGTTGTCAGTTCAGCTCCGTTAGGGGATATAATCCAGAACAGAGAAGCCACTAGTAGGGTTGCAAAGTGGGCTATTGAGCTTAGCCCGCACGGATTAAAGTATGTGCCCCGTACTGCTATAAAATCCCAAGCATTGGTGGATTTCATCAATGACTGGACGGAGTTACAAGCAATTGAGGAGAAGCCGGATCATACGTACTAGACTATTCACTTTGACGGGTCAAGGCAGTTGGAGGGCTCGGGGGCTGGAGTCGTGTTAACTTCACCACGAGGTGATAAGTTCTGCTACGTCCTCCGTCTAATGTTCCCTTGCACTAACAATGTTGCTGAGTATGAAGCTCTCCTCCACGGTCTGCGGATGGCCAAGGAGATGAACTTAAGCCGGGTTAAGTGCTTTGGTGATTCAGACCTGGTGGCACAACAAGTATCTGGCAAATGGGACTCCAAGGATCCGCTCATGGCAGCATATCGACGAGAGGTGGACACAGTCGCTGGATACTTCAAGGGATACCAGGTGGATCATATAGACCGGAGGAAAAATGAAGCAGCTGACGCGTTAAGCCGGCTGGGCTCCCAGCGTAAACCGGTTCCACCTAATACTTTCTTGGATGAATTGCATAATCCGTCGGTACAGATATCTTCAGAGGAGGACTTGGCTGTTCCTGATCCGGAAGCACAGTTGGTCGCAGCACTTCAAGTCATTCCAGATTGGACACTCCCTTACTTGGCGTACATCAGCCGAGGTGAGTTGCCAGAGGACGAAGTCGAGGCTCGGCAGAAAATCCGGCGGTCTAAATCTATGACTATCGTCAATGGAGAACTTCATCACTGCAGCATTTCTGGAGCGTTTCAGCGGTGTGTATCATCAGAGGAAGGCTGTGATATTCTTCGAGAAATTCATGAAGAGGATTGCGGTCATCACGCCGGTTCAAAATCCTTGGTGGCTAAAGCTTTTCATCATGGGTTCTACTGGTTGACGGCTCACGCCGACGCAGAGGACTTGGTCAGAAAATGTGATGCATGCCAGAAATTCTCACGGCATGCTCATATACCGGCACAGGAGCTGAGGATGATCCCAATTACTTGGCCGTTTGCGACTTGGGGGCTTGATATGGTTGGACCCTTTAAGAGATCCCAAGATAAGAAAACCCACCTATTGGTAGCAGTGGACAAATTCACAAAGTGGGTTGAAGCGGAGTCTGTCAGTAAGTGTGATGTAGCAACAGCGGTTCAGTTCATCAAAAAGGTGATTCTCCG
This sequence comes from Secale cereale, assembly GCA_902687465.1. NCBI lineage: Eukaryota > Viridiplantae > Streptophyta > Magnoliopsida > Poales > Poaceae > Secale > Secale cereale. The sequence continues at coordinate 600,254,961 of LR738709.1, forward strand.
GTTTGGCTTTCCACACAGCATTATAACTGATAATGGCACCAACCTATCCAAGGGGGCTATGGAGGAGTTCTGTCAAAGAGAGCATATTCGCCTTGATGTATCATCAGTAGCTCACCCTCAGTTCAATGGCCAAGCTGAAAGAGCCAACCAAGAGATCTTGAGGGGTATCAAGCCTTGGCTTATGATTCCTTTGCAAAGGACACCGGGTTGTTGGTGGAAGAATTGCCTTCTGTCTTATGGAGCATCAACACTATGCCTAACAGATCCACATGGTACACACCTTTCTTCATGGTATATGGAGCAGAAGCGGTCCTCCCTAGTGATATCCGGCACGACTTGTTGCGGGTGGTGGCTTATGTTGAAGCGGATAACGAACAAGCAAGACAAGACGGCTTGGACCGGTTGGACGAGGAACGGGACACGACAGCAGCGCGATCAGCGATTTATTAGCAAGACCTGCGCCGGTACCATAGCCACCGGGTCAAGACCAGGACGTTTCAGGAAGGAGATCTGGTGCTCTGGCTCATCCAGGACCAGACAGATATGCACAGGCTATCCCCACCCTGGGAAGGACCATTTGTGGTCAGCAAAAACCTGCACAATGGATCATACTACTTTGTCGATGTTCAATAACATAAGGACTCACGTACGACAGAGGAGGAGACCAAGCGGCCGTGGAACATCGCTCTTCTTCGACCTTACTATACTTAAGCCATTGGCTCCACTTTATGTACAATGTATATGTGATGATTAATAAAATAAACCGGCGCACCCGGTACACCGGGGAATCAGCCATCTTTTTTCGCAAAAGAGTATCACATGGGGGCTTCGAAGGAAGTTTTCCATGGCCTCTTAAACCGGCGCCCTTGATAGAATCAAGGAATCAGCCGTGTCTTTTACACAAAGGAGTATCACATGGGGGCTTTCAAAGAAGCTTTCCATGGCCTCTTAAACCGGCACCCTTGACAAATCAAGGAGTCAGCCATCTTCTCTATACAAACAAGAATCACATGGGAGCTTCCGCGGGCAAGGAAGTTTCCCATGGTCTCTTGAGCCGACGGCGGTATGAAGCCCATCATAAGAGCACTGCTCTGGTTGCTTCAGCAATTTCCACATGATGATGAGGGGTAAAAGAGGGTTTGATGCCCAGCACAACTCAAACATATGCCCCGATGAGCAACGACTCACACACTACCTGGGGGCTCTCAGCGAGTTGAATACCCTTGTAGTGAACATGGCTTGGAAGCCCGGTGCATACACCTAAAACCCCGGATTGACCTGCCTGCATCAAGTAAATCACGCTGTCCAGGTAAACCTGGTATGACCCGTCGAACGTATCACAAGTCAATCCTTCTGGACCATGAACTTGGTCACGTTAAATTGATGATCATCAAGTGATTACCCAAGCCAAAATCTTTATGAGATTTTGAAACATTGGGTAGCTATTGACATTGATGATTTGGTTAAGGACTGCGGATCATCTTGACAGGCTTTGCTAAAATGGTTAATGACAGTAGCCTGGCAGCTCATAAAAAGCGTCGAATTTGGAGCCTGGCAGCTCGTAAAAAGCCTCGACTACATGGTCTTATTTGCCCAAAAAACTTTATTTTTCATTTTTATGTTTTCTCAAATCTTTATCTTCAAGGTCATTGGTTTTTAACCAAGTCCATTGATTCAAGACCGGACAACTACAAGATGGTCCATATGTCTACAGAGCTAAAGTCTAGGTCATGAACACCAGCACTAGTTAAACCGGTGTTTATCATAACCCGGATCGGCCTTCATGCCAAGCCGACAAGAGAGCCAAGGGAGTCATCAGCACCCGTGCTTTGGATTATTCCTACCGGGTTAAGGTCTACAGACACACTTAATCACAGGTATGGTATACGTTTGTATTTTATATGCAGTTCAAGTTATTTATTTGGAACATGTGTCAGGGCAGTATAACCCGTCCGGTGGTAAACCGCCAGGACATCTTTTAGCATTGTTCATGCAGACACAGGTAATATAAACTGTTAAAGCATTGCAAATAGGAGATAAATTGGGGATTGCCAATCAAAGTAATACCATAGTAGTGGGACAAAGACATGTGACGCCCGAAGACCGACGTCCCAGAAGATTCCAGATGTTCCGGGTTCTTCCATGTGTTTCATTTGTGTTTGTGTTATTTATTTTGCATTGCATCATGTCATCATGCCATCATGTCGTTAATCTTTTGCATCTCAACTTAAATAAATTGTGTGGACCTTCGGTCCATTTAAATCGAGGGAAGGATGACTTCTCTTTATAACATATCCTCCTAATATTATGGAGCTATTATAAATAATTATTCCAATTGTTTGGATATTCACCAACACACACTTGCATATTTTCCCCATGCCTTCTCTTTCTCTTTCCTTGCCTCAAACCTTGCCAAGTTTTCCTTTTCCTTTTATCGAGGTTCCTCCAAAAATTCGAACATTTTTGGACACTTCAAAAATCAAGTCTTAGTTCAAACCCATTTGAATTAAATTCAAATATGTTTGAATTATATATTTTTTTCGTTCATGCCATTTCTATTTTTCTCGGACCGCGCTCATTTTATGAGCCCGAGAAAAATAACCTCTTGTTCAAACTCTATCGTAACCCTTCCTTCTCTTTTCTCTTCTTGCTATTTTTCCCTTTTTCGTCTTTTCCTTTTGTTTTTTTCTTGGTAATAAGAGAGAGAGGAGCTGAGGCCTAGTTGGCTGCCCAGCCAGGCTGACCGCGCCTCCTGGCCCATCAGGCCCTTTCTTTCCCCAACCCTAAGCCCAACCTCACCTCTCGCAGCTCTCCCCTCGTCCTCCAGTGCCTCGCACCCTCGTCCCCTCTGCCCCGATCCCATCTCACTCGACCCCCTCCTCTCGATCTCCCTCTCCCTCTCGCTCCCCAGCGCATCACCCCGCCGGCCGCAGGTCGCCGTCTCCCTCCAGCGCCTGCGGGCCTCCTCCGCCTCGCAAGTACCTCGTCGCCTGGCTCCTCGACGCCCGCCACCTCGCCTGGCTCGCCGAGGGGAGGGGCCCCTCGGGCAGCCCGGCCGGCCAGGAGTTCGACTACCGTCGCCGCCTAGGCCTCGTCTCCAGCGCGCCCAGGTCCATGCCTCGTCCAGCCGCGTCGCCTCGCCTACAGCCGTCGTCTCCCTCTAGCGCGCCCGCGCCCGACCTTCCCTGGCCCTCCTCGTCGCCAGGCCGGACCTCCCCGTCGCCCTGCTGCACCGGCCTGCTATGTTTCACCTCCTCTGCCTCTTCCGTTGCAGAGCATCGCTGCCTCCTCCCGTTGGCCCTCTCCGCCTGCTGCCGTTCTGCAATCACCGGCCGTTGCGGTGTCTCCAACCGCTCCCGTGTCCCGAGCTGCCCTATTGGCCGGCGGCTGAGACCACCTTGTGTGGCCAGAACCACACCAATATGTTGCTTGTTACACTCGCGTTGTGTGTTGCCGTTTCGATTCAAGTACCTCGACGACCCCTGGATTCGCCAAGACCGCCAAGTACCACTACGAACCGCCAAGTACCTCGACGCCCGATGTCAAGTTCGACTACAAGGAGAAACGCCAAGTTCCACTACTGTCGACCTCGGAGACCCTCGACGTCAAGTTCATCTTCGAAACGAGAACACCTACACGGCGACATGTCAAGTACCACTACCGTCGCCGAGGACCCGTGTAATGCAAGCGTCAAGTTCGACTACCGTCACCGTGTACCTCTACGGAATGACTACTTCCCTCTACGAACGTGTACCACGACTCGCGAGAACGACTACTTCCACTACGTCCCTCGACGAACTCGAACCGCTTCGAGAACGAACGTTCCGAAGGTATAACCCAGTGACGATGACCCGTGGAACGCTTGTGGTTGTATGAGATGCTCCACTTGTGTGCTCCGTGCCCGTTTCGTCTTTTGTCATGCTCCTCGGTTGCCTTGTCGCCGACCCGTGGGAACCCGGTGACGGGTTCACCCCACTTTTCTTCTTGCATGACACGCTCTCCGTCATCTTTTGCACCGGTCTCTCAACGAGTTACCGGAACCGAGATGTTGCCGTTGCATCATTTTCAGATCGTTGCCGTGGCACCCTTTCCTTCCACCACGGTGACAATACTTCATTTCTCTTCATGTTAACTTTACTAAAATTGCATAAAACTTGATCATGTCATCCGCATCATGTTAACAACATTAAAATGTGTGCATCGTTGTTTGCCTAAAATTGCTAAACATGCACATGGGGATTTTCCCGGAATCGTTGTTGTTATTTCCGGCCTCATTTAAAATGTCTAAATAGGTAGTTTGTTTTTGCTTCACCTCTTGCCATGTTAACAAACATTTAACCTTGCCTTGTAAATAAACGAGAGTCAACTAAATAAAAAAACAGGTGGTGTTTCGTCAATATGCAACTCGTTGCATATTGACCTCCACTTAACTTGTAGTTTTGTTTGTGCACATTGCCATGCCATGCATAATTAAACCGGACATGCATCATACTTGAATGTGCATCGTATGCCATGTTTATGCTTGTGTGTTTATCGTGTTGTTTGCTTCTTTCCGATTGCTGTTGGGGAACGTAGTATTTAAAAAATTTCTTACGATCACGCAAGATCTATCTACCAGATGCATAGCAACGAGAGGGGAGAGTGTGTCTACGTACCCTCGTAGACCGGGAGCGGAAGCGTCAAGTGATGCGGTTGATGTTGTCGAACTTCTTCGCGATCCAACCGATCAAGCACCGAACGTACGGCACCTCCGCGTTCAGCACACGTTCAGCTTGATGACGTCCCACGAGCTCTTGATCCAGTTGAGCTTCACGGGATAGTTTCGTCAGCACGACGGCGTGTTGACGGATATGATGTGTTCACCTGCGCAGGGCTTCGCCTAAGCTCCGCGACGGTACTACCGAGGTGTGATTCTGTGGAGGGGGGCACCGCACACGGCTAAAACAATTCAACTTGTGTGTCTTTGGGTGCCCCCCTGCCCCCGTATATAAAGGAGCAAGGGAGGAGGGGCCGGCCACCTCCTATGGTGCGGCTAGGGAGGGGACTCCTACTAGGAATAGGATTGCAATCCTATTCCTAGTAGGATTCACCGAAAGGAAGAAGGGGGAAAGGATTAGGAGAGGTGGCGCCCCCCCAATCCTAGTCCAATTAGGATTCCTAGGTGGGGGCGCCGGCCAGCCCTATGGGCTGCCTCTCTCTCACCCTTTAGGCCCACTATGGACCATCCCCTCTCGTAGGGGGTTCCGGTAACCCCCTCCGGCATTCCCGATAAATCCGAAACTTTTCCGGTATACTTCCGGTGTCCGAATATAGCCGTCCAATATATATCAATCTTTATGTCTCGGACATTCCGAGACTCCTCGTCATGTCCGTGATCTCATCCGGGACTCCGAACTACCTTCGGTACATCAATACTCAAAAACTCATAATACCGATCGTCATCAAACGTTAAGCGTGCGGACCCTACGGGTTCGAGAACTATGTAGACATGACCGAGACTCATCTCTGGTTAATAACCAATAGCGGAACCTGGATGTTCATATTGGCTCCTACATATTCTACGAAGATCTTATATCGGTCAGAACCGCATAACAACATACGTTGTTCCTTTTGTCAAACGGTATGTTACTTGCCCGAGATTCGATCGTCGGTATCTCTATACCTAGTTCAATCTCGTTACCGGCAAGTCTCTTTACTCGTTCTGCAACACATCATCTCGTGACTAACTCATTAGTCTTTTGCTTGCAAGGCTTATTGTGATGTGTGTTACCGAGAGGGCCCAGAGATACCTCTCCGACACTCGGAGTGACAAATCCTAATCTTGATCTATGCCAACACCACGAATACTTTCGGAGACACCTGTAGAGCATCTTTATGATCACCCAGTTACGTTGTGACGTTTGATAGCACACAAGGTGTTCCTACGGTATTCGGGAGTTGCATAATCTCATAGTCATAGGAACATGTATAAGTGATGAAGAAAGCAATAGCAGTTAAACTAAACGATCATAGTGCTATGCTAACGGATGGGTCTTGTCCATCACATCATTCTCCTAATGATGTGATCCCGTTGATCAAATGACAACTCATGTCTATGGCTAGGAAACATAACCATCTTTGATCAATGAGCTAGTCTAGTAGAGGCATACTAGGGACTTACTGTTTTGTCTATGTATTCACACATGTATTAAGTTTCCGGTTAATACAATTCTAGCATGAATAATAAACATTTACCATGATATAAGGAAATAAATAATAACTTTATTATTGCCTCTAGGGCATATTTCCTTCAGTCTCCCACTTGCACTAGAGTCAATAATCTAGCTCACATCGCCATGTGATTTAATACCGATAGTTCACATCGTTATGTGACCAACACCCAAAGGGTTTACTAGATTCAATAATCTAGTTCACATCGCTATGCGATTAATACCCAAGAGTAATAAGGTGTGATCATGTTTTGCTTGTGAGAGAAGTTTAGTCAACGGGTCTGTCATATACAGATCCCTATGTATTTCGCAAATTTCTATGTCTACAATGCTCTGCATGGAGCTACTCTAGCTAATTGCTCCCACTTTCAATACGCATCCAGATTGATACTTAGAGTCATCTGGATTTAGTGTCAAAGCTTGCATCTGCGTAACCCTTTACGACGAACTCTTTATCACCTCCATAATCGAGAAATATTTCCTTAGTCATCCAGTTACTAAGGATAATTTTGACCGCTGTAAAGTGATCTACTTCTGGATCACTATTGTACCTCCCTGTCAAACTCTTGGCAAGGTACACAACGTGTTTTGTACACATCATGGCATACTTTATAGAACCTATGGTTGAGGCCTAGGGAATGACTTTCATTCTCTCTATATTTTTCTGCAGTGGTCGGGCATTGAGTCTTACTCAACTTCATACCTTGTAGTACAGGCAAGAACCTTTTTCTTTGACTGATCCATTTTGAAATTCTTCAAAATCTTATCAAGGTATGCACTCATCGAAAGTCTTATCAAGCGTCTTGATCTATCTATATAGATCTTGATGCTCAATATGTAAGCAGCTTCATCGAGGTCTTTCATTGAAAAACTTTTATTCAAATATCCTTTTATGCTATTCAGAAATTCTATATCATTTCCAATTAATAATATGTCATCTACATATAATATTAGAAATGCTACAGAGCTCCCACTCACTTTCTTGTAAATACAGGCTTCTCCAAAAGTCTGTATAAAACCATATGCTTTGATCACCTCATCAAAGTGTATATTCCAACTCCGAGATGCTTGCACCAGTCCATAGATGGATCGGTGGAGTTTGCATACTTTGTTAGCACCTTTTGGATCGACAAAACCTTCTGGTTGCATCATATACAACTCTTCTTTGAGATATCCATTTAGGAATGCAGTTTTGACATCCATTTGCCAGATTTCATAATCATAAAATGCGGCAATTGCTAACATGATTCGGACAGACTTAAGCATCGCTACAGGTGAGAAAGTCTCATCGTAGTCAACTCCTTGAACTTGTCGAAAACCTTTCGTAACAAGTCGAGCTTTGTAAACAGTAATATTACCGTCTGCGTCGGTCTTCCTCTTGAAGATCCATTTATTTTCGATGGCCTGCCGATCATCGGGCAAGTCAACCAAAGTCCATACTTTGTTCTCATACATGGATCCCATCTCAGATTTCATGGCTTCAAGCCATTTTGCGGAATCTGGGCTCATCATCGCTTCCTCATAGTTCGTAGGTTCATCATGGTCTAGTAACATGATTTCCAGAACTGGGTTGCCGTACCACTCTGGTGCGGAACGTACTCTGGTTGATCTACGACGTTCAGTAGAAACTTGATCCGAAGTTTCATGATCATTATCATCAACTTCCTCACTAATTGGTGTAGCAATCACTGGAAAAATTTCCTGTGATGTACTACTTTCCAATATGGGAGAAGGTACAATTACCTCATCAAGTTCTACTTTCCTCCCACTCACTTCTTTCGAGAGAAACTCTTTTTCTAGAAAGGATCCGTTCTTAGCAACGAATATTTTGCCTTCGGATCTGTGATAGAAGGTGTACCCAACAGTCTCTTTTGGGTATCCTATGAAGACACATTTTTCCGACTTGGGATCGAGCTTATCAGGTTGAAGTGTTTTCACATAAGCATCGAAGCCCCAAATTTTAAGAAACGACAACTTTGGTTTCTTGCCAAACCATAGTTCATAAGGTGTCGTATCAACGGATTTAGATGGTGCCCTATTTAACGTGAATGCAGCTGTCTCTAATGCATGACCCAAGATGATAGTGGTAAATCGGTAAGAGACATCATAGATCGCACCATATCTAATAAAGTACGGTTACGACGTTCGGATACACCATTACGTTTTGGTGTTCCAGGTGGCGTGAGTTGTGAAACTATTCCACACTGTTTTAAATGAAGACCAAACTCGTAACTCAAATATTCTCCTCCACGATCAGATCGTAGGAACTTTATTTTCTTGTTACGATGATTCTCTACTTCACTCTGAAATTCTTTGAACTTTTCAAATGTTTCAGACTTGTGTTTCATTAAGTAGATATACCCATATCTGCTCAAATCATCAGTGAAGGTCAGAAAATAACGATACCCGCCGCGAGCATCAACACTCATTGGTCCACATACATCAGTATGTATGATTTCCAACAAATCTGTTGCTCGCTCCATAGTTCCGGAGAACGGAGTTTTAGTCATCTTGCCCATGAGGCATGGTTCGCAAGCACCAAGTGATTCATAATCAAGTGATTCCAAAAGTCCATCTTTATGGAGTTTCTTCATGCGTTTTACACCAATATGACCTAAACGGCAGTGCCACAAATAAGTTGCACTATCATTATTAACCTTGCATCTTTTGGTTTCAATATTATGAATATGTGTATCACACAATCGAGATCCAACAAACTATTTTCATTGGGTGTATGACCATAGAAGGTTTTATTCATGTAAACAGAACAACAATTATTCTCTAACTTACATGAATAACCGTATTGCAATAAACATGATCAAATCATATTCATGCTCAACACAAACACCAAATAACACTTATTTAGGTTCAACACTAATCCCGAAAGTATAGGGAGTGTGCGATGATGATCATATCAATCTTGGAACTGCTTCCAATACACATCGTCACTTCATCCTTTAACTAGTTTATGTTCATTATGCAACTCCCACTTCGAGTTACTACTTTTTAGCAACTAAATCAGTATCAAATACCGAGGGGTTGCTATGAACACTAGTAAAATACACATCAATAAACTGTATATCAAATATACCTTTGTTAACTTTGCCATCCTTCTTATCCGCCAAGTATCTAGGGCAGTTCCGCTTCTAGTGACCATTTCCTTTGCAGTATAAGCACTTAGTTTCAGGCTTGAGTTTAGCTTTGGGTTTCTTCACGGGAGTGACAACTTGTTTGTCATTCTTCTTGAAGTTCCCCTTCTATCTCTTTGCCCTTTACTTGAAACAAGTGGTCTTGTTAACCATCAACAATTGATGCTTTTTCATGATTTCTACCTTCACCGACTTCAGCATCGCGAAGAGCTGGGATTTCCTTTCGTCATCCCTTGCATATTATAGTTCATCACGAAGTTCTACTAACTTGGTGATAGTGACTAGAGAACTTTGTCAATTACTATCTTATCTGGAAGATTAACTCCGACTTGATTAAAGTAATTGTAGTACCCAGACAATCTGAGCACATGCTCACTGGTTGAGCTATTCTCCTCCATCTTGTAGGCAAAGCACTGTCAGAGGTCTTATACCTCTTGACACGGGCATGAGTATGAAATACTAATTTCAACTCTTGGAACATCTTATATGCTCCATCGCGTTCAAAACGTTTTTGAAGTCCCGGTTATAAGCCGTAAAGCATGGTGCACTAAACTATCAAGTAGTCATCATACCGAGCTTTTGTCAAAACGTTCATAACGTCTACATCTGCTCCTGCAATAGGTCTGTCACCTAGCGGTGCATCAAGGACATAATTCTTCTGTGCAGCAATGAGTATAATCCTCAGATCACGGAACAATTCCGCATCATTGCTACTAACATCTTTCAACTTGGTTTTCTCTAGGAACATATGAAAAATAAACAGGGAGTAACATCGCGAGCTATTGATCTACAACATAGATATGCTTATACTACCAGGACTAAGTTCATGATAAATTAAAGTTCAATTAATCATATTACTTAAGAACTCCCACTTAGATAGACATCCCTCTGGTCATCTAAATGATCACGTGATCCAAATCAACTAAACCATGTCCGATCATCACGTGAGATGGAGTAGTTTTCAATGGTGAACATCTTATGTTGATCATATCTACTATATGATTCACGCTCGAACTTTCGGTCTCCAGTGTTACGAGGCCATATCTGTATATGCTAGGCTCGTCAAGTTTAACCCGAGTATTCTGCGTGTGCAAAACTGGCTTACACCCGTTGTATTTGAACGTAGAGCTTATCACACCCGATCATCACGTGGTGTCTCGGCACGACGAACTTTCGCAACGGTGCATACTCAGGGAGAACACTTATACCTTGAAATTTAGTAAGGGATCATCTTATAATGCTACCGTCGTACTAAGCAAAATAAGAAGCATAATAAGATAAACATCACATGCAATCAAAATATGTGACATGATATGGCCATCATCATCTTGTGCTTTTGATCTCCATCTTCAAAGCACCGTCATGATCACCTTCGTCACCGGCTTGACACCTTGATCTCCATCGTAGCATCGTTGTCGTCTCGCCAACTATTGCTTCTACGACTATTGCTACCATTTAGTGATAAAGTAAAGCAATTACATGGCGATTGCATTTCATACAATAAAGCGACAACCATATGGCTCCTGCCAGTTGCCGATAACTTTACAAAACATGATCATCTCATACAAAACCGTATAACTCATCATGTCTTGACCATATCACATCACAACATGCCCTGCAAAAACAAGTTAGACGTCCTCTACTTTGTTTGTTGCAAGTTTTACGTGGCTGCTACGGGCTTAGCAAGACCCGTTCTTACCTACGCATACAAAACCACAACGATGTTTCGTCAAGTATGTGCTGTTTTAACCTTCACAAGGACCGGGCATAGCCACACTTGATTCAGCTAAAGTGAGAGAGACAGACACCCGCCAGTCACCTTTAAGCAACAAGTGCTCGTAACGGTGAAACCAGTCTCGCGTAAGCGTACGCGTAATGTCGGTCCGGGCCGCTTCATCTCACAATACCGCCGAAGCAAAGTATGACATGCTGGTAAGCAGTATGACTAGTATCGTCCACAATCTCATTGTGTTCTACTCGTGCATATCATCTACGCATAGACCTGGCTCATGGTGCCACTGTTGGGGAACGTAGTATTTAAAAATTTTCTTACGATCACGCAAGATCTATCTACCAGATGCATAGCAACGAGAGGGGAGAGTGTGTCTACGTACCCTCGTAGACCGGGAGCGGAAGCGTCAAGTGACGCGGTTGATGTTGTCGAACTTCTTCGCGATCCAACCGATCAAGCACCGAACGTACGGCACCTCCGCGTTCAGCACACGTTCAGCTTGATGACGTCCCACGAGCTCTTGATCCAGTTGAGCTTCACGGGAGAGTTTCGTCAGCACGACGGCGTGTTGACGGATATGATGTGTTCACCTGCGCAGGGCTTCGCCTAAGCTCCGCGACGGTACTACCGAGGTGTGATTCTATGGAGGGGGGCACCGCACACGGCTAAAACAATTCAACTTGTGTGTCTTTGGGTGCCCCCCTGCCCCCGTATATAAAGGAGCAAGGGAGGAGGGGCCGGCCACCTCCTATGGTGCGGCTAGGGAGGGGACTCCTACTAGGAATAGGATTGCAATCCTATTCCTAGTAGGATTCACCGAAAGGAAGAAGGGGGAAAGGATTAGGAGAGGTGGCGCCCCCCCAATCCTAGTCCAACTAGGATTCCTAGGTGGGGGCGCCGGCCAGCCCTATGGGCTGTCTCTCTCTCACCCTTTAGGCCCACTATGGACCATCCCCTCTCGTAGGGGGTTCCGGTAACCCCCTCCGGCATTCCCGATAAATCCGAAACTTTTCCGGTATACTTCCGGTGTCCGAATATAGCCGTCCAATATATCAATCTTTATGTCTCGGACATTCCGAGACTCCTCGTCATGTCCGTGATCTCATCCGGGACTCCGAACTACCTTCGGTACATCAATACTCAAAAACTCATAATACCGATCGTCATCAAACGTTAAGCGTGCGGACCCTACGGGTTCGAGAACTATGTAGACATGACCGAGACTCATCTCTGGTTAATAACCAATAGCAGAACCTGGATGTTCATATTGGCTCCTACATATTCTACGAAGATCTTTTATCGGTCAGAACCGCATAACAACATACGTTGTTCCTTTTGTCAAACGGTATGTTACTTGCCCGAGATTCGATCGTCGGTATCTCTATACCTAGTTCAATCTCGTTACCGGCAAGTCTCTTTACTCGTTCCGTAACACATCATCTCGTGACTAACTCATTAGTCTTTTGCTTGCAAGGCTTATTGTGATGTGTGTTACCGAGAGGGCCCAGAGATACCTCTCCGACACTCGGAGTGACAAATCCTAATCTTGATCTATGCCAACACCACGAATACTTTCGGAGACACCTGTAGAGCATCTTTATGATCACCCAGTTACATTGTGACGTTTGATAGCACACAAGGTGTTCCTACGGTATTCGGGAGTTGCATAATCTCATAGTCATAGGAACATGTATAAGTCATGAAGAAAGCAATAGCAGTTAAACTAAACGATCATAGTGCTATGCTAACGGAAGGGTCTTGTCCATCACATCATTCTCCTAATGATGTGATCCCGTTGATCAAATGACAACTCATGTCTATGGCTAGGAAACATAACCATCTTTGATCAATGAGCTAGTCTAGTAGAGGCATACTAGGGACTTACTGTTTTGTCTATGTATTCACACATGTATTAAGTTTCCGGTTAATACAATTCTAGCATGAATAATAAACATTTATCATGATATAAGGAAATAAATAATAACTTTATTATTGCCTCTAGGGCATATTTCCTTCAATTGCTTCTCTTGTTAGCTTCGGTTTCGTTTCGGAGTTGTGAGGATTCGCTCGACTATGTTGCTCCATCTACTTCATGGACTTGTTCTTCTCCCTTGCGGAATCCCAGGCAAGATGACCATACCCTTGGATACCTTTACTACCATTGCCATGCTTAGTTGTCTCGATGCTATCGTTACATGTCGCGCTACCCATCTTTTATGTCAGCCTCTCCTTGTTGCCATGAAACCTCTAACCTTTGACACCTTCCTAGCAAAACCACTGTTTGGCTATGTTACCCGCTTGCTCAGCCCCTCTTATAGCGTTGTTAGTTGCAGGTGAAGATGAAGTTCGTTCCAGGAGGGAACTTGTTGTTGGAATATCACAATATCTATTATTATTATTAACACACCTATATACTGGGCATGGGTGGAAGGCTTGGCCTTTTGCTCGGTGTTTTGTTCCACTCATGCCACCTTAGGCGCCGATAAACCGGCATTATGTTCCTTGATTTTGCGTTCCTTACACGATGGGTATATGGGGACCCCTTGACACTTCGACTTTGAATAAAACTCCTCCAGCAAGGCCCAACATTGGTTTTAATTTGCCTCATAATAACAACTTAATTAATTAATTAAATTTGCATAGGGGGTCGCGCCCTCGGGATTCTTTTCTACATAGCAGGGGGGCAAGTGCTGATGGTGTTGGTCCCAAACGGGGAGTATGCGGGGCCACCACGGGGAAACTCGAGGATTAGTTTTACTCGTATAATCGCCCATCCGGTCGTGGCCTGAGACGAGATACGCGCGGCTACTATCAGGGTGTCGACACACCTGGAGGTCTTGCTGGACTTGTTTTACCATTGTCGAAATGTCTTGTGCACCGGGATGCCGAGCCTGATCGGATTTCCCTAAGATAAGGGGTGATGATATTATATTTATCACTTCAGCTAATCATGAGAGCTTGTGATGGGCTAAGTTGGGACACCCCTGCAGGGTTATGATCTTTCGAAAGTCGTGCCCGCGGTTATGTGGATGACTGGAATTTGTTAATGTCCGGTTGTAGAAAACTTGTCGGAGGATCTGAAGTAAAACACACGACTGTGTGAGTAACCGTGACTGTCTCTTTTCACTTTGAGAAGAGAACACGGCGGGGTTATGTTTGATTCGTATGTAGTTCAGGATCTTTAGCAATCACCACTAGTTGCGACCGTTTGCGTCGATGCTCATCTTACTCTTGTACTCGTAAGTTAGCCACCATATTATGCTTAGCCGCTGCTGCAACCTCACCACTTTACCTCTTCCTACCCATAAAGCTTTGCTAGTCTTGATACCCATGGTTATGGGATTGCTGAGTCCTCGTGGCTCACAGATACTACAACACCAGATGCAGGTTCAGCCGAGAATGATGCAGGAGCTGGTTCAAGTACTTCGCTGGGAGCTCGATGAAGAGAGTGGTCGTATGCTTGTGACGTTTTCGACGATCAGTAGTGGTTTCTACTAGGGGAGATTCTGACATGTGGCTTTATGTTTTTTTTGGTATCTTTCTTTTGGATCTTCGCCCGTAGTCGGGTTGTGATGTTTTGCTTATGTACTATATTGTGTGACGTGGCGAGTGTAAGCCAACTATCCTTTTGCAATTTCATCCCTATTTTTACATGAGTCGTGCAAAGATACCAAACTTGAGATCATTCCAGAATGGGCTTATACCTTTAAGTCGTGCCTCGACACGTAGGAGGTATAGTCCCATCCTGGGCATTACAAGTTGGTATCAGAGCCTTCTCCGACCTAGAAGCCCCCACTGATTGATCGAATCGTTGACGGTTGAGTCTAGGCACACACTTGAAATTGCTTTGAGTCCTATATATATCGGAGAGTAGGATTTCTTTTACTCCTCATCTCTTTTCACTCTGGTGAGGACTCCTGACGATTACTCTTATCTCTTCTACTCTAAAAAATGCACCAATTTTTTTTTAGGATCACGCGAGTATTGTTTGGATTGTTCCGATGTCTTTGTGACGAGAACATTGTTCTTGATGCCTCCTGTCATTTAGGGGTTGTGGCAGTGTCCCTGGGAGTTGAGCTCCGAGGTGTTGTCATCACAAATATATCGCATCAGTTCTAGAATACTTAAGACGGCCGACATCGAAAACTCTCCTATGCGGTTAGTGGCAAGATAACCCCGACATCACCCAGTACTAGGGAGGTAGTTCGGGAGTATTGCCATAGCTTGTATAGTGGATGTGTTTCGAAGGTCCGAGGTAGACGGTTTCCGGAAATAACTGGTTATGTGTTGAAGGTTGGATACAGCTGGATGTAGGATTAGAGTTGAGTGCGCGGTGCTTCCCCTGTATCCCCAACACCTGATTGCATAACTGGAAACTTTCAGAAATTAATAGGTGGGTTCATCTAGTAGTTCTAGGCATTCTTCCAACGAATGCATGATATGGAGTTCGGGGTTCTACATTCAGTGAAGTGGTTTATGGGTGTTGTTCCGATCGGGAGTTGCATCTTAAAGGGTCCTTGGCTATGCTGATCCGAGGATTGCAAAACCCTTTTGTAACACATTCCATAAGCTTTCAGCACGAATTTGTCAAACGAAGCTTCTATCTTGTATTTGTTCTATCTGCTCCTTGTTGCTTTTATTTACCTTTTGTTCTCCCAAGTGGCTTCTCGTCAAGCTGATGTAGCTATGGAATTCATTCTCCGTTCGAATGATATTGTGAAGATTATGTTGCAACATATCTATCCTTTGTTTTTGTTTTGATTCTGGTATTCGAGTTGCTTCGATGTCAAGTATTGATTCCATACCTTCCTAAGCGGTGTTCTCATATTTCTATGGGAGTGCTAATTCATCTTGACCATCGAGATCTTCATGTTAATCCTTTTCAACCGGTGTGCCTTTGCTTCAAGTTAATCCGATCTTTTCATCATCTGCAAGATCAACTCTCAGTCTTTTCTCAACGGTGTATGTTTCATTCATCCCAAGTTGTCCTTGTTTTCCCCACCCTCCCACCCTTCTTCTTCTCGGAGCAAGAAATTCTCAGATGAAGTATCCATTTTATTCACGTGAGTTCTTCATTCTTTCCTTCAATGTTCTTATCCAGTGATTTATCATGAAGATGCTCAAGAGCTTCAAGTTCATCATTCTTTTGTTCTCAAATTCTGCCGGTGGATGTAATTCAAGATTTCGGTGTTGATCTTATCCTTTTCCTCTTTTCAGAATGCTTTCTTATTCCGGTGCACCAATTAATCATTCTCCTCTTGCTATTCATATCCGGAGTGCTGAAGATTCATAATTCCATTCTTAATCCGTTCAAATTATTTTTGAGGATTGTTATCTTATTCAAGCCATTTAATTCAACCGGTGCAATATCTCTTAAGCAATCTTTTTTTCAACGGTGATTTCTTTTGAGTGGGCCCTAACCCACAGGTCTTTTCCCAGGATCTTACCTGACTCTTCTATTTGTCCGGAGTTATACTCAAATTCTTTTCAAAGTGTGACGTAAGAATGATCTCCATCAGTCACATGCCTTCTCCAAGATCGCTTTCAAATTCTTTTTCATCATTGGTTCAACCTTTTTAATTCTTCATTCCGGAGCGCTCAACAATTCTTATGGCATTTCTCGTCTTCATTCTCAACATTTGGAGATCGGAGAAGAGTTTCTCTTAATCTTGGTCGTTCTCTTGATGAGTTGTGGTTCTAGCTTCATGCCATCCTCATTATTGTTCCGTTTGTGAGGAATTCTTTTTATACCCGTCCGAAGCATTTTATGAATTCTTTTCTTTGTGTTCCTCCGAAGGCCATCATTTCAGAATATTTCTTCGTTCCCAGTTTTCAACTTGTCCTTCAAATATTCTTCATTAATACCTCTTCGTTCGTCTCCATATTCTTACGGTGGTTCATTCAAGTTTACTCTTCCTTGTTATCATATCAATTCATTTGTTCTTTTCATAATCCTACCGGTGAGTCGTCCAAGATTATTCTCAAGTTTGGCCATATCTCTCTCCAATCCTTTTCAAGAAGAATAAGTAGTAGGCCTAATCCGTTGGTTGTCATCAATTTAATTTGATGAAGGATAAGCATACAATAAATCTTATTCTTATTTCCTCGAGTGATTAATCTCTTTTTTCCGGAGCTTGTTCACCATATCATATTCTCGGTTCTAAGTTATTCATCTTGTTTTCCGGAGCTCCAAATAATTTCAATTATATCATTTCAAACCGCAATCTAATTCATCGCAGGCCTTGAATCTTATTCTTTTCATCTTTCACTTTTCATGCTTCATTACCGGAGTTTTCATGGTGGTTCATCAAGATTTAATTCATCCTCGAAGTCTTCATCAAGATTCTTGTTGGAGCTCAAGCATTCTTCATTATGCTTTCCAATTGCAATTCTTTCTACCTTATCTTTTCAGATGGTGTTATGTCATTCTTGAAAATTCCTTCATGTTTTATGATTCACAAGTTATCAAGAATGAGATATTTAAAACCATCATTTTCTTTGTTCAGGAGATCTTTTCCAACCATTCAATTATTCGTTGGAGTCATCTTGGGTTATAATTCACCGAAAAGCTTTCCCTGAGAATTGTTGCTATTATGGTGTTTATAAATGACCCAAGTTCTTCATTTATCCTTCTGGTGAAATAAGTTTATCGTCTCCTTGTTGATCTCAATCCAAGCAATTCGTTTCTGTTAGTGGCTGGTTGTCACCTCTTAATTTTGAGATGTTTTCCATAAGCCCACAACGAGCTTATTCTTTTCGTTGTTGATTTTTCCAACAAATCCATTCAACCTTCTTCGTAAGTATGATTCGCAATTCTTTTTGAGAGAAGTTGTCATATTTTTCTCCGTTCATTTCTTTCATGGATCTATAGTCTATTTTTTTGTTCCGGAGGCATTGTAATATTGCTCTCTTCGTCCCATCATCTTGCCATATCAAAATCATATTCTTCCCTTGCTTGTCTATTTAACAGGAGTGTCGGGACCTCCATTCAAATTCCCTCATCTTATCAAGTTTTGCCTCTCTTTTCAACCGGAGTGCTGTCTGAATCCTTCTTACCCCTCGTGCCATTCTTTCAATTGTTTCGGAGGCAGTGTGCTGTTGACTTCATAAAGTATCATTCCATCTCCTCAAGTTCATGTTCAATTCCTTCCATTTTCAGTCGGAGTGCTGTCCGAATCATGTAATTCTTATTCCTTGGCTATACCATTGTGGTTTCATATTCTTTTGGTTCATAAGCTCTTGTTTCATGTCTTCCAACCTACAAGGTTCTCATAATGTTCCTTGTTCCTCTTTTCTAACGGAGTATTTTCATCTTCGTTCATCTCCATTGTATTCTTTATTCAACTTGTTTAACCTCTCAAGGTTCATGGTTTCACTCGTCTGTCAAAGAAGCAACTTTGTTTTACCTCTTCCTCTTCCGTTTTTTTACCCGGTGCCATCTCTAGGATCTCAGGTCCAGATCCTCTGTTAGTGTGGGAGAGTTGTGACGCCCGAAGACCGACGTCCCAGAAGATTCCAGATGTTCCGGGTTCTTCCGTGTGTTTCATTTGTGTTTGTGTTATTTATTTTGCATTGCATCATGTCATCATGCCATCATGTCGTTAATCTTTTGCATCTCAACTTAAATAAATTGTGTGGACCTTCGGTCCATTTAAATCGAGGGAAGGATGACTTTTCTTTATAACATATCCTCCTAATATTATGGAGCTATTATAAATAATTATTCCAATTGTTTGGATATTCACCAACACACACTTGCATATTTTCCCCATGCCTTCTCTTTCTCTTTCCTTGCCTCAAACCTTGCCAAGTTTTCCTTTTCCTTTTATCGAGGTTCCTCCAAAAATTTGAACATTTTTGGACACTTCAAAAATCAAGTCTTAGTTCAAACCCATTTGAATTAAATTCAAATATGCTTGAATTATATTTTTTTTCGTTCATGCCATTTCTATTTTTCCGGACCGCGCTCATTTTATGAGCCCGAGAAAAATAACCTCTTGTTCAAACTCTGTCGTAACCCTTCCTTCTCTTTTCTCTTCTTGCTATTTTTCCCTCTTTCTTCTTTTCCTTCTGTTTTTTTCTTGGAAATAAGAGAGAGAGGAGCTGAGGCCCAGCTGGCTGCCCAGCCAGGCCGACCGCGCCTCCTAGCCCATCAGGCCCTTTCTTTCCCCAACCCTAAGCCCAACCTCACCTCTCGCAGCTCTCCCCTCGTCCTCCAGTGCGCCGCACCCTCGTCCCCTCTGCCCCGATCCCATCAAACTCGACCCCCTCCTCTCGATCTCCCTCTCCCTCTCGCTCCCCAGCGCATCACCCCGCCGGCCGCAGGTCGCCGTCTCCCTCCAGCGCCTGCGGGCCTCCTCCGCCTCGCAAGTACCTCGTCGCCTGGCTCCTCGACGCCCACCACCTCGCCTAGCTCGCCGAGGGGAGGGGCCCCTCGGGCAGCCCGGCCGGCCAGGAGTTCGACTACCGTCCCCGCCTACAGCCGTCGTCTCCCTCCAGCGCGCCTGCGCCCGACCTTCCTTGGCCCTCCTCGTCGCCAGGCCGGACCTCCCCGTCGTCCTGCTGCACCGGCCTGCTATGTTTCGCCTCCTCTGCCTCTTCCGTTGCAGAGCATCGCTGCCTCCTCCCGTCGGCCCTCTCCGCCTGCTGCCGTTCTGCCATCACCGGCCGTCGCGGTGTATCCAACCGCTCCCGTGTCCCGAGCTGCCCTATTGGCCGGCGGCTGACACCACCTTGTGTGGCCAGAACCACACCAATCTGTTGCTTGTTACACTCGCGTTGTGTGTTGCCGTTTCGATTCAAGTACCTCGACGACCCCTGGATTCGCCAAGACCGCCAAGTACCACTACGAACCGCCAAGTACCTCGACGACCGATGTCAAGTTCGACTACAAGGAGAAACGCCAAGTTCCACTACCGTCGACCTCGGAGACCCTCGACGTCAAGTTCATCTTCGAAACGAGAACACCTACACGGCGACATGTCAAGTACCACTACCGTCGCCGAGGACCCGTGTAATGCAAGCGTCAAGTTCGACTACCGTCGCCGTGTACCTCTACGGAACGACTACTTCCCTCTACGAACGTGTACCACGACTCGCGAGAACGACTACTTCCACTACGTCCCTCGACGAACTCGAACCGCTTCGAGAACGAATGTTCCGAAGGTATAACCCCGTGACGATGACCCGTGGAACGCTTGTGGTTGTATGAGATGCTCCACTTGTGTGCTCCGTGCCCGTTTCGTCTTTTGTCATGCTCCTCGGTTGCCTCGTCGCCGACCCGTGGGAACCCGGTGACGGGATCACCCCACTTTTCTTCTCGCATGACACGCTCTCCGTCATCTTTTGCACCGGTCTCTCAACGAGTTACCAGAACCGAGATGTTGCCGTTGCATCATTTTCGGATCGTTGCCGTGGCACCCTTTCCTTCCACCACGGTGACAATACTTCATATCTCTTCATGTTAACTTTACTAAAATTGCATAAAACTTGATCATTTCATCTGCATCATGTTAACAACATTAAAATGTGTGCATCGTTGTTTGCCTAAAATTGCTAAACATGCACATGGGGATTTTCCCGGAATCGTTGTTGTAATTTCCGGCCTCATTAAAAATGTCTAAATAGGTAGTTTGTTTTTGCTTCACCTCTTGCCATGTTAACAAACATTTAACCTTGCCTTGTAAATAAATGAGAGTCAACTAAATAAAAAAAACATGTGGTGTTTTGTCAATATGCAACTCGTTGCATATTGAGCTCCACTTAACTTGTAGTTTTGTTTGAGCACATTGCCATGCCATGCATAATTAAACCGGACATGCATCATACTTGAATGTGCATCGTATGCCATGTTTATGCTTGTGTGTTTACCGTGTTGTTTGCTTCTTTCCGATTGCTTCTCTTGTTAGCTTCGGTTTCGTTCCGGAGTTGTGAGGATTCGCTCGACTATGTTGCTCCGTCTACTTCATGGACTTGTTCTTCTCCCTTGCGGAATCCCAGGCAAGATGACCATACCCTTGGATATCTTTACTACCATTGCCATGCTTAGTTGTCTCGATGCTATCGTTACATGTCGCGCTACCCATCTTTTAAGTCAGCCTCTCCTTGTTGCCATGAAACCTCTAACCTTTGACACCTTCCTAGCAAAACCACTATTTGGCTATGTTATCCGCTTGCTCAGCCCCTCTTATAGCGTTGTTAGTTGCAGGTGAAGATGAAGTTCGTTCCAGGAGGGAACTTGTTGTTGGAATATCACAATATCTATTATTATTATTAACACACCTATATAATGGGCATGGGTGGAAGGCTTGGCCTTTTTCTTGGTGTTTTGTTCCACTCATGCCACCTTAGGCGCCGATAAACCGGCATTATGTTCCTTGATTTTGCGTTCCTTACACGATGGGTATATGGGGACCCCTTGAGACTTCGACTTTGAATAAAACTCCTCCAGCAAGGCCCAACATTGGTTTTAATTTGCCTCATAATAACAACTTAATTAATTAATTAAATTTGCATAGGGGGTCGCGCCCTCGGGATTATTTTCTACATAGCAGGGGGGCCAGTGCTGATGGTGTTGGTCCCAAACGGGGAGTATGCGGGGCCACCACGGGGAAACTCGAGGATTGGTTTTACTCGTATAATCACCCATCCGGTCGTGGCCTGAGACGAGATACGCACGGCTACTATCAGGGTGTCGACACACCGGGAGGTCTTGCTGGACTTGTTTTACCATTGTCGAAATGTCTTGTGCACCGGGATGCCGAGCCTGATAGGATTTCCCTAAGATAAGGGGTGATGATATTATATTTATCACTTCAGCTAATCGTGAGAGCTTGTGATGGGCTAAGTTGGGACACCCCTGCAGGGTTATGATCTTTCGAAAGCCGTGCCCGCGGTTATGTGGCAGATGGGAATTTGTTAATGTCCGGTTGTAGAAAACTTGTCAGAGGATCCGAAGTAAAACACACAACTGTGTGAGTAACCGTGACTGTCTCTTTTCACTTTGAGAAGAGAACACGGTGGGGTTATGTTTGATTTGTATGTAGTTCAGGATCTTTAGCGATCACCACTAGTTGCGACCGTTTGCGTAGATGCTCATCTTACTCTTGTACTCGTAAGTTAGCCACCATATTATGCTTAGCCGCTGCTGCAACCTCACCACTTTACCACTTCCTACCCACAAAGCTTTGCTAGTCTTGATACCCATGGTTATGGGATTGCTGAGTCCTCGTGGCTCACAGATACTACAACACCAGATGCAGGTTCAGCCGAGAATGATGCAGGAGCTGGTTCAAGTACTTCGCTGGGAGCTCGATGAAGAGAGTGGACGTATGCTTGTGACGTTTTCGACGATCAGTAGTGGTTTCTACTAGGGGCGATTCTGACCTATGGCTTTATGTTTTTTTTTTTGTTATCTTTCTTTTGGATCTTCGCCCGTAGTCGGGTTGTGATGTTTTGAATGATGTTTTGCTTATGTAATGTATTGTGTGACGTGGTGAGTGTAAGCCAACTATCCTTTTGCAATTTCATCCCTATTTTTACATGAGTCGTGCAAAGATACCAAACTTGAGATCATTCCAGAATGGGCTTATACCTTTAAGTCGTGCCTCGACACGTAGGAGGTATAGTCCCATCCTGGGCATTATAAGTAAATAGGAGATAAATTGGGGATTGCCAATCAAAGTAATACCATAACAGTGGGACAAAGACAGTATCTCAACTATTCTATTACAAGGCCCAGAAGAATATCAGTTTCTTGCAAAAGTATTTCAGCACATAAAGATTAAACCGGAGCCGGTTTAGGATTCTTCTTCAGCTCGCTGTGAAGACTGAGGGTCAGCTTGCTCCGGCTCTTCGTCGGCTTCTGACAGCTGCTGGAAATCAGGAGTGCTCCAGTCAATCTTGGCAAGGGCGCGGAAATATCCTTCATCGTTTATGAGGTCTGACGGATCAATGTCAGGAGCGAAGGTATGCTTACGAACGGGTGGGATCAGATTTTCGGTGTCATAAACCGGCCGCTCCACCCGCGCATTCTCTATATCATAACCCGGATGATACCTTGCTAAGTCCGCTTCATCAGCAAGCTTACTGGCAAGAGGGCGCATGTCTTTGGTTATAGAGCGAAGATCTTCAGAAGAGAAGGCTGACCCATCTTCTTTCATGCTGGGATAACCATTCATGGCCTCCACCGGATCAAAATCGGGAACCCACGCCTTGGCCCGGGTTAACGCCATGAGAGAGCCAGCTCTTGCAGCAGATTTCTTCACTTCAACAAGTCGGGCAGGCAAGATAGATAACTTCTCCAGAGTACCTTGGATAGTGGTCGGCGTCGGTTTATTGTGCGACATAGCACTGATGGCTCTCTGAGCACCAGAGTAGAGTTGTTCCACCAAGGTATAAGCACCTTTCAGTTTCCTCCGTACATCATCTCCAAGATGAGTTACGCGCCTCCCTGTATACAATTGGTGAGTTAAACCGGAGCAGTATAAGATTGCAAGGATACTGACCGAAGATATGAAGACAGGTACAAACATATGAAGACAGGTACTCACCGAAGATAGCAGATGTCATATCGTCTATATGCTGCTTTAACCCGGATAACTCATGCGTCACCGGTTGAAAGCAGCCTCATCATCCTTTGCTCTCTTTTCTAAAGCAGCCCTTTGCACCTCCCACGTGGACCGCTCCGCTTCAAAGTCCTTCTTGAGTTTCTCCTTAGCTTTAGTTGAAGTAGTTTCCTGGAAGGCCAAGTTATTCCGGAGTTCAGTTGCCTTCGAAGATCTCCGGTTCAAGTCAGCCTGCAGGAAAAAGAAAGTGTTAGAAGAACAGTTCAATCAAAAGTCTCAAGCACATAACAAATTATGCACTCGACACTTGGGGGCTAATGTACAATTGAAGTGAAAGAAAGCAACTTTTTCAGACAAGTCCCAAGCACATAACATGTTATGCCCTTGGCACTTGGGGGCTAATGTAAGTTCATTCTCAGACATAAGAGAAGTCCCGGTTCACCTACAATGAAGTAAACCGGCACTTGGGGGCTACTATGGCCTAAGGGTATAATTGCAAGATACAAGCAGAAATGAAAGGCAAAAGGAAAGAAATTACCTCATATTTTTCCTTCATCATGTTGACCAAACCGGCTTCATGGTCGCGGCTGGTGAAGAGCCGGTTCAGATACCCAGAGTGGAGCTCCTGGGCACTAAGCTGCGTGTAACTTGACAAGTCTGTGCTCCACTTGCCTTTGTCTTGTTGAAACTTTTTCTCCTTGGCAGTGTGTCTAGCCAAGACAACAGGCTTCGTGGGAGCAGAGAAACCTATACCAGTAATCTCAACATCTTCTGTTGAGGCAGCAGTTGGCCTGGGCGGATCATCAGTGATAGCAAGATTGGTCTGCGCCGGACTCACAGCAGTCGGACTAGCCCGAGGAGGACTAACCCGGACAGGGCTGGCCGGTTCAGCTGTGTTCTCCATAGCGTCACCCCCTGGAGCAGCAAGATCTTCTTGATCCATTGGGGAAGGATCATTGAGCAGAACTTCAGTGTTCTCTTCCAGAGGATTGGCTGTTTCAACATCCTCCGCCGGTTCAGAAATGTTCCCGGCTGCCGGTTTATTTAACTTCGCCTTTTTGCTAGGCTTAGGCATGCTGATAAGATTAAAAGAGTGATGAAATTCACAAAGTCAAAATGGAAAGGTAAACCGGACATTTGAAAAGATGACTTACCCAGGAACGGTCTTAAGCACCGGAATTTGAGTAGCAGTTGACTTGCCGGAAGAAGACAGAGGAGCTTCCTGATAGTTGGGATCAGACGGTTTAAGAGGTTTGCGGATAAGACCTGCTTTTGGATCAAGAAGGGTTGGAGTAAGAAAAACCTCTGAGCGGCGTCTACGAGCTGGCGTGTGGGGTAACCCGGATGATTCAACCACGTGACCACAGTGGCGTGTGGTCCGGCCAGCCTCATGTTGTTGTTTCTTCAAAAGAAAGTCAGGATCCAGTTGAGCATAAGGGTGAGAAAAGGGATATTTCCGAGCTACCCGGCGAATCTTGGGTGGCAACGTTTCTGAATCAGATGAGAGAGAAATTACCTCAACTTCATCTGCTTTACTTCCCTCCGCCGGATCCTGGGAAAAGACATTATTGACATAAATTGTGACACCCCGAGACCGGTGCGCCAGGTGTCAGCTAGTTATTCGTTGTCAGTGCCATGTCATCTGCTTGCGTGTTGCATCTTGCCATGTCATCATGTGTGTTGCATCAGTATGTTTTCAAAACTTGCATCCGCCTGAGTCCCCTCGTCCTTTCCGTTGTCCGCTCTGAGCCCAGACACACTTGCACGCGCCTGCGGTGCCTCCGAATATTTATTTTATAAGTGGCCGAAATTTTTTCTCGGAATGGGTTGAAACTTGGCGTGTGGTCTTATTCTAGTGTAGACAGGCCGCCTGCCAAATTTCATCGCATTCGGAGCTCGTTTGATAGCCCAAAGGATATATATAGCGGCACTAGTTGCCGATTTAATCGTCAGACGTTTTCGGTCTCCGAGGGCCTCTTTTCCCTTCTCTCTTCTCTGCCCAAGGCCCCTCCTACACAGCCCACTACCTCCTCTAGGCCCATCCTACCACCTCTCTCTGTCCGGAGCCGTCCGATTCGATCGGAGGGTCCAAAATCATTACTAGACCCCAAACCCTAGCCATTTTTCCCTATATATAAGTTCCCCTAGTCCATTTTTGGACACCCCTAAGCTAATCTGGCCATTTCCTTAACCCCTAGCCCCCTCAACCTCGTAAATCGTGCATCCAGCCTTCCCCACGCAGCCGCCGCCGCCTCCTCCTTGATTTCCGTCGCCGGCCACCTCACAGCCCGCCACGTGGCACTCCGCCACTGGCTAGCGCCATCTCCAGCCTCGCTGCGGCCACTCTCCGGACACCACGCGTCCAGGCTGCCTTCTCCCACCGCGCCAGGCCCTGCGAGCCCAGATCGCGGCCCGCCGGAGCCCATCTGGGCCGGATCGAGCTGCCGTCGGCCGAGTTCGTCCCGAGCTCGCTCTGTTCCCCGCCCGCACCAACTATCGTCGCCCGTGCCTCCGGTGACCCCGCCGCCAGCTACCGGAGGGCAGCACCGCCTCCCTCTCCCCGTCGCATCTCCTCCCCGCGCGCCTAAGCCATCGCCGACGCCTCGCGCAGTGCCCGCATCACCGGCGATAGAGCCCCGCCGCCGCGCGCGAGTTTCCCCGTCGGCCTCCTGTTTTGCCTCTGCGCGGCCACACGACCTCGCCGGCGCCGTTTCCTCGCCGCCACCGGCCGGATCCGATGCCCGGAGGCCTGATCCGCCAGATCCCAGCCTCTCTGCCGCCCCAGTGCGTCCTCGCTGGTGTCGAACTTCGCTTCGTTGGCGCTGACCGACTCCTCGCCGGGCCGGACATGTCCGGGAGGAGCCCGGACATGTCCGCCTTCTTCCCTTCTGTGCCACTGCCCCGCGGGTCCCGCCGCCAGAAGTGTCCGCTGCCTTCCGACATGTCCGTTTCCCGAGGTGCTGTTTTTGTCTAAGTCCCCAAGTTTTGTACTATTCTGATGCATATTTTGAATGGCTGTAATTATTTGTGTGTATGTCCGAATTGAGTGTATGATATGTCAAAATGATCGTGGTGATATGCTCTACACTTTGTTCCATTGTGCCATGCTCATTTGAGTTCATCTAGATGCTCTAATCTCTGTTGCAAGAGTGCTACTTGATATAAACTGCTGCTACTTGTTATTTTGTTGCCATGTTTGAGATGTGATAACTTGATGCATGTTTATCCAAATGATGCATATGATATGTCAAAATGTTCATCATGAGATGCTCTACATGTTGGTTGATATAGCATGCTTGTTTGAGTTCATATCGCCATGTTTATCTCTGTTGCAAAAGTGCATTTGGTTGTTATGTTCTGAAACTTGTTACGAGATGCCTAGTTGAGGAGCTCGTTGCTATTGTTGTGTTTGTCCCCTTGCCACATGCCTAGATGTTTTAGAATCTCCATGATGTGTTCTTTGTTGTGGTGCAAACCATTTGCCATGATATGCCTTGTGTTGACTTAAACATGCTTGTAAACATGCCATGTTGTTATTGCTGTTTTAACACTTAGTGAAATTTCACTAAGTCTGGAATCTGTAATATCCTGATGCTATGTTTGCTTGATGTCCTAGGCCAATCCATGTTAGTTTTGGGGTGGCCTTTGATCATTACTTGTTGTATATGTTGTTGTCTATCCATTCATGCCCTCACTTGCTCTTTTGGCCTGCTGTAGCTTATTTAATTCTTGCTCCCAAGTTGCTATAAAATATTTCTGTCAGGTTTTTAGTGTCATGATCAAAATGTTGTAGCTAGTTGCTATTGATCCATTCCTCCTATGGAGTTGCTCCAATGGAGTTGTTTTCTGTAGGATATGTCTACTTCATGTCCATGCTTCTTGTCACCATGTTTGAGTGTTGTAGCATATATTTACCTTGCTCCAAAGTTGCTATGTGGCTGTTAACTTCAGCTTGTTGTTATATCTTGTTTCATGTGTATCGTTTAGCCCGTTGCTCCGTTTTGAGTGTTCCTTATATGAAACTTGTGTGATTTTGCATGTAGAATCATAATATTATATTGTTTTCATGTTTGGAGTGAGTTTGCTTGATGTTTGGGTGCATCTTGCACCGTTTGTTGGAAATATGCCCTAGAGGCAATAATAAAAGTATCATTATTATATTTCCTTGTTCATGATAATCGTCTGGTATTCATGCTTGAATTGTATTGTACGGAAACAACGATACATGTGTGAATACATAGACCACAATGAGTCCCTGGTGAGCCTCTAGTTACCAGCTCGTTGATCAACAGATGGTCACGGTTTCCTGATCATGGACATGGGATGTCGGTGATAACGGGATCACATCATTAGGAGAATGATGTGATGGACAAGACCCAATCCTGAGCATAGCACGAGATCGTATAGTTCGCAATGCATAAGCTTTTCGGTGTCAAGTATTTATTCCTTAGACCATGAGGTTGTACAACTCCCGGATGCCGTAGGAATACTTTGGGTGTGCCAAACGTCACAACATAACGGGGTGGCTATAAAGGTACGCATCGGGTATCTCCGAAAGTGTCTGTTGAGTTGGTACGAACCGAGACTGGGATGTTGTCACTCCGTATGACGGAGAGGTACCTCTGGGCCCACTCGGTAAGACATCATCATAATGAGCTCAATGTGACAGAGTGGGCCCAGAGGTACCTCTCCGTCATACGGAGTGACAACATCCCAGTCTCGGTTCGTACCAACTCAACAGACACTTTCGGAGATACCCGATGCGTACCTTTATAGCCACCCAGTTATGTTGTGACGTTTGGCACACCCAAAGTATTCCTACGGCATGATGAGGGATGATGGATTACGGATCGAGTAAAGAGACTTGCCATGACGAGATTGAACAAGGTATCGGGAATACCGACGATCGAATCTCGGGCAAGTACCGTACCGATGGACAAAGGGAATAACATACGGGATTGAGTGAATCCTTGACACGGTGGTTCATCCGATGAAGATCATCGAGGAACACGTGGGAACCAACATGGGTATCCAGATCCCGCTGTTGGTTATTGACCGGAGAGTCGTCTCGGTCATGTCCACGTGTCTCCCGAACCCGTAGGGTCTACACACTTAAGGTTCGGTAATGCTAGGGTCGTAGAGATACATGCACGTGGAAACCCGAAAGTTGTTCGGACTTCCGGATGAGATCCCGGACGTCACGAGGAGTTCCGGAATGGTCCGGAGGTAAAGATTGATATATAGGAAGTCAGGTTTCGGCCATCGGGTGATCTCCGGGGGTCACCGGGAGCGTCCCGGGACCACCGGAGGGGCCCCGGGGGTCCACCGGCTGGGGCCACCCATCCCGGTGGGGCCCCTAGGCCGCAAGGGGAAGTGTCCAGCCCTAATGGGCTGGCACACCACTAGGGACCCACCGCCCCATGCGCCTAGGGTTGAAACCCTAAGGGGGAGGGGGCGCCCCACTAGCCTTGGGGGCAAGGAACCCCCCTTGGCCGCCGCCCTGATACGTCTCAAACGTATCTACTTTTCCAAACACTTTTGATATTGTTTTGACCTCATTCTTGCATGATTTGGACTAAACTAACCCGGACTGACGCTGTTTTCAGCAGAGCTGCCTGTATGGTTTATTTGTGTGCAGGAAAATGGATTTTTAAGCATCTAAGAAAAATCCACGAAAAATCATGAAAAATCCACGCACCCGAAGAAACAACATACCAGAAGTGGGGCCAGAGGGGGGCCAGGGGGTGCCCAGGCGCCCTGTGGGTGCGCCCCCCCTGGGTCGCGCCGGGGGGGCGCCTGGGTGGGGCCTACACCCCCTGGTGCCCTACTTTAGCCCGTATTTTTTCCTCCGAGGCAGAAACCCCAGATCGGGAGTCCTTTCGCTGTTTCTCGTCGCGGAGCCGCCGCCACCCTCTGTTCTTCTTCGGGAGGGCTAATCTGGAGGCTGATTTGGCCTCCGGAGAGGGGAGATCGTCGCCATCGTCATCATCATCACCACTCCATCATCCCTCCATGACTTCCCCCTTCATGTGTGAGTAATTCCCTTGCTGTAGGCGAAGGGGGTGGTAGGGATTGGATGAGTTAGATCATGTAATAGTTCGTCAGATTGTTGGGGGCATGTTGCCTATCATCTAGTATGGTGTTTATCATCTTTGCTACACCTTGTTATTCTTAATGCTTGACACTTAGGGCCCGAGTGCCATGATTTCAGATCTGAACCATATGTGTTTGCATGAATATATTTGTGTTCTTGATCCTATCTATGAGTTGTATGCACCTGTTACGGTTCGGAACCGGCGATCCCAAAGGTGACAGCTTGGGACACCAAAGGGGATGGACCGTAGTTTGAGGATTACATGTATCCATTGAGTTCATTGCTTTGTTCCGGTGCTCTTTGACAGGAGCACCTTAATATCCATTAGTTCCTTTTGGCCCCGTTCGTAGCGGGATGGTAGGACAAAAGATGTTGTGCAAGTTCTTATTGCAAGCACGTACAACTACATACGGGATACATGCCTAATGTTTGATATTTGCCTAGATGATCATTACTTTTCCGTGTGCCGTGCCCCGAGTTAGAAACTATCTCATCCATGCAACGCCCAACCATCCATCTCCCTAGCCTACAGTATTTTAAACCTTGTTTGTCACTAGTTGCCACTTTTGCCATTTACTACTGCTATTTACTTTTGCTATTTACTTTTACTATTACTATCATCACTATCATATCACCGTTACCGCTTATCTTTCGTTGCAATTAGTATATTTCAGGTGCGGTTGAATTGACAACTCAACTGTTAAAGCTTATAAATACTCTTTGGCTTCCCGTGTGTCGAATCAATAAATTGGGTTATTCTTACCCGCGAAGACTATCTCGATCCCTTATGGTTGAGGGTTATCAAGTACCGTTTTCTGGCGCCGTTGCCGGGGAGCATAGCAATATTTACAAGTCTACTTGAGATATCCTACCTGCTGCACTTTATTCATTATGGGTAAGAAAGGAGACCCCAAGGTTCCGATCTTACGATCCACTACAAGAAGAGGTACTGCTCTGAGCACTAGTGGTACACTTGATTCACCTTCTGTCATGAGTAAGTTTGCCTCACCACCACCACATGATGCTCCTACTGAATCTGTTTCTATGTCTGATACACTTGATGATGCTTCTACTACTTTTGATGATGATATTAGTTCACTTGGTTATGCTCTTGAGAAACAAATTACTGCTGCTGCTGAAAAATGTGGAATTGAACTTCCTGTTACTCGCTACCCTATTGGTGAAACTTATGATTTTCCTTAATTGAGTAAACTCTAGGAGAGGCTCCTTGATGATGATTACTATATACTTGATGGAGATTTGTGCAAGGAACTGACAGAGTTTGCCGGCTCTGACCCTGAAACTATTAAGAAAATATTTGAAAAACACTCTTTGAAAAACAAAACCGTTCCTAATCCTGAGTTTGCTACATCTCCTATATGCATTGATGATCCTGATTTTGATTTCTCTGTTGATCTTTCACTTATACCTATGGTTGAAGCTGACCCCTTTTATGGCAGAGAAAATGATGATGCTATTGCACACCTAACTTAACTTGGTGAACTAGGCAGCCTATTTACCACATATGAGAAGATACGCTACTTTTATGTGACAAAACTTCTTCCTTTCTCGTTGAAGGAAGGTGCTAAAGCATGGTATGATTCACTCCCATGCGGTTCTATTAAGAGTCCTCAGGACCTAGCTCACTCTTTTGTTGATAAATACTTTCCTGCTCATATGCAACATGCTGCTTTACAAAGAATTTATAACTTTAAACAGTTGCAGGATGAGTCCCTCCCTAAAGCTTGGGGGAGGTACTGCAGTTTGATTCAGGCTAGACCAGGACATGGAGTTCCTAAGAATGAATTAATTGATATATTCTATGCTGGTTTAACTGATGACTCTATGTCCTATCTGGACAATTGTGCTGGTTGTGTTTTCAGGAAAAGAACACCGGACGACGCGGAAGAACTAATGGGCAGGATTGCCAAAAACTATGAAGATTGGTCCGTCCTTGAACCACCTCCACCAACAAAGAAGAGGGGCATGTTTGTCCTAAGCCCCGAGGATATGCGAGAAGCAAAGAAGTCTATCAAAGAGAAAGGTATTAAAGCTGAAGACGTGAAGAATCTACCCCCTATTGAGAAGTTGTGTGAGCCTACCACTCACCCTCCTATGGTAGAGGTACACTCTCTTTTAGATTTCAACGAAAGTGACATCCCTCATGGTAAGCCTCCTGATCAATGTTTAGATGAGTTTGATAATTTTATTATGAAACAGAATCATTTTAATGAGAGGATAGAAAGTCAGTTGCATGATAATTCCCTTGCTATCAAAAAGTTGCTTGGTGTTTTAGATAGAACAGTTAATGATGTTCAGTGTCTTGTGAAGCATTTTCATATGGTTCAAACTCAGCTTGATCAAATTTCTAATGTGCAAAGAGATGCATTTGCTAACAATGCCAAACAAGATAAATTGCAGGCTTTTGGGATTAAGACCCGAGGAGGAACTAGTACCCAAGATCCTCTTTATCCAGAGGGACATCCGAAGAGAATCGAGCAAGATTCTCAAATGCAGGAAGAAGAAATTGCTGTCTCTCCAAATAAGAAAAAGAAACATAAAGAGACTGACAATTCTAATGATCCTATTGCAGATGAAGAGCCAGCTATTGATCCCAACAGTGTATCTATCTCCGATGCTGATACTGAAGACGGTGCTGAACCTGAAGGTAATAATAATGAGAAGAATGATCCACCTGAAGTTCGAGAAGAAGAAGCACCTGACAAACATAAGAGGTACACTAAAGAAGACTTCATCGCAAGGAAACATGGGAAGGAGAAAGAACCATGGGTACAGAAACCCATGCCCTTTCCAGGTAAGTCCATCAAATCTAAAGAAGAAGAGCATTATAATAAGTTTTGTGAATGGATTAAACCTCTTTTTCTTCAAATACCTTTGACTGATGCTATTAAGTTACTCCCGTATTCAAAATATATGAAAGATATTGTCACTAACAAAAGAAAAGTTCCTAATGATGCAATATCTACTATGCTTGCTAACTATTCTTTCAGTGGAAAGATTCCTGAGAAGCTCGGTGATCCAGGTATACCCACCATCCCTTGCTCCATAAAGAATAATTATGTCAAAACTGCTTTATGTGATCTTGGAGCAGGAGTGAGTGTTATGCCTCTCTCTCTTTACGAGAGGCTTTGTTTAGAGAAACTAATTCCTACAGATGTCTCCCTTCAGATGGCTGACAAGTCAACCGCTGTGCCGATAGGTATTTGTGAGGATGTTCTGGTTGAAGTTGCTAATTGTTTAATTCTTACTGATTTTGTTGTGCTTGACATGCCCGAGGATGGGAGCATGTCCATTATTCTTGGTAGACCTTTCCTTAACACCGCAGGTGCTATTATTGATTGCAACAAAGGGAAGGTTACCTTTCATGTGAATGATAAAGAACACACGGTATATTTTCCAAAGAAGACCGACAGGAGGCATGCCCTCAACTCTATAGAGAATATCGAGACCGTGAAAATTGGAGAATGGGACTGTCCACTACATGTGCCTCACAAATACAAAACTATCATGGTAGGGACAATGTCCATCAAGGTAAAAGTTCAGTGATTGCTGTGTGGGAGGTGATACTTTTTGCTCTATATATCGCTTGTTTGTTGGTAAGACTTGATCAACCTTACTAATGAACGTGTTATATACGGATAAAAAGTTGAGCTTTCTATGTTTTCATTTTGTTTTTAGTGTTGTCATACCTGCTGTACCAAGTATCTATGTTTTTGAAGCTTTACAATACTACTAACTACTTCAAGTTTTCAGAGAGTTTCGCAGCTTTTTGAACTTCGAAAAAAATTCAACAGTGAAGTTTTCAGAAAAATTCCAGAAAAAATATATTAAAAATTTCCACAACGAGAGAGACCCGAAAAGTCCTGGGGCCAGCCAGGGGGGGCTACTAGTGGCCCAGCCCTTGGCCACGCCCACAGGGCGCCTGGGGCCCACAGGACCCCCCTCCAGGTACTTCTTCTTCCCTCCTCTCTCTCTTTTTCCAGAAACCTGAGTTCTGGTCGTGTTCTTCTTGTTCATGCTGTTCTTGGGGGCGATTCTTCGATCTCTCTCTACAGCCCATCATTTGAGCTGAAATTTTGAGCAAATACTCCCTGGTATGTGACTCCTCCACTCCTCCAATTAGATTTCTGATTAGTGGCCTCATTTGTGAGTATTTAGTAGGTCTTGGTGCTGTAGAGATGAGCTTGCATGCATGTGTAGAAAGTTGTTTTCCAAGTTTTGATGCAAGTTTATGCCTTGGGCAAGTGAGTTGAGTAGTTTGCCTTAGCTCACTTTGTTTTAATCCTCGTTTTTGTGAATTGTAAAAAAATTCAGAAATGAGTTTATTAGGAAGGGGAAAAGGATGGCTTGAGAAGAGGAGGCCCGCACACTCCGATTGAGTCACTAGAGCCGCAGCTTCACCATCGACTGCAAGGGTGAGCTATAATGAGGATCATGTGCCCATGGAGTTGTTGGAAGACACAAGTACAGCACGTGCGATGACATATCCATGTGATGAATTCATGGAAGCTGCGGGAATCAAGGATGAGTTTTATAATCTTTGTGCTAATGCAGCTTTGACACGACTCGTCACGAGCCGTGTTACTCAGTATCAGAAACTCACCTCCATTTTCATTAACAGTTTTAGATATAATCCTGAATCAGGTGCTATTGAGTTTAAACTTTATAATTATCTTATCACCATGACTTTGGGAAATTTTTGTGAAGTAATAGGTGTGCTGAACATTGGGAGGACGGCAAGGATGGGCACACAGCCCTCCGAGCTGAAAACCGTCATCAACTCTCTCTCTGCAGCATGGGTACGAGGGATATTCATTGGTCGAAGATCTCCAGCATCTTGTTTCCTCACCTCAGGTATTTTGCATATTATATTGCTAGAGGGGTGTTAGCTCGTGACAACACGAGCAACATTTCTGCTCCGGATATTGCTATCCTGGGAGCAGCCCTCTCAGGTAGGTCTGATTGTAATATTGGTACCTTAATTGCTCGACGCCTTGCTATGAATGGTAACAAGGGGGACTTATATGGGGGGATTTATGCCACGCTTATCTTAGAGCATCTTGGAGCCACCCCACACCCTGATGATACTCCTTTTACTTATTTAAGCTTTGATCTTGCTGCTATGAAAAGGCATAAGTTTGTTACCATGGAATCTGAACTTGATAACCTTGTTTATATCTTGCGTTTCGGAACTACCGCGGAACGCGAGATCCGTCTACCTGCACCTCTTTTGTTTGATTATTCTCGCAGGAACGGATGGTCCTTTGATGTTGTCCAGTTTGATGAGTTCATGGTCCAGCATCAGTTCCATAGCCCCATGGAGGGGGTTGTGCCCGACGAGGAGAGGCACGGTGAGATACCACATTTTCAGGATGAGACCGCCACCGAGTTTGGTGAAGGGTCTTCCTCTGTTTGGCGCTCGGAACCTTCCTCGTGGGAGACTCCGAGGAGTTCGGTGTACGCGCCATCATCCTTCTACGACCCTTGGTCTCACCACCATACCCCTGGAGCAGGAGGCTCCTGGGAGCAGTAGCTGCTACCAACTTAGGCCAAAAGCCTAAGCTTGGGGGAGTACGTGCCCTTTGATCTTTTCCATTGTATTATCCGTTTGATTCGCTTTGATCTTTTCGAAGTTTTTGTCTGTTCTTCTTTATTTCTCTATTTGCAAAAACAACAAAAAGGATATCTCTTTCTTTTGCTTTTATTCAACCTTTAAAAAACCCAAAAAGATTTCCTTTCTCTCTTTAGTTTGCTATGTTTTCAGAGATCAGCTCGAGTCCGTGATGGCATTTGATTATATTTCCTACGTTCGATCGTGCAAGTGACAAGCAGTAATGATGAAGATCGACTGAAAGGAAGCAACAAGGAAGACCGGTATGAACTCTTATTGTTTCTACTTTTGTACATATGCCTGTACTTATGATCTAGAGACCAGCTTGTAGCGACATAGTGCTATGTTTACAATGCTCTTCCAGTGGTTCATGCTTTCCTTGTGGCTAGTCTCGAATAACTAGAGTATATAATGTGTTATTGAAATGATCTACATGCATTGCATTGTTCCTAGTCTGGCATACTATGGTGGTATTTCCCTTTAGAGAATTTTTGGATTGACTTGGCACATGCTTACACATGTTTAAGACTAAAAAGTCTACCTTGCCTTGATGATCTTTGAGTTTTAGAATAGTTATATCACTTTCATGCCCGATTCAATGTTGCTTTGTCGCTCTGCATGATTATGACCGTTATTGCTCTCTAGTTGGTCGCTTCCCAGTCTTTTGCTAAACCTCCACCCGTACTAAGCGGAATGACTGCTTGTGCATCCAAAACCTTTAAAACCTGTTATGCCATATGAGTCCACTATACCTTCCTATACATGGTATTTACCTGCCATTCCTAACGAAGACTTTCGTGTACCATCTCGAAATTAATCGAAAGCATTTCTCTTTTGTGCCTATGTTTTAGCTCATGAGGAAGTAGTAGTTAGTTCATGATCTCTTTAAGTTGGACAAGTTTCACCCCTGGATTGCATGCATAATGTGCGAACCCCTAATATGAAAAGGAACTGGCATTGAGTGCGCCCGGCTCGAAAAGATAATATAACAAACAAACCCTCCTTCACGCTTTGTTCATGAGAAATCAGAAAACTTTGGCAATGATAAACAAAGGAGATTAATAGGATGTGATCGTCCTCATGCGGGAGCCGTTCCTCGAGACTTGTCTAGCTTAAAAAGTGATTGAGTTATCTGCTAGCATTCGTTGACGAAATATGCACCTCTCAAAACATATTTGCTTCTGTTTTCAAAACCAAGAGCTCGGGTACATGTTTAGTTTTTGTTTCCGACCAAGGGTTTTCAACTTTGCCAATAAAAGCCACGGTTCGAGAGTCTCACCTTCTTTCTTCAAAGCACTGACTAGGAGAGCATAATTGTCATTCTGAGTGTAATGTGCATTGTCCCAAAGTATTACATTGTCTTCTGCATATTTGTGATATGATTTATTCTGAAATTCTCAGTTCTAGTCTCCTTTAAAACTCTGGAGGAGCCTCTGCATTTATGTTTTGCTTCACTCATGGAGGCTAGCGAGATACCACCTTAATATGCTCAAGCTATGTGCAATGTGATCTTGTCTTGATTTTCAGTAATATATTGTTTACTCTTGGTTATTTGTGACTGGTCACTTGAAAGAAGGATTGCTCGTTGCATTGTTCTCATAAGTACTGTTTCAATACTGGCTAGACTCTTTTCGTAGTACATGCTTATATACATCTAATGAAGCAAAAGAGTTTGTCAAAGTTTTCTTTGTCGCGTCCAGTTCGTTGAACTGAATTGCTTGAGGACAAGCAATATGCTAAGCTTGGGGGAGTTGATACGTCTCAAACGTATCTACTTTTCCAAACACTTTTGATATTGTTTTGACCTCATTCTTGCATGATTTGGACTAAACTAACCCGGACTGACGTTGTTTTCAGCAGAGCTGCCTGTATGGTTTATTTTTGTGCAGGAAAACGGATTTTTAAGCATCTCAGAAAAATCCACGAAAAATCACGAAAAATCCACGCACCCGAAGAAACAACATACCAGAAGTGGGGCCAGAGGGGGGCCAGGGGGTGCCAAGGCGCCCTGTGGGCGCGCCCCCCTGGGCCGCGCAGGGGGGGCGCCTGGGTGGGGCCCACACCCCCTGGTGCCCTACTTTAGCCCGTATTTTTTCCTCCGAGGCAGAAACCCCAGATCAGGAGTCCTTTCGCTGTTTCTCGTCGCGGAGCCGCCGCCACCCTCTGTTCTTCTTCGGGAGGGCTAATCTGGAGGCTGATTTGGCCTCCGGAGAGGGGAGATCGTCGCCATCGTCATCATCATCACCACTCCATCATCCCTCCATGACTTCCCCCTTCATGTGTGAGTAATTCCCTTGCTGTAGGCGAAGGGGATGGTAGGGATTGGATGAGTTAGATCATGTAATAGTTCGTCAGATTGTTGGGGGCATGTTGCCTATCATCTAGTATGGTGTTTATCATCTTTGCTACAACTTGTTATTCTTAATACTTGACACTTAGGGCCCGAGTGCCATGATTTCAGATCTGAACCATATGTGTTTGCATGAATATATTTGTGTTCTTGATCCTATCTATGAGTTGTATGCACCTGTTACGGTTCGGAACCGGCGATCCCAAAGGTGACAGCTTGGGACACCAAAGGGGATGGACCGTAGTTTGAGGATTACATGTATCCATTGAGTTCATTGCTTTGTTCCGGTGCTCTTTGACAGGAGCACCTTAATATCCATTAGTTCCTTTTGTCCCCGTTCGTAGCGGGATGGTAGGACAAAAGATGTTGTGCAAGTTCTTATTGCAAGCACGTACAACTACCTACGGGATACATGCCTAATGTTTGATATTTGCCTAGATGATCATTACTTTTCCGTGTGCCGTGCCCCGAGTTAGAAACTATCTCATCCATGCAACGCCCAACCATCCATCTCCCTAGCCTACAGTATTTTAAACCTTGCTTGTCACTAGTTGCCAAGTTTGCCATTTACTACTGCTATTTACTTTTGCTATTTACTTTTACTATTACTATCATCACTATCATATCACCGTTACCGCTTATCTTTCGTTGCAAGTTAGTATATTTCAGGTGCGGTTGAATTGACAACTCAATTGTTAAAGCTTATAAATACTCTTTGGCTCCCCGTGTGTCGAATCAATAAATTGGGTTATTCTTACCCGCGAAGACTATCTCGATCCCTTACGGTTGAGGGTTATCACGCCCCCCCCAGCAGATTGGATCTGCAGGGGCCCTGGCGCACCCCCTGGCCCCCTATATATATGTGGGAGGGGAGAGGGCAGCCGCACCCTTGCCCTGGTGCCTCTCCCCCTCCCGTCACACCTCCATACTCCCAACGCAGGGCGCCCGGCAAAGCCCTGCTGCGATCTCCACTGCATCCACCACCACGTCGTTGTGCTGCAGGATCTTTGATGACTTCTCCTCCCCCCTTGCTGGATCAAGAAGGAGGTGACGTTGCTACACCGAACGTGTGTTGAACGCGGAGGTGCCGTCCGTTCGGCGCTAGATCATCGGTGACGAAGAACGCGAAGAGTACGACTACTTCATCCACGCTTCTTCGAAAGCTTCCGCACGCGATCTACATAACGGTATGTAGATGCACTCTTATTTGCTCGTTGCTAGATGTCTCCATAGTTGGATCTTGGTGAAAGCGTAGAAATTTTTTGAATTATGCTACGTTCCCCTACAGTGGCATCTGAGCTAGGTTTTATGCGTAGCATCTTGCACGAGTAGAACACAAAGCAGTTGTGGGCGTTTGAGTTTGTTCAACTTTCTTACCGTTACTAGTCAATCTTGATTCGGCGGTATTGTGGGATGAAGCGGCCCGGACCGACTTTACACGTACGCTTACGTGAGACTGGTTCCACCGACAGACATGCACTTGATGCATAAGGTGGCTGGCGGGTGTCTGTCTCTCCTACTTTAGTCGGATCGGATTCGATGAAAAGGGTCCTTATGAAGGGTAAATAGAAGTTGACAAATCACGTTGTGGTTTTGGCGTAGGTCAGAAACGTTCTTGCTAGAAATCCTATAGAAGCCACGTAAAACTTGCAACAACAATTAGAGGACGTCTAACTTGTTTTTGCAGCATGTGCTATGTGACGTGGTATGGCCAAAACGAAGATGTGATGAATGATATATGTGATGTATGAGATTGATCATGTTCTTGTAATAGGGAATCACGACTTGCATGTCGATGAACTTGACAACCGGCAGGAGCCATAGGAGTTGTCTTAATTATTGTATGACCTGCGTGTCACTGAATAACGCCATGTAATTACTTTACTTCATTGCTAAACGTTAGCTATAGTAGTAGAAGTAATAGTTGGCGTGACGACTTCTTCAAGACACGATGATGGAGATCATGATGATAAAGATCATGGTGTCGAGCCGGTGACAAGATGATCATGGTGCCCCGAAGATGGAGATCCAAGGAGCAAGATGATATTGGCCATATCATGTCACTTTAATTGATTGCATGTGATGTTTATCATGTTTATGCATCTTGTTTACTTAGAACGACGGTAGTAAATAAGATGATCTCTCACTAAAATTTCAAGTATTGTGTTTCCCCTAACTGTGCACCGTTGCTAAAGCTCGTTGCTCCGAAGCACCACGTGATGATCGGGTGTGATAGGTTCTAACGTTCGCATACGACGGGTGTAAGACAGATTTACACACGCGATACACTTAGGGTTCACTTGACGAGCCTAGCATGTACATACATGGCCTCGGAACACGGAAGACCGAAAGGTCGAACACGAGTCATATAGAAGATACAATCAACATAAAGATGTTCACTGTTGATGACTAGTCCGTCTCAGGTGATGATCGGACACGGGCTAGTTTATTCGGATCGTGTATCACTTAGATGACTAGAGAGATGTCATTCTGAGTGGGAGTTCATTAAAATTTGATTAAGATGAACTTAATGATCATGAACTTAGTCTAAATTCTTTACAATATCTCTTGTAGATCAAATGGCCCACGCTCCAGTTTCCCTCAACTTCAACGCGTTCCTAGAGAAAACCAAGCTGAAAGACGATGGTAGCAACTACACGGATTGGGTCCGTAACCTGAGGATTATCCTCATAGCTGCCAAGAGATCATTGTCGGTGTACTAAGGTAGGGGTACCTCAGTACCCCAACTTGTGCACGGGCAGTTGCAGCTTCCCGCGGCAAGGTTTACCACGTGCTCGCCGGAGACCTTCCTGCTCCATGTCAAACCATTCAAAAACAAAGTATACAAGACAGAAGATCGAGACCCCGGCAAGCGGAGCTTGCCGGGAAGGCCGTTCCAGGCTCAAGGTTACCTCACTCACGCAAGGCCCTGGCAAGAGGAGCTTGCCAGGAAGACTAGAAGATTACATCATAGAAGACATGCCTCGGCGCCATATGCGCCCCGGCAAGGGCCCGGGGAGCGACAAGCTTCAGAGCCCGGCAGGCTCCCGGGCCCGGCAAGGTCGAAGCCCCGGCAAGGCGCTTGCCGGGAGAGTTGCGTTGTGTGCCCGCGCTCCAGCTCATCGGCCCACGCGTCGCCCTGGGGCCTTTCCAGGGACGCGTGGCGGATGGCTGTGCAGCCTGGGGGACATGGTGGCACTCCACGGTGGTGAAGCCATCGCCGTGGCGGACGGAGACGCAAGGGCGGGCGCTTTTGGGGTCGACGACGACGGGCATTAAATGCTCTTGTCCCCCACTGTCAAAGTAGGTAGCGACCACTGTTCACGCACTGTAGCTCCACTATTCCGCACTGTTACAACTACCACCTCTTTTACATTTTTACCCCTTTCTCCTACGTTGACACATGTCGGTGACCCCTTGCACTATAAAAGGAGGCCCATGCACAACGTAGAAAGGGTTCGGAACCTAGATCGCTCATACGCTCGGTGTAGCCAGTTCTTCAAGCTCCCGAGCTCTCCAACTCAATACAAGCTAAGCAGGAGTAGGGTTTTACGCGTCCGTCGCGGCCCGAACCTGGGTAAACTGCCCGCGTGTTCGCTACGATCTGCTCTTCGTGCTCCCTCCGCCCTCTTACCGCACAGACAAAGGGGCTCCGGTCCCATAGGTGTTCGTGGCGGACAGTTTCCCCCGACATCTTTGGCGCGCCAGGTAGGGGGACGTCGAGGTTGTGCGAACCTGATCCGGCGCTCACGCGGGCGCATTCTTCATCAACCTCTCCAGTTTCATCAGCAACTTCATCAACGACAGCACCATGGCCCC
This sequence comes from Secale cereale, assembly GCA_902687465.1. Classification (NCBI taxonomy): domain Eukaryota; kingdom Viridiplantae; phylum Streptophyta; class Magnoliopsida; order Poales; family Poaceae; genus Secale; species Secale cereale. The sequence goes on from LR738709.1 coordinate 600,296,512, forward strand.
GAAGAAGAAGGCTTCGGAGGTCGGAGGCCCGTCTGCGTCTCATCCGCCACCACCAGAACCAACGGTGGGCGGGGGAGACGCCGTAGGAAGGGTGGTCGCCGGCGAGGACACTCGCGGCGCCACCAAATCCAAGGACAGAGCGGACGACCGAGACTCGGTCTCCGTGGACGCGCCGCGTCCATCTCAGCATACGACAACCCAGCAGCGCCATACCACGGGAGGTGGTATACGCTTGCTGGGACAAGGGCAAACCGGAGGCTCGCGGGACGCTCCGGGCCATCGTCCGGGCACAAGCAAAGCGAAGACGCCGGGGCGGGACCCTGCTCCTTCTAACGCCGTTAGGAGTCCGAGCATATCCCGCTCCTCGCACCGTTCGCCCCCGTTCCCCTCCACTCCAGCAGAAGCGCTCGCGAGGGCGCAACTGCTCCTCGATTTCCCTCCAGCGGCAGACAAGGCCGAAGACTGGAGGGCGACCATCCAGAGCCTGATAGCCTTTGCCAACAACGACTCTCCACAGCAGCCGGCGACCTCGCGGCCGCGGCAAGCTGAGAAGACGAAGGCCGAGGGCGACAAGACTGCCGGGGGCGCAACCACCGTGCACTCCCCGCCGCAGAAGCAGAAGACGCCGCCCCGCCGGAACAACGCCGACGACGGCTCCACGGCGTCGTCGGATCCGCGGGCTCGTCGGGACCAGCGCCAAGTCCTTGACGACCGGCGACAAGAAGACGCTCGCACAACGATCGAGCGCCGCCGAGAAGCCCGGCGACAATCAGACCAGAGAGTTGGGAACGCTGTCGACGCGCGCGTGCCTGGTGAACCAGGCGACTTGCCGTACGCGGCAGGCTGGCCTGCGTTCACCCGCGAGCTGCGGCGCGTCCAGTGGCCCAGCATGAAGAATTTCAAGCCCGACGTACCGGAGAAGTACGACGGCAAGACGCACCCCTCGGAGTTCCTCAGCGTTTACACCATCGCGGTGCAGGCTGCCGGGGGGCGCGACGAGAAGATCTTGGCAAACTACTTCCCGCTCGTGCTTAAGCCGAACGTTCGTTCGTGGCTTATGCACTTGCCGGAAGGCTCCATTTCTTCTTGGGCAGACCTTTGCCACCAGTTTGTTGGCGCCTTCACCGGCGGCCACAAACCCCACGGCCAGGAGAGCGATCTCCACATTCTGGCCCAGAAGGAAGGAGAATCCCTGCGCAAGTACATCCAACGCTTCAGCCGTGTACAGCACAACATCCCTGATGTCCACCCTGCCGCGGTTATCAGCGCGTTCCACCAGAACGTGCGTAACCGCCGCATGCGTGAAGAAATGGCGATGACCAAGATTCGGGATGTCAGCGAGCTCTATGCTCTAGCTGATAAGTGCACACGCGCCGAAGAGGGGAGGAGACTCCCCGGGGAGGATGCTGGCGCGGGAGGAAGCGACAGCGACGACGCCGCCCCGGCAAAGAAGGGCCGGCGGCGGAACAACATAAGGAAAAACAAGAAGGAAGTGCTTGCCGTCGAGAAGTCCGGCAAGGAGGCTCCCGCCAAGCAAACACAGGCTGGCAGCTCCGGCAAGGAGCCTGCCCCTATAGCGGCAGCCGACAAGCAGGACGGCTCCGACAAGCAGTACTGCAAGATCCACCGCACCAAAGGCCACGACCTCTCCAACTGCAAGCACGTTGAGTACCTCGTCGAGCAGCAGAAAGCTGAGTACGAGAGGCGCGACAAGGAGAAGGCCCAAGGTGGCGGGGGAGAACCGAGCAAGAAGCGGCCGTTCAATGGCCGGGGAGGACGCCGCGGCAAGGCCAAGAAGCGGCAAGGTGATCGACCTCCCCGGGGCCGCGACAAGGATGAAGAGGACGACGACGAAGACATGGAGGACGAGGATAACAGCGAGCAGGAGTTCCAGAAGGCCACGAAGGTCCTGTGCGTCGACGGTGGCGCCTCTCTGCACACCTCCCACCGCCAGCTAAAGCAGTGGGTGCGTGAGGTGAATGCAGCAGAGCCGCCCGTGGAGTCGCGCAGGCTCCTCAAATGGTCCAGCACGCCCATCATTTTTGATCTTGAGGATCACCCTGACCGCACCACCGCGGTCGGGTGCTTGCCGATGCTGGTCTCACCCACCATCCGCAACCTCAAGGTCACCAAAATGTTGGTTGACGGCGGGGCCGGGCTGAACTTGATCTCCTCTGCTGTGATCAAGAAACTCCAAATCCCAGATGGCGAGCTCGAAGAGACCGGTTCTTTCCAAGGAATCAACCCGGGAAGGAGCAAGCCCGAGGGGAAGATAACTCTGCCGGTGACCTTTGGCGGGGAGCTCAACTTCAGAACTGAGCGCATCACATTCGACGTCGCTGATATTCCATTGCCATACAATGGAATACTCGGCCGTCCTGCCCTCGCCAAGTTCATGGCAGCTTCCCACTATGCCTACAACGTGCTCAAGATGCCGGGGCCGATAAGCGTCATCACTGTCCACGGCGACAAGAAAGATGCGCTTATCTGCGCCGACAAGATCTACCGGGATGCGGCAGCTGCGGCAGAGAAGGATACACTTGCCGCTGAAGCTCCCGGGGGGAAGAAGACGAAGATCAAGTCCGGCAAGTGCTCTGGGGCCCACTCCGGCAACCGCACCTCTTCGGAGTGCTGCGCTGCCGTCGAGGACGTTCCATCGAGCTCCATCGGCAAGTGTAAGAAGGGGATGGCCGCTCCTCCGGCAACCAAGAAGGTGTCCGCCAAGGAGGACGGCACTGGTGGTACCTTCACCATCAGTGCCACACTTGACAGCAAATAGGAAAGCGCGCTCGTTGCCTTCCTGCGGGCGAATGTCGATGTGTTTGCATGGCAACCATCTGACATCCCCGGTGTTCCCAGGAAGGTAATTGAGCACAGGCTTGCTGTCTGTCCTCATGCGCGGCCCGTCAAGCAGAAGGTGAGGAAGCAAGCCGTGGAGCGCCAAGAATTCATCAACGAAGAGATCAAGAAGCTAGAGGCAGCAGGCCTAGTTAGAGGTGTGATCCATCCGACGTGGTTAGCAAACCCAGTCGTCGTGCGCAAGGCCAACGGGAAGTGGAGACTGTGTATAGACTTCACCGATGTGAATAAAGCATGTCCCAAGGATCCATTCCCTTTGCCGCGCATTGACCAGATCGTTGACTCCACTACCGGATGTGAGCTACTCTCTTTTCTTGATGCATATTCAGGCTACCACCAGATCTTTATGGCCAAAGAAGATGAAGAGAAGACTGCATTTATCACTCCATGTGGCACTTATTGCTTCATACGCATGCCATTTGGACTGAAGAATGCAGGATCAACATTTGCAAGGGTAGTGCACACTGCTTTCGAGCCACAGATCCACAGAAACGTAGAGGCTTACATGGATGACATTGTGGTGAAGAGTAAGAGCAAAGAAACCCTGATCCAAGATTTGGAAGAAACATTTCAGAACCTGCGCAGGATACAGCTCAAGTTGAACCCCGAGAAGTGCGTCTTTGGAGTCCCCTCCGGCAAGCTTCTCGGGTTCTTTGTGTCACAGAGGGGGATTGAAGCCAACCCCGACAAGATTAAGGCCATTGAGCAGATCGAGGCCCCGAAGCGCGTCAAGGATGTCAGAAGGCTTGCAGGTTGTGTGGCTGCCCTCAGTAGGTTCATTTCGAAATCTGCAGAACGCGCCCTGCCTTTCTTCAAAATCTTGAAGAAGGCAGGCCCCATGAAGTGGACTCCGGAAGCGGAGGCAGCGCTGCAAGATTTGAAACGGTACCTATCCTCCACTCCAATACTTGTCGCACCTAGACCACAGGAAAAGTTGTTGCTATACCTAGAGGCAACCAACCAGGTGGTTAGTGCTGCGTTAGTAGCGGAGAGGGAGCCCGACGAGGAGTCTACACCACCGGCAAGCGAATCCAGCGATAAGCGGGGGGCTGCTCCGGCGAGTTCTGGCCCCGACAAGGACAACTCTGCGCAGGAATAGGAAGAAGTACGGAAGAAGATGGTGCAGCGCCCAGTGTATTTTGTAAGTTCCCTTCTACAGGGAGCTAGATCAAGATACTCTGGTGTGCAAAAGTTGCTTTTCGGCCTCCTCATGGCCTCGAGAAAGCTGCGCCATTACTTCCAAGCACATGAGATAACAGTGGTCACTCGCTTTCCGCTGAAGAGGATATTACACAATCCAGAAGCAACAGGCAGGATCGTTGAGTGGGCACTGGAGCTGTCCGGCTTTGGGCTCAAGTTTGAAAGTACTTCAACCATACAGAGCCGAGCTTTGGCAGAATTCATAGCTGAGTGGACCCCAACGCCCGATGAAGAAGTCCAAGAAACAAGTGCACCCGTACAAGAAGCGACAAGTGAATGGGTAATGTATTTTGATGGTGCCTTCTCGCTGCAAGGCGCCGGTGCTGGCGTGGTACTCATCGCGCCCACCGGAGAGCACCTCAAATATGTTATCCAGATGCACTTTCCCAGGGAGCAAGCGACAAACAACACTGCTGAATATGAAGGCTTGCTTGCCGGCCTCAGGATTGCGGCCGAACTTGGGATCAGGAAGCTGATTGTACGAGGAGATTCTCAGTTGGTGGTCCGGCAAGTCAACAAGAGTTATCAGAGCCCTTTGATGGAAGCTTATGTAGATGAAGTGAGGAAGCTTGAGGAGCACTTTGAAGGTCTGCAAATGGAGCATGTCCCGAGAGCTCAGAATGAAATAGCAGATGGCCTTTCAAAGTGTGCTTCGATGAAGTTACCTGTGGAACCAGGGACCTTCTTGCTCAAGATGACTCAACCATCTGTTACACCATCAATTGGGCAGTCCAAGAAAAGAAAGTTGGTCTCCGGCGACTACTTGCCGGCGGATCTTCCTGAAACCGCCGCCAAGGTCCACAAGATCAGCAATCAGAACGCTGAGGAACAGTTTGCTCCTGCAGATCCTCGGGTCTGTACAGTTGAAGCAAGCGTTCCCGACAAGCCTCGCCCCGGCGAGCTTGCCGGGGGACCATCAGCTCCGGCGGGGCCAGAGGTCCTTGCCGTAGAAGCTGAGGTCCCCGCAGCGGCCCACATGCCTTTAATCCTTGCCGTTGAGCCTCGGGCTCCGGCATGGGTGCAGCAGATCGTCCGTTTTCTGCAAACTGGAGAACTTCCCGACGACCCAGAAGAAATAGAGAAGATAACCAGGCAGTCAAGTATGTACCAGTTCGTAGATAACGAGCTGTACAGAAGAAGGCTCAATGGTGTCAGACTGAAGTGCATCTCCAGGGAAGATGGACAGAAGCTGTTGGCAGAAATACACGGAGGCATATGCGGCCACCACATTGGCGCAAGGGCGCTTGCCGGGAAAGCTTTCCGGCAAGGGTTCTTTTGGCAAGAAGCCCTCCAAGATGCAACTGCACTAGTAACCAAGTGTGAAGCGTGCCAGTTCCATGCAAAACAAATTCATCAGCCAGCTCAAGCTCTCCAAACAATTCCTTTGTCCTGGCCCTTCTCGGTCTAGGGGCTCGATATCCTCGGCCCTTTCCCCCGAGCCGTCGGGGGCTTTGAGTACTTGTATGTTGCGATCGACAAGTTCACAAAGTGGCCAGAAGTGGAACCAGTGAGAAAGGTGACAGCACAGTCAGCAGTCAGGTTCTTCAGGTCGATTGTTTGCCGTTTCGGAATCCCTAACAGGGTCATCACCGACAACGGTACACAATTTACTAGTCGCACCATTATGCAGTACGTCCAAGACCTTGGCACCAAGGTCTGTTTCGCTTCTGTTGCTCACCCGAGGAGCAACGGTCAAGCGGAGAGGGCTAATGCTGAAGTGCTGCGCGGACTCAAGACAAGGACCTTTGACAGGCTGCGCAAGTACGGAAGAAATTGGATAGAGGAGCTACCGGCGGCTCTTTGGTCAATCAGAACGACACCAAGTCGAGCCACCGGGCAGACACCCTTTGCTCTAGTCTATGGAGCAGAGGCAGTTCTCCCCACGGAACTCGTATACGGATCTCCTCGAGTGCTCGCTTATGATGAGCTCGAGCAAGAGCAACTGCGACAAAATGATGCATTGCTCCTCGAGGAGGAACGTCTCCAGGCTACTGTACGAGCTGCTCGATACCAGCAAGCCTTGCGCCGCTATCATAGCCGCAAGGTTAAGGCCAGGAGTCTCGAGGAAGGCGACCTTGTTCTTCGGCGTGTTCAGTCCGCCAAGAATTCCAACAAGTTGACGCCGAAGTGGGAAGGCCCTTATCGGGTGAGACAAGTCACGAGGCCCGGCGCTGTCCGCCTCGAGACCGAAGAAGGCTTACCGGTGAGCAACTCCTGGAACATAGAGCATCTTCGCAAGTTTCACCCATAAGGCGCGGTTGCCGTGATCCGCTCCGGCAACCACCTTTTGTACAAGCTTTGCCGCTGTTGCATGTAACCCTTTGTACAAAGCCGGGCGCAGACCCCGTGCATCAGTAAAGTTTTGTGTTTTGCGCTATTTGCCTTTTACGTGCTTTTCCCCGCTATTTGCATGTGTTATTTGGCATCTTGTGCAACATACATATCCGGTAAGCGTTAGCGCGCCGAAAGGCCATATACTTGTTTCCCTCTTCTTTTTCCTTGCCTCTTAAGCAGAAGGAACGTTCCTCGCGCACAAGTTTGCCGGGGGGGAAGGAGATGGAAGAGGAACAGGAACCAAGTGCTGTTCAAGAAAGAGAAGCCTTACCAAGAAGCAAGCAATATATGAAAGCTAAGTTATTAGAATTTGACCAGTTCAAATTTTAAATTTTTAAGTTGTCTTCCTTGAACAATCACACTTTGTATGGAAAACCTGTGCGCGGAGGAACCTACCCGTAGCTAGCCGCACCCTTGTCTTGTTTCCGAGTACGCTCAACGACTTAAGTGAGCTGCGACAAGTGTCGCGCCCTTGCTTCGTTTCCGAGTTCACTCAGCAAGCTAAGCGTGTCGCGACTAGTTGCGGCAAGGTTGCTTGCCGGTGGGACCTTGGCCAGCAGGCTGCTCAGAGTCCAGCACTCAGCGCTCGCGGCAAAGGCTCCCTTGCCGGCAAGCTCCCCGGGAGCGTAGGGTGAAAAGCATACAAAGTAAAGGACCAAGACAAGGAAGATAACATTGCACTGATTGATCGAAATAAGATAAATATCTTACAAAAGATAACTTGTCCCAATGGATTAATGAGTTCATAACACCCTATGCAGCAACAAAAAGAGATAAAGATAAAGGAAGCCTAGTCAACGCGGTCGCCCTCAATCCTGGCGATCTTGTTCACCTTGGCGATGATGTGGGCGACCTGCTCCTTCAGCACCTCCATGTTCGCGTCGGCCGGCAAGCTGCGGAGAACGTTGGTGAGGTTTATGCCGGGATTGCGGTATACAATCTTCGTCAGCACACGCTCCAAGGTCCCCGTGCAGAGCAGGCGTGACTCCTCGGCCAGTTGCGCGGGGATCTTCTTCCGAAGACCTGCAAGAGCCGGCGCAATCCCTCTAAAGAAGAGGCTGAGTTTGGCGCTGTGAGGGAGGTTCGGATCCGGAGAGTAGATGAGATGCTCAACTTTCAGCGCCAGCAGCTCCTGGTCGATGTTGGACGCGGAAGATACCAAGTCCTCGGTCCATACCTCAACGGTACGGCGGAAGTTCTCGGCCGCTTTGTTGGCGCTGTCCACCAAGGTTCGCTCCTTGCGGAGCTCCTCCTTCAGCTTGGTCTCCCGATCCCGGACGGCGTCAAGCGAGTCCTTCAGCGTGGAGACCTTCAGCTCCAGATCCTCGATGGAGTCCTTGGCGGCCTTCAGCTCGTCGCCCTTCTCAGAAAGACGCACCTGGAGTTCTGAGTTGGTGTGGGCGTCCTTCTCGCGCTCTATGTTGAGCGCGGCGACCCTCTCCACGCTCGCCTTCAACGACTCCTCCATCTGCGCGACCTTGGCGGCAAGCTCCTCCTTGGCGGTCTCCGCGGTCGCCGCGGCAGCTCTCGCCTCCTTCAGTTCCCCGCCAAGGGCATGCTCCCGAGCGGCAAGGTCTTCCTCGTGGGAGTCGAGGTTGACCTTCCGCTGGGCGAGCTCTCCTTCTCGCCGGGACAGCTCCACCCCGGCGAGCCGCTGCTGCTCTTCGGCCTCGGCCTTCTCCAGCAACCATTCTTGATATTCGCCGACGAGCCTCTCGCGCTCCTCCGCCACCTCGCGGAGGGCAGCCTGGTTGGCGGCGCTGAGCTCCGCCGCGCGTTTCTCCATCTCAGCGGCGGCCTTGGCGGCGAGGGCCTCCCGAGAAGCAAGTTTCGCCTGCCTGGCCCGGTAAAGGGCCAGGAGTTGGTGGAGCAGCTTCTCCACCTCGGGCCCTTCGCTTCCGCCGGGCGCCTCGACGATCTTCAAGCCCGCGGAGGCGAGGACCTCTCCATCAAAGGCCTCGCCCTCCGCGGGTGCTCGCGAAGAAGAGCCCCACGGCACTTGGATAAATACGCCGTTGGGGGCTTCAAGGTAGTAGCCGGCCTGCTCCTTTCCGGCGGAGGGGTCGGCGGCCGGCGCAGCACTTGATGCTCCTGTCGCCTCCGGGCCTGCAGTGCGGTCGCCGTCCCCCTCCCCGGCCGCTGCGTCCGCAGCCGGGGCGGCCTCTTGCGCAGCCGGCTCGGCGGCTCCCGCCGTGTCCTCGGCGATAGGGGCGTCGCCGCCACCGCCTTGCGCGCCCTCCTCCTCAATGACGATGACTTCGGTTTCCATCTGCTCGGGAGGAGGAGGATCTAGAAGAAGAAGAAGAAGCAAAAGAAGTTCAAGCAAATATCCAAAAAGAGACAACGCCAAGAAGACAAAGTTACAGAACCCACCTTGGCGGACGTCGTCAGCGGCGGGCTCCCTCGCCGGGGAGCTCTGCCTTGGCGGAGTGGCCGCCCTCGCCGGGCTGCTCGCCCTTGGCGGGGTACTCGCCCTTGGCGGAGTACCCGCCCTTGGCGGAGCGCTCTCCCTTGCCAGGGAGTTCGGCCTTGGCGGGGACGACGGGGCCTACGGCTCCTCGGGGGCGACCTCCGGACGCTCCTGCGGCTGTGGCTCCACCTCTGCACAAGTCAAGACAAAAGCCTCAAGATATTAGAACAAGACAAAATCTCCAAGCGCGCCCGACGAGCGAAAGTACAGAATCCAGACTTACGCTGGGGGCTGCGCTGGGGGCTGCTCCTCGGAGCAGCATTCGGGTCCGGCAGGCTTGGCTCCGGCGCGTCCCCAGTTGCCGCGACGGGCGAGTCGTCCGCGACCTCGACCACGGGCACCTTGGCCTTCTTTGCCACGCGCTGGGCCAAGGTCCTGAAATCAAAGCAAGAAACAAGATTGGCATCAACAATAATCAAGACAAAATTTCAGAACATGTGAGATCTCAAGTTCTTACTCCTGTTCCTCCTCGTCGTCGTCGCTCAAGGCGGAGAAGTCAAACTCCACCTGGGGCACGTCTGCGCGAGGAGCGGGAGGCGAAGACTCCCTCGGGCGCTTGACGGTCCCCGGGGCTGGGGGCTGCGAAGACCCAGCCCCTGTGGTAGCCGGGGCCCGGGGAGCGGACGGAGCCGCCGCTCCGCTCCGTGAAGACTCCTGTCCGCTCGGCGCCTGCTTGCGGGGCGCCTCTGCCGTGGCCTGCGTGCGGGCCGCCTCCGCCGTGGCTGGTGCGCCGGTCACCCTCGTCGCAGCTTGACTCCCCCGGGGAGCTCGCGCTGCCCGGCGGGCTGGTTGTTGCCGGGGCGCCTGCGCCCTCGCCCCCGTCGCCGTCTTCCGGAGACGCTTCAGTGGGGAACGCCTAGGGCTTGCCCGGGGCGAGGAGGTCTCCGACGACGAAGAGAGGTCGTCGGCGTAGAGCTCCGTGGACCCGGCGGAGTCCTCGGCGGCCTCGGCGTTGCCCTCCTCCTCCCCGGCTGGATTGCTGGGCCCAGCGCCCTGCGCTGTGGCCGCCTTCCCTCCGGCGCCTCCGCTCCCTGCGGCGCCTCTGTTTCCTCCGGCGGCGTTGCCGCTCGCCGCGGCCTCGGTCAAGATTCCCGGGATTCCGGAGTGCCTCAAGGATGGAACCCCGGCGAGCTCGTCGGGAGGCAGCTTCAGTAGCCTGCGGATCTCCGCCTCCTCCGCTTGGCAGGACACTTCCGCAGCATCTGCCTCCTCGGGCGTGTAGCCGAACTCTCCTGCCGCTGCGGCTGCAGCGGCCTCTTCAACCCGAGAAGCGATGTACGCTATCTCCTGGTCGGTGGTGTCCCGTGTCTGCTCCCGGGTCTCGTTCTTGTTCTTCGCCACCTCCACAAGGTTGTCGAAGAAGCTGAGGATGTCTGATGGCTTGGGCGGAATCCATGTGCGGTCCACGCCGTGCGAATCACAGGCCGTGCTGTTGCAAAGGGGCACCACTCCCCGGGGCCCCCTGAACCATTCCGGGTGGGCCGGGTCGTGCTTAAACAGCTCCCGGACCATCCCCTTCAGCTCCAGCGACGTGAAGTTAAAGTTGAGCCCGGGTCGCAACCTCATGATATCCGCCGAGTTGCCGTACTCCCAGGCCGGCCTTTTCCTGTCTTGGAGAGGGGCGATGCGGCGGCGGAGGAAGTCTGTGCCCACTTCTGCGACAGACAGCCTGGCTACCCGGAGACGGAGAATCCTAATGAGGGCGACTTCGAGCTTGCCGTCGTCCGAATCCAGTTCGCTCCAGTCCCTGCCGCGCACGATGGGCGTTGTGCGCGGCGCGGTGAAGGGCTGCGGCTGGTCCTCGACGATCCAACACCACTCAGCGCGCCATTCCTCCCACTTGCCGCGGAGCTCCCCCGGCAAGTAGGACTCCTTCTTGTTCAGACGAAAAACCCAAGATATTCCTCCGGAGAGGGGGGCGCCGGCCTCTGCTCTAGGGGTGAAGAAGTGCCTAAACAGCGCTACGTTTGGGTGTATTCCTATATAGTTTTCGCACATGTGTGCGAAAACCGCCATTGTGAGGATGGCGTTGGGGGTGAAGTCAAGAAGATGGAGGCAGTAGGTGTGCATTATGTCACAGAAGAACTCAGAAAAAGGAGGGCAAAGACCGCAGTGGAAGAAGGCTGCGAAGAAATAGTACCCGCCGGGGTAGTTGTCCTTGGCGGCGGCCGGATAAGCTCGAGTGCGGGGGTGCGCCTTGGTTCCCTTGGACCAGAACAAGTAATACTTGTTCCAGAGCTCCCGCGCGCTGAGCCTCGGCGGGAAGACGAGGTTCGGCTTCCGATACGCGGTAAGCCTCGCCGCTTGCTCCGATTTCTCCTTCTTGGCCTTCTCCGCCTTCGCCTTCTCGGTCTTCGGGGCCATGGCGGAGGCGGCGGAGGAAGGGGGGTGAAGAGCCCGGCGGCGCCGGAGATGCAGACGGCGGCGGCGGAGGTGTGGAGGCGGAGCGCAAAGGGGATCTCTGGAGATGAAAGAGGATGCAATGAAAGCGTAGGAGGGGAACCGCTCCTGCTTCCTCTGCTTTTATGGGGAAGTGGGGGGTGTTTCGCTCTTTCCATTAAAAGAACGTTGGCACGTCCCATCCCACGACGCCGCAATCGACGCGTGTCGTTACGGGGGGACGCGGCAGATGCGGAAGTGGATTCGGCGCGCCGTGGGCCGCATGTGCCCGTGCACTGTTTTGGGCCTGGCCCAACAGCGCTCGGCACCGTGTGTGGCCCAGGCCCGGGGGCTCCTGTCGGTGTACTAAGGTAGGGGTACCTCAGTACCCCAACTTGTGCACGGGCAGTTGCAGCTTCCCGCGGCAAGGTTTACCACGTGCTCGCCGGAGACCTTCCTGCTCCATGTCAAACCATTCAAAACAAAGTATACAAGACAGAAGATCGAGACCCCGGCAAGCGGAGCTTGCCGGGAAGGCCGTTCCAGGCTCAAGGTTACCTCACTCACGCAAGGCCCTGGCAAGAGGAGCTTGCCAGGAAGACTAGAAGATTACATCATAGAAGACATGCCTCGGCGCCATATGCGCCCCGGCAAGGGCCCGGGGAGCGACAAGCTTCAGAGCCCGGCAAGCTCCCGGGCCCGGCAAGGTCGAAGCCCCGGCAAGGCGCTTGCCGGGAGAGTTGCGCTGTGTGCCCGCGCTCCAGCTCATCGGCCCACGCGTCGCCCTGGGGCCTTTCCAGGGACGCGTGGCGGATGGCTGTGCAGCCTGGGGGACACGGTGGCACTCCACGGTGGTGAAGCCATCGCCGTGGCGGACGGAGACGCAAGGGCGGGCGCTTTTGGGGTCGACGGCGACGGGCATTAAATGCTCTTGTCCCCCACTGTCAAAGTAGGTAGCGACCACTGTTCACGCACTGTAGCTCCACTATTCCGCACTGTTACAACTACCACCTCTTTTACATTTTTACCCCTTTCTCCTACGTTGACACCTGTCGGTGACCCCTTGCACTATAAAAGGAGGCCCATGCACAACGTAGAAAGGGTTCGGAACCTAGATCGCTCATACGCTCGGTGTAGCCAGTTCTTCAAGCTCCCGAGCTCTCCAACTCAATACAAGCTAAGCAGGAGTAGGGTTTTACGCGTCCGTCGCGGCCCGAACCTGGGTAAACTGCCCGCGTATTCGCTACGATCTGCTCTTCATGCTCCCTCCGCCCTCTTACCGCACAGACAAAGGGGCTCCGGTCCCATAGGTGTTCGTGGCGGACAGTTTCCCCTGACAATCATATGTCCTAGAAGCACCGCTAGGTGATGCACCTGCTCCCGATGCGGCCCAAGACATTTTGAACGGCTGGCAGTCGCGTAGTGATGATTACTCCCTGGTTCAGTACGGCATGCTTTACAGCTTAGAGTCGGGGCTCCAAAAAACGTTTTGAGCACCACGGAGCATATGAGATGTTTGAAGAGCTGAAAATGGTTTTCCAAGCTCATGCCCGAGTCGAGAGATATGATGCCTCCTGAAAGATCGTGGATGTCGCCTAGAGGGGGGGGTGAATAGGCGCTTTAAAATAATTACGGTTTAGGCTTGAACAAATGCGGAATAAACCTAGCGGTTAATTTGTCAAGCACAAAACCTACAACAACTAGGCTCACCTATGTGCACCAACAACTTATGCTAAGCAAGATAAACAACTAGGTGATAGCAAGATATATGACAAGAAACAATATATCTATCACAAAGTATAGTGCATAAGTAAAGGGCTCGGGTAAGAGATAACCGAGGCACGCGGAGACGACGATGTATCCCGAAGTTCACACCCTTGCGGATGCTAATCTCCGTTTGGAGCGGTGTGGAGGCACAATGCTCCCCAAGAAGCCACTAGGGCCACCGTAATCTCCTCACGCCCTCGCACAATGCAAGATGCCGTGATTCCACTAAGGGACCCTTGAGGGCGGTCACCGAACCCGTACAAATGGCAACCCTTGGGGGCGGTCACCGAACCCGTACACTTTGGCAACCCTTGGGGGCGGTCACCAGAACCCGTCAAATTGCTCGGGGCGATCTCCACAACCTAATTGGAGACCCCGACGCTTGCCCGGAGCTTTACACCACAATGATTGAGCTCCGAACACCAAGGTTGGGGCTATCTCCCCAACGACACCACGAAGCTTCACCACAATGGAATATGGCTCCGAGGTGACCACAACCGTCTAGGGCGCCCAAGCACCCAAGAGGAACAAGCTCAAGGGTACCAAGCACCCAAGAGTAATAAGCTTCTCAACTTCACTTCCACGTATCACCGTGGAGAACTCAAACCGATGCACCAAATGCAATGGCAAGGGCACACGGAGTGCCCAAGTCCTTCTCTCCCAAATCCCACCAAAGCAACTAATGCTAGGGAGGGAAATGAGAGGAAGAACAAGAAGGAAAACACCAAGAACTCCAAGATCAAGATCCAAGGGGTTCCCCTCACCTAGAGGAGAAAGTGATTGGTGGAAATGTGGATCTAGATCTCCTCTCTCTTTTCCCCCAAAAACTAGCAAGAATCCATGGAGGGATTGAGAGATAGCAAGCTCGAAGAAGGTCAACAATGGGGGAAGAACACGAGCTCAAAGGATAAGGTTCATTGGGGAAGAAGAGCCCCTTTTATAGGTGGGGAAAAATCCAACCGTTATGCTCACAGCCCGCACAGAGCGGTACTACCGCTCCAGGAGCGGTACTACCGCTAGGGCATTAGTACTCCTTAGAAAAACAACAGCGAGGAGGCAAAAAGTCCTGAAAAACCGTCGGAGCGGTAGTACCGCTTGACCTCACGGTACTACCGCTAGGGGTAGCGGTAGTACTGCTAAGGGTAGCGGTACTACTGCTTGCGAGCGGTACTAAAAAATTACATCCGTGCCTACCACCGCTGGACTTGTGACGAGTTTTTGGTCCCGAGCGAAAGTAGCCACGGAAGTAGCCGCGGTAGTACTGCTCCAAGCGGTAGCGGTACTACTGCTTGCGAGCGGTACTAAAAAATTACATCCGTGCCTACCACCGCTGGACTTGTGACGAGTTTTTGGTCCCGAGCGGAAGTAGCCACGGAAGTAGCCACGGTAGTACTGCTCCAAGCGGTAGTACCGCTCCCGAAAGCGGTAGTACCGCTTCCGAAAGCGGTAGTAAAAAATTACTTCCGCTCCTACCCGCGGTAGTACCGCTGCAGCCTTTTCAGTACACCAAAACGTCAATAACTTTTGCATACGGACTCGGAATTCGATGAAACCAAGTTTGTTGGAAAGCTAGCGACAAGGGCTAACACAATCTTGATAGAAAAACCAATAATAAGAAAATTAGAAAAGTCCCATAATAAAATGGTGAGAACCCTTCCTCGGATAAGACCGGTAAAACACCCAACACCGAAAACATCATAGAAGACACATGTGAACTCCGTTTTCGATGAACTCAAGCTTGTCATCAAGATGATCATAAGCTCTAAGACTCACAAAGAGAACCAAACAAGAACCAAGAAACATGATGCAAGGATGCAATGGTTTGAGCTCTCTACTAACGATACGATCAAGCTACCAACTTGAGAGCCCCCCTTGATAGTACGGCAAACGATCCTATAACCCGGTCTCCCAACTACCACCACGAGACCGGTAAAATAGAAAACCTATCAAGGGCAAACCTTTGCTTTGCACAAAGTCCACTTGAGCTAGATGTAGATGATCTTGACTTCCTCAAGTTGGACCACCTTTCTTGATTGCGTTGTCTCGGTGAAGACTAGTAGATTGCTCCCCCATACTCCTCTATGGGAGAGCCACTCTTCGGCATATCTTCACAAGTCCATTGTCACGACAATGGATGGCAAGCTTCAAGCACTTGATTTCTTCGTGATGCTCCACTTGAACTTGCACACCGCAACCTAACCCCACAAAGAACTCTCACGAAGACCATGGGTTAGTACACAAAGCGTGATTGACAATGCTTACCATACCATAGGATTGCTTGATCCCTCTCGGTACATCTTCTACGCTTTGTGTGTTGATCAACTTGATTCACTCCTTCACTTAGTCTTGATAAACCTTGAATCTTTCCAACTCTTCATTTGGATGATGTCTTGAAGGTAAACATGAATGATAACACACTCTTCTTCTTCAAGACATGCTTGCAATAAGCTCAACACTCACAAGACCAATCTTTGGATAATTCCTTAATAGCACCTTGGTCATCACAAACTCTCCTTGAAACCAACAAATGAACTCCAAGAAAAGCCTATGGACAAACCCTTCAAATATAACTCAAGGAAACCATTAGTCCATAGAGATTTTCATCAATTACCAAAACCAAACATGGGGGCACCGCATGTTCTTTCAATCTCCCCCATTTTGGTAATTGATGACAATCACTTTCAAGAGAGTTTATATAAGGAATTATGCATCACCATACCATGCAACAATAATGTATGCGCATAAGATGCAAAATCTTAGGAACAAAACCAAAGAAAGAAGAGCGAAGAGACAACTCTCTAAACTTCCTCACAAAACTAAACTCTCTGAAACTTCTCCCCCATTGGCATCGATTGCCAAAATGGGCGAAGAACTTAGAAGGTCAATATAAATTGTGTTCCTCCATAAATTATGTATTCCTCAAAATAGAGAGTGGAATGCAATACATATATCCAACTGTAAATACTTGGAGGAAGACAAACTATATTGAGGCCCAGAGATTGCAAAAGAATGATATGCCACAAAGGCATAACAAAGGGAGAAAAACATGCAATCAAGCAATCAAAGGATACCAATTGAATTAAGCTATCAAAAGATACCAATTGACCCAACTAGACCAATGATCCTACATGCCAAATGAATAAAATATATTATGATAAGAGCAAAGGAGTGTTCTAGAGAAACTAGAGAAGCTCCCCATGATTTGTGCACAATTTAGTTTTGTATCTGGATACAACGAGCACAAAATAGGATCGTCGCTCCCCCAAGATCAATAGAACTCACAACATAGCAACCGATTTTTCTAAAGACACTGGTGAAGCTCCCCATAATTTGTGCACTCCTTAGAAAATTTTCGTTAGGATACCAAGTGCACAAAATAGGATCATCACTCCCCCAAAATCAATAGAAACTCACACCAAGTGCAAGTGAGCATGAAGGTAACAAAGCCTAGCACTTGCAACAAACAAATGGTTGAGCAACATATAAAAGAGACAACTTAAGAGTATGCTCAACTAAAATGATATGTGTGAGTCATGGCAAAACACTTGAGAAGACTAATGTATGGATGAACATTAAGCATAAATATACTCTTGAATGAATGAGATACACAGTGCAAGGCCTATCATTCCCACACAAAACAGCAAATGGGTTCACAAGCTCACTAATAATTATATAAATAACCTATGCTTGTGACAACCTGTGGTGAAGATATAAAAATGATAGCTTTGTCATGAGGAGGGATACCAGTAGAAATGGCAAAGCCTCATCAAGACAAGCAAGAGAGAATGATCTTCACCACAATAGAGTGCATCTAGATGAAACGATATAAGATCCGCACTCGGGACACACACCTTCACGGAGCCACCAAAGAAATAAAACAGGAACAAAAAGGTGGACGTGAAAGAAGGGGATATCAAAAAGATATGCAACTTCTCAAAAGTGTATAAGATTCTAGTAGATGAAGATCATGATGATATCAATCCAAAAAGAAGGATGTACACACAAAATTGTTGCAAAAAGGAATGAATAAGATATCCCCAAGGAAGTCATAAATAAACCAATAAGATATTTGCTTGAAGGCATAGCACATTGCTAGATATGTTCTTATTGTATATAAATGAGTTCCAACCACACGAGCATCAAAGACATCACAACTAGCAATAAGAGATCATTGTTGGGATGCTTTGAGAAAGGAAACAAGTATCATTAGAAGGAATGACTAACATGCCATGATACAACCTACACAAGGTTGGTGCAAGAAATGTGTGCATGAAGTAGATGGTGATACTTGTTACCGAGATACCATTGGAAGGATGTAGTAGATACCAATTGAAGGTAGATAGTAGTTCATTGATCATCCTAGCTTGACTCCAATAAGCACATGGTGACACCACCTTCCTTTTGAAAGAGCTGAGCATCCAATGCATCTCCAATTGTTCCTAGAACAAAAACGCAAACAAAATGGTACCCAAACTCATTGGGACCAAAGAGTTAGAAACACCAATACATAGGACAAACTCCACAAACATATGTGCATTTATATATGAAAATGAATTTCATGCACATCTCATCCAAATTGAGACTAGGTGGAGTTTCCCCTATATATTGGGTTAAAGAAAGAAAGCATGCCAAAGAAAATACATGAAGTAAATATGCATGCTCAAGACTTTCAAGAAACGAAACAAAATGAAAAAGAAATACCAAGTGAAAATAGGATACCAAATGGAGAAATCATCACTTGGAAGATATCTATTAGAAGATACATCAAGGAATGAGATATCTATTGATACACGCAAAAGGAAATATATCAGACTCCCAAAAGAGAGGATGGTTCCAAACAAACCAACCCATCTACAAAGTTTCATGATGGCACAAGTACCAAAAAGAAACGGCTTGCCTTCCATCAACACACACTTGATATGGATCACAAGATGAGTGTTCTATCGAAAATAGGATAGCTCCCCCACGAATTGTGCATTAAAGAGAATTTGCATTTGAATACAAAATGCACAAGGTAGGATCACCACTTTCACTATATCTAGAAAACACTTGACAAAATCAATAAAATAACAAGATCCACAAGTGGCACGAAAGGCAATGGGAGTTGACACAAACTTGGCAAGAGATAAGACAAATAAAACCAAAAGACAATGTAAATATGATCAATAATTTCCACCACATAAATTATTACCAATTGTCAAAGACAAGAGGTATTTTGGAAATAATTCCCGGTGATAGATAGCAATGATATCCAACATCATCTTCACACCAAACACAAGCAAAATGCAACTTGTAGAGCTAACATGCCACCTAGGAACAACATAATTTATACTATCAACTCTAGGTGACAATATCTCAAATTTACACATTTTCTAGGCTTGTAATATGCACATAGAATATTACTCCCCCATAATGTGATACCAATGAAAAACTTACCAAGATGCAAAAAGAGAACCAACAAGAGATAATTAATGGAACATTTAGAATTTGACTTTCTCATGAGAAGACATACCACATAGAGACTAGATAATATTGTAATATCAATACTAGATGGTATTCCTCATGTACACACATTTATAGGATTGTGAGGTGCACAAAGCACATCACTCCCCAAAATGGGATGTTCCATTAATCTCTCACAAGAGCCAACTAAGATAAAAGCAAGAAGCACAAAGGCTCAACGCACGACACACACATACATGATGTGCAAACCAATATACACATACTTGATTTCTCAAGATATACAAATTGGACGCACAACATATACAAACACATGCAAGGAACAAAACCAAAACATGCAAAGGGGCAAGTAACTTTCAATGTAGACAATTTAAGCACGAGTTACCGCAAGGAGGAACATTGGATATAAGATAGAAACTTGATAATCCGAATGACTTGGCTTGAGACAATATGAATGACGAAGACCCCTTAATTCTTCATAATGTAGCCAAGTCTCCAATGCCATCCAAAACACCTATTGATCAAGTTTGAGCTAGTTGGTCCCCAACCAAGTTGGGTCCTAAGAGGTTAGTCACAATAGGCTTGGCTACCCAAATGGTTCTTTTCTTGACACCACTTTGAGTACCAAAAAACTTGGCAAACACATTGCCAACATTATCCTTCCCAAGAAAATAGACATCATTAATAATAATTGGGTTGGATAAGTTACCACTAGTGCATGAAGAAGCAAGGTGACCCTTCTCACGGCATAGGTAGCAACATCTACTCTTCACTTTCTTCTCATTTGATTTCTCAAAATGAGAAGCATTAGCATGAGTCTTCTTGGGAAGCGGCCTTTCTCCAACTTGCGGTTGAGCAAGAGATTGAACTTGTGGCCTCTTCCCTTGTTGCTTGTCACTAATGGCCTTCTTCTTCAATGGGCAAGATCTAACATGATGCCCTTCAATTTTGCACTTGAAGCAAATAATCTTGGCTGAATTCTTGAGATGTTCTTGGCCCTTCTTCTTGTTGCTCTTGGATTTCTTCTTATTGGAGTTGAATCCAAGACCACCTTTGTCATTGGGGGATTTTTGCACACTCAAGATATTGTTGAGTGTGGACTTCCCTTCATGACACTTTTCCAAGTCTTTCTTCAAGGAAGAGACTTGGGCCATGAGCTCTTTGATTTCCTCTACATGGTTAGTATCAACACAAGTACTAGAGGAAGTATATGCTTCATTGTTAGAGCAACAAGGCAAGGAAAGCAATTCATCACAAGATGTACCAATGTTATGCATAGATGAATTACGAGGACTAGCACATGGCAATATAGCATTTTGACTAGAAGTAGTGCTAGCGACCACATGAGACTCACTAGATGTTACCTTGATGATCATAGCCTCATGAGCTATCTTTAGCACATTATGGGATACTAGAAGATCATCATGAGAGCTTCTGAGCTTTACATGACTATCTTCCAATCTCCCATAATTGCTAGATAGCAACTCAAGTTGAGCCCTTAGCTCAACATTCTCCTTCAAAATAGATGCTTCACTAGAAATAGAGTTAGTAGCACAAGCATCATCAATAATAGCAAGAGGAGAAGGCAACTTGGCAAGCTCTTTAGAATATGAAGCTTCAAGTTGAGCATGAGACTCGGTGAGTTTGATGAGCTCACTCTTAATGACCCTTGAGCCATTTTTGAGGTGATCAAAATCCTCAAGGAGTTTAGCATGTGCAACTTCAAGCTTCTCATTTTTAGTTTCAAAATCATTAGCCACCTCGAGAGCTCTATCACGGGATTCCTTTATTCTAGATAGTTCTAGAGCAAAAGTCTCCTCAAGAGATTCCTTGGTGGTTTGTTCAAGCTCAAGAGCTCGCGAGAGGTCGGCGATCTCATTAGCGTAATCACGCTCATGACCTTCCATTTTCTCAATGGTGACCTCATGCTCCTCTAGATGAGATTCCAACTCCTCTATATATTTCTTGCCCTCAATGGCAATAGACATGATTTCCATGAAGTTGGAACGAGCAATTTTATTCTTATGAAGAGCTTTAAAAATCATTTCCCCCTTAATTTTTAAGGAGGCAACATTATCATTTTCTTCATCATTTTCTACATTATCATCATTGTTATCATCACTATCATGACAAGATATATTGGGGTTCAAAGTGGGAGATACCTTTGAAGCCTTAGCCATAAGGCAAAATGCAGTAGATGATGTTGTAGGATCCCTTGAAGCACCATTCAAGACTACATATTGTTCCATGGGGTGTTGGGTTTCCTCTACATTGTTAGCACAACAATTCGAGGGAATAGATGCATTTTTATCATGGCAACAAGACATAGCAAGCATATCATCATGAGTTTTAGTCAAGCAATTTCTACAAGATATGCAAGGACTATCAACACAAGCATGTGAAACATGTAGGGTGCTCGAAGTGTTAAAGTCCAAAGAAGATGCATTGCAATAAGATAGTGATGAAGGATCATCCACAATAAGCATACTATCATCATTGCAATGACCAACGCTACTCACCATATCATTACCTTGTGGCAAACCACATGTAGGTGAAGTAGAAGAAGTTGAGAACATAACACGGCCGGAGGTGGAGGGAGAACAATCATTCCTACAATTCTTGGACACACCATATTTATCTTGAAGCTTTGTCCACAACTCATGAGCATCCCGGAACGGCATGAGTTGAAATATAACTACATTGCTCAAAGCATCAAAAAGCACATTAGAAGCTTGAGCATTGAGATAAGAGTTTTTCTCATCCTCTAAAGATAATCTTTGTGGATCCTTTGGAGGAGAAAAACCCATATCTACAATTCGCTCTAAATTTGGGTCCATGACCCTAAAGAGATTAAGCATGCGAATCACCCAAACATCAAAATTTGTGCCATTGAAACTAAGAGTGTCAGAAAATCCTAAACCCCTAGTCGACATCCTTACTCTCTAGGCGGTTAAGCCCTATAAAGAGAGACGAGGCTCTGATACCAATTGAAAGATCGTGGATGTCGCCTAGAGGGGGGGGGTGAATAGGCGCTTTAAAATAATTACGGTTTAGGCTTGAACAAATGCGGAATAAACCTAGCGGTTAATTTGTCAAGCACAAAACCTACAACAACTAGGCTCACCTATGTGCACCAACAACTTATGCTAAGCAAGATAAACAACTAGGTGATAGCAAGATATATGACAAGAAACAATATATCTATCACAAAGTATAGTGCATAAGTAAAGGGCTCGGGTAAGAGATAACCGAGGCACGCGGAGACGACGATGTATCCCGAAGTTCACACCCTTGCGGATGCTAATCTCCGTTTGGAGCGGTGTGGAGGCACAATGCTCCCCAAGAAGCCACTAGGGCCACCGTAATCTCCTCACGCCCTCGCTCAATGCAAGATGCCGTGATTCCACTAAGGGACCCTTGAGGGCGGTCACCGAACCCGTACAAATGGCAATCCTTGGGGGCGGTCACCGAACCCGTACACTTTGGCAACCCTTGGGGGCGGTCACCGAAACCCGTCAAATTGCTCGGGGCGATCTCCACAACCTAATTGGAGACCCCGACGCTTGCCCGGAGCTTTACACCACAATGATTGAGCTCCGAACACCAAGGTTGGGGCTATCTCCCCAACGACACCACGAAGCTTCACCACAATGGAATATGGCTCCGAGGTGACCACAACCGTCTAGGGCGCCCAAGCACCCAAGAGGAACAAGCTCAAGGGTACCAAGCACCCAAGAGTAATAAGCTTCTCAACTTCACTTCCACGTATCACCGTGGAGAACTCAAACCGATGCACCAAATGCAATGGCAAGGGCACACGGAGTGCCCAAGTCCTTCTCTCCCAAATCCCACCAAAGCAACTAATGCTAGGGAGGGAAATGAGAGGAAGAACAAGAAGGAAAACACCAAGAACTCCAAGATCAAGATCCAAGGGGTTCCCCTCACCTAGAGGAGAAAGTGATTGGTGGAAATGTGGATCTAGATCTCCTCTCTCTTTTCCCCCAAAAACTAGCAAGAATCCATGGAGGGATTGAGAGATAGCAAGCTCGAAGAAGGTCAACAATGGGGGAAGAACACGAGCTCAAAGGATAAGGTTCATTGGGGAAGAAGAGCCCCTTTTATAGGTGGGGAAAAATCCAACCGTTATGCTCACAGCCCGCACAGAGCGGTACTACCGCTCCAGGAGCGGTACTACCGCTAGGGCATTAGTACTCCTTAGAAAAACAACAGCGAGGAGGCAAAAAGTCCTGAAAAACCGTCGGAGCGGTAGTACCGCTTGACCTCACGGTACTACCGCTAGGGGTAGCGGTAGTACTGCTAAGGGTAGCGGTACTACTGCTTGCGAGCGGTACTAAAAAATTACATCCGTGCCTACCACCGCTGGACTTGTGACGAGTTTTTGGTCCCGAGCGAAAGTAGCCACGGAAGTAGCCGCGGTAGTACTGCTCCAAGCGGTAGCGGTACTACTGCTTGCGAGCGGTACTAAAAAATTACATCCGTGCCTACCACCGCTGGACTTGTGACGAGTTTTTGGTCCCGAGCGGAAGTAGCCACGGAAGTAGCCACGGTAGTACTGCTCCAAGCGGTAGTACCGCTCCCGAAAGCGGTAGTACCGCTTCCGAAAGCGGTAGTAAAAAATTACTTCCGCTCCTACCCGCGGTAGTACCGCTGCAGCCTTTTCAGTACACCAAAACGTCAATAACTTTTGCATACGGACTCGGAATTCGATGAAACCAAGTTTGTTGGAAAGCTAGCGACAAGGGCTAACACAATCTTGATAGAAAAACCAATAATAAGCAAATTAGAAAAGTCCCATAATAAAATGGTGAGAACCCTTCCTCGGATAAGACCGGTAAAACACCCAACACCGAAAACATCATAGAAGACACATGTGAACTCCGTTTTCGATGAACTCAAGCTTGTCATCAAGATGATCATAAGCTCTAAGACTCACAAAGAGAACCAAACAAGAACCAAGAAACATGATGCAAGGATGCAATGGTTTGAGCTCTCTACTAACGATACGATCAAGCTACCAACTTGAGAGCCCCCCTTGATAGTACGGCAAACGATCCTATAACCCGGTCTCCCAACTACCACCACGAGACCGGTAAAATAGAAAACCTATCAAGGGCAAACCTTTGCTTTGCACAAAGTCCACTTGAGCTAGATGTAGACGATCTTGACTTCCTCAAGTTGGACCACCTTTCTTGATTGCGTTGTCTCGGTGAAGACTAGTAGATTGCTCCCCCATACTCCTCTATGGGAGAGCCACTCTTCGGCATATCTTCACAAGTCCATTGTCACGACAATGGATGGCAAGCTTCAAGCACTTGAGTTCTTCGTGATGCTCCACTTGAACTTGCACACCGCAACCTAACCCCACAAAGAACTCTCACGAAGACCATGGGTTAGTACACAAAGCGTGATTGACAATGCTTACCATACCATAGGATTGCTTGATCCCTCTCGGTACATCTTCTACGCTTTGTGTGTTGATCAACTTGATTCACTCCTTCACTTAGTCTTGATAAACCTTGAATCTTTCCAACTCTTCATTTGGATGATGTCTTGAAGGTAAACATGAATGATAACACACTCTTCTTCTTCAAGACATGCTTGCAATAAGCTCAACACTCACAAGACCAATCTTTGGATAATTCCTTAATAGCACCTTGGTCATCACAAACTCTCCTTGAAACCAACAAATGAACTCCAAGAAAAGCCTATGGACAAACCCTTCAAATATAACTCAAGTAAACCATTAGTCCATAGAGATTTTCATCAATTACCAAAACCAAACATGGGGGCACCGCATGTTCTTTCACCTCCGACGCATTCTACAGCTGTAAGATGGAGGAGAACAGTTCTGTCAGTGAGCACATCCTCAAGATTTCTGGATTGCACAACCGCTTGTCTCAGCTGGGAATGAATCTCCCGGATGAAGCGGTCGTTGACAGAATCCTCCAGTCGCTCCCACCAAGCTTCAAGAGCTTCGTGTTGAACTTCAATATGCAGGGGATGGAGAAGTCCATTCCCGAGGTGTATTCGATGCTGAAATCAGCGGAGGTAGACATCAAGAAAGAACATCAAGTGTTGATGGTCAATAAAACCACTAAGTTCAAGAAAGGCAAGGGTAATAAGAACTTCAAGAAGGACGGCAAGGGAGTTGCCGCGCCTGGCAAGCCTGTTGTCGGGAAGAAGCCAAAGTATGGACCCAAGCCCGAGACAGAGTGCTTTTATTGCAAGGGAACGGGTCACTGGAAGCGGAACTGCCCCAAATACTTAGCAGACAAGAAGGCCGGCAACGTCAAAGGTATATATGATATACATGTTATTGATGTGTACCTTACCAGCACTCGTAGTAGCTCCTGGGTATTCGATACCGGTGCAGTTGCTCACATTTGTAACTCAAAACTGTTGGGGAACGTAGTATTTAAAAAAAATTCCTACGATCACGCAATATCTATCTACTAGATGCATAGCAACGAGAGAGGAGAGTGTGTCTACGTACCCTCGTAGACCGGGAGCGGAAGCGTCAAGTGACGCGGTTGATGTTGTCGAACTTCTTCGTGATCCAACCGACCAAGCACCGAACGTACGGCACATCCGCGTTCAGCACACGTTCAGCTTGATGACGTCCCACGAGCTCTTGATCCAGTTGAGCTTCACGGGAGAGTTACGTCAGCACGACGGCGTGGTGATGGATATGATGTATCTACCGGCGCAGGGCTTCGCCTAAGCACTGCAACGGTATGACTGAGGTGTGTTTCTGTGGAGGGGGGCACCGCACACGGCTAAAACAATTCAACTTGTGTGTCCTAGGGTGCCCCCCTGCCCCCGTATATAAAGGAGCAAGGGAGAGGCCGGCCCTAGAGGGGGCGCGCCAAGTGTGGGGAGTCCTACTAGGACTCCCAAGTCCTAGTAGGATTCCCCTTTCCTTTCCGGAGTAGGAGAGAAGGAAAGAGGGGGAGAGGGAGAAGGAAAAAGGGGGCTGCACCCCTTGTCCAATTCGGACCAGAAGGGGGGCACGCGCCTCCTTCCTTTTGGCCTCTCTCTTCTATTCCCGTAACTCCCCAGTACTCCGAAAATACCCGAATCACTCGGAACCTTTCCGATGTTCGAATATAGTCGTCCAATATATCGATTTTTACGTCTCGACCATTTCGAGACTCCTCGTCATGTCCCTGGTCTCATCCGGGACTCCGAACTCCTTCGGTACATCAAAACTCATAAACTCATAATACCGATCGTCATCAAACGTTAAGCGTGCGGACCCTACGGGTTCGAGAACTATGTAGACATGACCGAGACTCATCTCCGATCAATAACCAATAGCGGAACCTGGATGCTCATATTGGCTTCTACATATTCTACGAAGATCTTTATCGGACAAACCGCATAACAACATACGTTGTTCCCTTTGTCATCGGTATGTTACTTGCCCGAGATTCGATCGTCGGTACCTCAATACCTAGTTCAATCTCGTTACCGGCAAGTCTCTTTACTCGTTCCGTAATACATCATCCTGCAACTAACTCATTAGCTGCAATGCTTGCAAGGCTTATAGTGATGTGCATTACCGAGTGGGCCCAGAGATACCTCTCCGACAATCGGAGTGACAAATCCTAATCTCGAAATACGCCAACCCAACAAGTACCTTCGGAGACACCTGTAGAGTACCTTTATAATCACCCAGTTACGTTGTGACGTTTGGTAGCACACAAAGTGTTCCTCCGGTATTCGGGAGTTGCATAATCTCATAGTCATAGGAACATGTATAAGTCATGAAGAAAGCAATAGCAGTAAAACTTAAACGATCATAGTGCTAAGCTAACGGATGGGTCTTGTCCATCACATCATTCTCCTAATGATGTGATCCCGTTGATCAAATGACAAATCATGTCTATGGCTAGGAAACATAACCATCTTTGATCAATGAGCTAGTCTAGTAGAGGCATACTAGGGACACTCTGTTTTGTCTATGTATTCACACATGTACTAAGTTTCCGGTTAATACAATTCTAGCATGAATAATAAACATTTATCATGATATAAGGAAATAAATAATAAATTTATTATTGCCTCTAGGGCATATTTCCTTCAAAAACAGGAGCTGCGGAATAAACGGAGACTAGCGAAGGATGAGGTGACGATGCGCGTCGGGAATGGTTCCAAGGTCGATGTGATCGCCGTCGGCACGCTGCCTCTACATCTACCCTCGGGATTAGTTTTAAACCTTAGTAATTTTTATTTAGTACCAGCTTTGAGCATGAACATTGTTTCTGGATCTCGTCTTATGCGAGATGGCTACTCTTTCAAATCGGAGAATAATGGTTGTTCTATTTATTTGAGAGATATGTTTTATGGTCATGCCCCGCTGGTCAATGGTTTATTTTTGATGAATCTCGAACATAGTGATACACATATTCGTAGTGTAGATGCCAAAAGATGTAAAGTTGATAATGATAGTCCCACATACTTGTGGCATTGCCGCCTTGGTCATATTGGTGTCAAACGTATAAAGAAGCTCCATTCAGATGGACTTCTAGAGTCTCTTGATTATGAATCATTTGACACGTGTGAACCATGCCTCTTGGGCAAGGTGACCAAGACTCCGTTCTCCGGAACAATGGAGCGAGCAACCAACTTGTTGGAAATCATACATACCGATGTGTGCGGTCCAATGAGTGTTGAGGCTCGCGGAGGCTATCGTTATGTTCTTACCCTCACAGATGACTTGAGTAGATATGGGTATATCTATTTGATGAAACACAAGTCTGAGACCTTTGAAAAGTTCAAGGAATTTCAGAATGAGGTTGAGAATCAACGTGACAGAAAAATAAAGTTCTTGCGATCGGATCGTGGGGGTGAATATTTAAGTCATGAATTTGGCACACACCTTAGGAGCTGTGGAATTGTTTCACAATTGACACCGCCCGGAACACCTCAACGTAACGGTGTGTCTGAACGTCGAAATCGTACTTTGTTGGACATGGTGCGATATATGATGTCCCTCACCGATTTACCGCTATCTTTTTGGGGTTATGCTTTAGAGACTGTCGCATTCACTTTAAATAGGGCTCCTTCGAAATCCGTTGAGACGACTCCGTATGAACTTTGGTTTGGCAAGAAACCGAAGCTGTCGTTTCTAAAAGTTTGGGGTTGCGATGCTTATGTCAAGAAACTTCAACCTGAAAAGCTCGAACCCAAATCGGAGAAATGCGTCTTCATAGGATACCCAAAGGAAACAATTGGGTACACCTTCTACCACAGATCTGAAGGCAAAGTCTTTGTTGCCAAGAATGGATGCTTTCTGGAGAAAGAGTTTCTCTCGAAAGAAGTGAGTGGGAGGAAAGTAGAACTTGATGAGGTGACAGTCACCCCTCCTGTACCGAAAAGTAGCGCACCGTAGGAAAATGTTCCTGAGGTGCCTGCACCGACAAGGGAGGAAGTCAATGATAATGATCATGAAGAAACAGATCAAGTTGCTACTGAACTTCGAAGGTCCACTAGGGCACGTTCCGCACCAGAGTGGTACGGCAACCCTGTCCTGGAAATCATGTTGTTAGACAACGGTGAACTTTCAAACTATGAAGAAGCGATGGCAGGCCCGGATTCCAATAAATGGCTTGGAGCCATGAAATCCGAGATAGAATCCATGTATGAAAACAAAGTGTGGACTTTGGTGGACTTGCCTGATGATAGGCACGCCATAGAAAACAAATGGATATTTAAGAAGAAGACAGACGCAGATGGTAATGTGACCATCTATAAGGCTCGGCTTGTCGCTAAGGGTTATCGACAAGTTCAAGGGATTGACTACGACGAGACTTTCTCTCCCGTAGCGATGCTGAAGTCAGTCAGAATCATGTTAGCTATTGCCGCATTCTATGATTATGAAATATGGCAAATGGACGTCAAAACAGCATTCCTTAACGGCTTCCTCAAGGAAGAGTTGTATATGATGCAACCGGAAGGTTTTGTCGATCCAGAGAACGCTAACAAGGTATGCAAGCTCCAGCGCTCGATTTACAGGCTGGTACAAGCATCTCGGAGTTGGAATATTCGCTTTGATGAAGTGATCAAAGCGTTTGGATTTATACAGACTTATGGAGAAGCCTGTATTTACAAGAAAGTGAGTGGGAGCTCTGTGGCATTTCTCATATTATATGTGGATGACATATTGCTGATGAGAAATGATATAGAATTCTTGGAAAATGTAAAGGTCTACTTGAATAAAAGTTTTTCAATGAAGGACCTTGGAGAAGCTGCTTACATATTAGGCATCAAAATCTATAGAGATAGATCAAGACGCCTCATTGGTCTTTCACAAAGTACATACCTTGACAAAATATTGAAGAAGTTCAATATGGATCAGTCAAAGAAAGGATTCTTGCCTGTTTTGCAAGGTATGCGATTAGCAAGGCTCAGTCGCCGACCACGGCAGAAGATAGAGAAAAGATGAGTGTCATTCCCTATGCCTCGGCCATAGGTTATATCATGTATGCCATGTTGTGTACCAGACCTGATGTGAACCTTGCCATAAGTTTGGTAGGGAGGTACCAAAGTGATCCCGGTACGGAACACTGGACAACGGTCAAGAACATCCTGAAGTACCTGAAAAGGACTAAGGATATGTTTCTCGTTTATGGAGGTGACGAAGAGCTCGTCGTAAAGGGTTACGTCGATGCTAGCTTCGACACAGATCTGGATGACTCTAAGTCACAAACCGAGTACGTGTATATTTTGAACGGAGGGGCAGTCAGCTGGTGCAGTTGCAAGCAAAGTGTTGTGGCAGCATCTACATGTGAAGCGGAGTACATAGCTGCTTCCGAAGCAGCGCAGGAAGGAGTCTGGATGAAGGAGTTCATCACCGACCTAGGAGTCATTCCAAGCGCGTCAAGCCCGATTTCTCTCTTCTGTGACAACACTGGTGCTATTGCCATTACCAAGGAGCCTAGGTTTCACAAGAAGACCAAGCACATCAAGCGTCGTTTCAACTCCATCCGGAATTATGTTCAGGATGGAGATATAGATATTTGTAAAGTGCATACGGATCTGAATGTCGCAGACCCGTTGACTAAACCTCTTTCACGGGCAAAACATGATCAACACCAGAACTCTATGGGTGTTCGATTCATCACAATGTAACTAGATTATTGACTCAAGTGCAAGTGGGAGACTGTTGGAAATATGCCCTAGAGGCAATAATAAAAGTATTATTATTATACTTCCTTGTTCATGATAATCGTCTATTATTCATGCTTGAATTGTATTGTACGGAAACAACGATACATGTGTGAATACATAGACCACAATGAGTCCCAGGTGAGCCTCTAGTTACCAGCTCGTTGATCAACAGATGGTCACGGTTTCCTGACCATGGACATGGGATGTCGGTGATAACGGGATCACATCATTAGGAGAATGATGTGATGGACAAGACCCAATCCTGAGCATAGCACGAGATCGTATAGTTCGCAATGCATAAGCTTTTCGGTGTCAAGTATTTATTCCTTAGACCATGAGGTTGTACAACTCCCGGATGCCGTAGGAATACTTTGGGTGTGCCAAACATCACAACATAACTGGGTGGCTATAAAGGTACGCATCGGGTATCTCCGAAAGTGTCTGTTGAGTTGGTACGAACCGAGACTGGGATGTTGTCACTCCGTATGACGGAGAGGTACCTCTGGGCCCACTCGGTAAGACATCATCATAATGAGCTCAATGTGACTAAGTAGTTAGTCACGGGATGATGGATTACGGATCGAGTAAAGAGACTTGCCATGACGAGATTGAACAAGGTATCGGGAATACCGACGATCGTATCTCGGGCAAGTACCGTACCGATGGACAAAGGGAATAACATACGGGATTGAGTGAATCCTTGACACGGTGGTTCATCCTATGAAGATCATCGAGGAACACGTGGGAACCAACATGGGTATCCAGATCCCGCTGTTGGTTATTGACCGGAGAGTCGTCTCGGTCATGTCCACGTGTCTCCCGAACCCGTAGGGTCTACACACTTAATGTTCGGTAACGCTAGGGTCGTAGAGATACATGCACGTGGAAACCCGAAAGTTGTTCGGAGTCCCGGATGAGATACCGGACGTCACGAGGAGTTCCGGAATGGTCCGGAGGTAAAGATTGATATATAGGAAGTCAGGTTTCGGCCATCGGGTGATCTCCGGGGGTCACCGGGAGCGTCCCGGGACCACCGGAGGGGCCCCGGGAGTCCACCGTGTGTCGAATCAATAAATTGGGTTATTCTTACCCGCGAAGACTATCTCGATCCCTTACGGTTGAGGGTTATCACGCCCCCCCCAGCAGATTGGATCTGCAGGGGCCCTGGCGCACCCCCTGGCCCCCTATATATATGTGGGAGGGGAGAGGGCAGCCGCACCCTTGCCCTGGTGCCTCTCCCCCTCCCGTCACACCTCCATACTCCCAACGCAGGGCGCCCGGCGAAGCCCTGCTGCGATCTCCACTGCATCCACCACCACGCCGTTGTGCTGCTGGATCTCTGACGACTTCTCCTCCCCCTTGCTAGATCAAGAAGGAGGTGACGTTGCTGCACCGGACGTGTGTTGAACGCGGAGGTGTCGTCCGTTCGGCGCTAGATCATCGGTGACGAAGAACACGAAGAGTACGACTACTTCATCCACGCTTCTTCGAAAGCTTCCGCACGCGATCTACATAACGGTATGTAGATGCACTCTTATTTGCTCGTTGCTAGATGTCTCCATAGTTGGATCTTGGTGAAAGCGTAGAAATTTTTTGAATTATGCTACGTTCCCCTACACCGTTGCCATGCTTAACTTGTTTTGCTCATATCTTCTAGGCCGTAGCTCCGAATTAAAAAAACTTTATATGAAACTTGACTAGAATTCCATGTAGATCATCATGGTGCATGTTAACTTGCTGTTTAACAACTTTAACTTAATATTTGTGCAGATCTGGACTAATTTCAAACTATGCATATGAGGACCTACTGGATTTGTCTTAAGTAGCTTCCGGCCTCATTTAAACTTGTTGTTCTTATGTTGCTTCTCTGTGCTTCGTACCTTGTCATGTTTTGCATCCTATATGGATCTGTCTTGCATCCTCCTTGCTTGAGCTTATTGTCTTGTTCTTGAGTTGTTCTGGTGTGCTTCCTATGTTGTCAGGTAATGCATCCTGAGTGCATCTGTTGTGCTTCCTACCTTGCCATGTTGGGCTTCCTGTATAGACTTGTCATGCATCATACCTTGCCATGTATTGCATCATATAGACTTGTGTTGTTTTTCTGTGCTTCCTACCTTGCCATGTTGTGCTTCCTGTATAGACTTGTCATGCATCCTACCTTGCCATGTATTGCATCATATAGACTTGTGTTGTTTCTCTGTGCTTCCTACCTTGCCATGTATTGCTTCCTGTATAGACTTGTCATGCATCATACCTTGCCATGTATTGCATTATATAAACTTGTGTTGTTTTGCTGTGCTTCCTACCTTGCCATGTTTTGCTTCCTGTATAGACTTGTTGTGCATCATATGTAGAACTGTCTTGCATCATACTTGGATGAGCATATTGTCATGTCTCGTGTGGTGTGTTTACCGTGTTGCTTGCTTCTTCTTGTTAGTGCTTGTTCCGTTGCGTTCGTGAGGATTCCTTCGTCTACCCGTGGTTCTTCTTCACGGCTTCTTCTTCGTTTTCTTCATGGATCCGTTCTTCTTCCTTGCGGGATCTCAGGCAAGATGACCATACCCTTGGATACCTTTACTATCTTTGCCTTTGCTTAGTTGTCTCGATGCTATCGTTACATGTCGCGCTACCCATCTTATTGTCAGCCCCTCTCCTTGTTGCCATGAAACCTCTAACCTTTGAAACCTTCCTAGCAAAACCATTGTTTGGCTATGTTACCCGCTTACTCAGCCCCTCTTATAGCGTTGTTAGTTGCAGTTGAAGATGAAGATCGTTCCAGGTGGGAACTTGCTGTTGGAATATCACAATATCTATTATTATATATTAACACACCTATATAGTGGGCACGGGTGGAAGGCTTGGCCTTTTTCTCGGTGTTTTGTTCCACTCATGCCACCTTAGGCGCCGATAAACCGGCATTATGTTCCTTGATTTTGCGTTCCTTACACGGTTGGGTATATGGGGACCCCTTGACACTTCGTCTTTGAATAAAACTCCTCCAGGAAGGCCCAACATTGGTTTTAATTTGCTCATAATAACAACTTAATTAATTAATTAAATTGCATAGGGTGTTAGCGCTACCCCAGGATTCTTTCTACATAGCAGGGGGGCCAGTGCTGATGGTGTTGGTCCCAAACGGGCGGACTGCGGGACCGCCTCGTGGAAACTCAAGGTATCTGGCTCCTGTAGGATGTCCCATCCGGTCGTGGCCTGAGACGAGATACGCGCGGCTACTATCAGGGTGTCGGCACGCCGGGAGGTCTTGCTGGACTTGTTTTACCATTGTCGAAATGTCTTGTGCACCAGGATGCCGAGCCTGATCGGATTTCCCTAAGATAAGGGGTGATGATATTATATTTATCACTTCAGCTGATCGTGAGAGCTTGTGATGGGCTAAGTTGGGACACCCCAACAGGGTTATGATCTTTCGAAAGCCGTGCCCACGGTTATGTGGCAGATTGGAATTTGTTAATGTCCGGTTGTAGAAAACTTGACAGAGGATCCGAAGTAAAACACACAACTGTGTGAGTAACCGTGACTGTCTCTTTTCACTTTGAGAAGAGAACACGGTGGGGTTATGTTTGACTCGTAAGTAGTTCGGGATCTTTAGCGATCACTACTAGTTGCGACCGTTTGCGTAGATGCTCATCTTATTCTTGTACTCGTAAGTTAGCCACCATATTTTTGCTTAGCCGCTGCTGCAACCTCACCACTTTACCTCTTCCTACCTATTAAGCTTTGATAGTCTTGTTACCCATGGTTATGGGATTGCTGAGTCCTCGTGACTCACAGATACTACAACAACAGTTGTAGGTGCAGGTTTCCGATGACTTGACGTGAGAGCGTTGTTCTTTTGTTGGAGTTCTTCTTCTTCAGTCTTGGGTTAGGTTCCGGGTCGGCAGCCTGGGATAGCAGATGGATGTCATTGTGCTTTTCTTGTTTGCATCCGTAGTCGGATGCCTTGTATTGTTGTTGTTGTATTCATGTGACTTGTATGTATTGTTGTATCCCCCATGTATGTATGTAATGGTACGATGTATTGATATCCATCTTGCTAAGCGCCCGAAATGCGGTTGTGCCCCAATCACATAAGTGTCATGTGATCGGGATAGAATCGCATCTTGGGCCTGACATAAATGTAGAAAAAGAGAGTTCAAAGGACATAAGAGTCAAGAAGTACCTCAGAAGCCGGATTATCTTCTTCGGGGTTTGAACTGGAAGCGGCGGCAGGTTTCTTCTTCTGTTTCTTTATGGCTAAGCTCTTCTTGCGGGTCGGCTTCGCCGGTTTATCTTGAGCTTTCCTCTTCCAGAAGGGATCATTGGCCTGTGTAAAGGAATAAGAACATATTGAAGACAAGAGATATGGACGGGTTAAAGTGAAAAGAAAGGGACAGAAGAGTCTTACCGACGGTGGTTTGTTGTTTGCGCAGAAAGGAGCTAAACCGGTCTGGCTGCACTCTTCCAGGGGATGTTCAACATCTTCTTTGCAAATTCAGTAACTTCATTGTCAGGAAGCACTATTTTTGTGTGACGCTGAGGATCTTCCGGATTGCCAGTATATTCACACATTAAGATTGAGCGCCGGCTTAATGGGAGAATACTCCAAGAGAGCCAGCAGCGGACAAAGTCAACCCCGGTTAAATCGTTAGCTACGAAAGCCCTGAGCTTGGAAAGTTGGGGGCATATCGAGCCCTGTCTTGGGCGCTCAGACGCTGCGGGAAAGGATGATCCGGCGTCCAGCGGTAAGCGCGGTAACCCGACAGTGGATTTTCTCCCTCGGGTGAAGTATCCTTGCAATAGAACCAAGTCTGGTTCCATTCTTTGGCGTGGCTATGAAGAGTGGCGTGAGGAAAGCTGACATCCTTCCTCTTCTAGATGCTCACACCGCCGAGTTCAGTATGGGGCCCGTCGGAGAATTCAGTCCGGCGATTTAGATGAAAGAAATCCCGGAACAGCTCCACGCACGTCTCCTCTTGCAGATATGCCTCTGAGAAGACTTGGAAGTTGTAGATGTTGGATATAGAATTGGGACCTATGTCTTGTGGATGGAGTTGGAAATCAGCTAAAACATCGCCGAAGAACTTTGAACCGGGTGGGCTAAAGCCCCGGGCCAGATGATCAAAGAAAACGAGGATTTCTCCCTCCTTAGGTTTAGGAGGACACTCCTTTCCAGGGGCCCGCCAGTGCAGAACCACTTTAGGACCCAGAACGCCAATTAAGGCCGCCTTTACTAAGTCATCCTCGGTAATCCGAGATGGGACCCAATTGCAAGCAACGAACTTTTTAGCC
This sequence comes from Secale cereale, assembly GCA_902687465.1. Lineage (NCBI taxonomy): Eukaryota > Viridiplantae > Streptophyta > Magnoliopsida > Poales > Poaceae > Secale > Secale cereale. The sequence goes on from LR738709.1 coordinate 600,331,463, forward strand.
ATCTTTTTCGATGAGAGAATGCTAAAAAAATACAATACAAGACCCGGTTTACAAATCTACTGGATATAAACCGGCGTGTTCTGTGAAGGTATTGACTTAATTGACGGTTTAAGCAAGGGACTAATGGTACCTACTAATCCGGAGCAAGCATGAACGAGACAGCTACTGGTTTATGAATATAGGAGGAGAAAGTTAAACCGCCAATTACAGGATGCAGGCCTAAATCTAAACCGTCAGTGCAGGCATGTGAGGCGCAGGTTACAATTAAACCGGTGACATAAGCAGATAAGTTTCAGATCTAAAGTGTGACAAACAACTTTCACATGAAGCAGAGGTAAAATATGGATCTACGGCGCAGGAAAAAATCAAGATAATTAAGTCATGTCATCGAAGGCGGTGAAGTTTTCTACAGATCTAATCCAAGCTAGCAGTATTGGAGGAACTAAGGTTCTAAAGGTGGAGCGGGGTCATGTGTACGAGTGTTGACCCAAAAGTTTTACATCTACAGCTAAAAGAACGACCTACGGTGTTGAACTACGAAGAACAAGGGTTCGCGACGAGCTATAGAGAAACCCTAGAGCTAAGATCTATGGGAAGAAGAAAGTAACGTCCCCGAGGAAGCGGAAGGACGGCGACGAGTATCTGGACATGCTCAGGTTGATGCAGCGACCGGGCTTGCTGACGGCGATGAGCTCGAAGGACGGCGGCGGAGGTTTCAGCGCTGGAGACAAATGAAGACGATGTAGAGGGGGTAAAAGAGATGGCCCTCGGCCTTATTTATAGGCCGAAAAGATAAAACTGCAGGCGCGAGAATCAAGGAGACCGAAAATCGGATATGGATTGAGATGTCGCCTCGATCTTCGGAGCAGTAATAAACAAAGGTAACAAACAGGTGTGGGCGTTAAATGTGCAGATGATGTCATGACAGCTTAAAGCGATTCCAGGAGATGACGTCATGGCCGGTTCATGAGGTATATGAGAGCTGCAGAAAGGAAAATTCGTACAAGACTTGGAAGACTGACATGAACAAGTTCAAATCAATCTGGGGCCTAATGTCAGGGATATTAATATCAGGTATAAACCGGCCAGGAGGGTCCGGTTTACATTATCAAGATTATATTATAGCCCAAAGTGGCTCGGGCCCATATGTTGAGGCCCATGGTTTGTAAATCGTCATACTATGTAAACTTGGGATGTAAGATAGAAGGAGTAGAGACCGAGGCGGACACGTTTATGAGCCGGCCTCGGGACTCTGTAAACCGGACCGGGCATCGCCTCCTATATAAAGGGACGACCCGGCGACGGTTCAGGACAAGAAACAACAGCTCGAGACACAGGCAAAGCGGATTCGCTCCCTGGTCATCGAAGCACAAGCAATACCACACCCAACTAGACGTAGGCTTTTGCCCTAGAGGCAATAATAAAATGGTTATTATTATATTTCCTTGTTCATGATAATTGTCTAGTGTTCATGCTATAATTGTATTATCCGGAAATCGTAATACATGTGTGAATACATAGATCACAATATGTCCCTAGTGAGCCTCTAGTTGACTAGCTCGTTGATCAATAGTTGGTTACGGTTTCCTTACCATGGACATTATATGTCATTGATAACGGGATCACATCATTATGAGAATGATGTGATGGACAAGACCCAATCCTAAGCCTAGCACAAGATCGTGTAGTTCGTATGCTAAAGATTTTCCAATGTCAAGTATCCTTTCCTTACACCATGAGATTATGCAACTCTCGGATACTGTGGGAGTACTTTGGGTGTGCCAAATGTCACAACGTAACTGTGTGGCTATAAAGGTACACTACGGGTATCTCCAAAAGTATCTGTTGGGTTGGCACGAATCGAGACTGGGATTTGTCACTTCGTATGACGGAGAGGTATCTCTGGGCCCACTCGATAAGACATCATCGTAATGAGCTCAATGTCACTAAGGGGTTGGTCACGGGATGATGTGTTACGGAACGAGTAAAGAGACTTGCCATAACGAGATTGAACAAGGTATTGGTATACCGATGATCGAATCCCGGGCAAGTACTATATCGGTAGACAAAGGGAATTGTATACGGGATTGATTGAATCCCCGACATCGTGGTTCATCCGATGAGATCATCATGGAACATGTGGGAGCCAATATGGGTATCCAGATCCCGCTATTGGTCATTGGCCGGAGAGGTATCTCGGTCATGTCTGCATGGTTCCCGAACCCGTAGGGTCTACACACTTAAAGTTCGGTGACGCTAGAGTTGTTATGGGAATAGTATGTGGTTACTGAAGGTTGTTCGGAGTCCCGGATGAGATCCCGAACGTGACGAGGAACTTCGGAATGGTCCGGTGGCAAAGATCGATATATTGGACGAGGGGTATTGGAGTCTGGAATTGTTCCGGGGGTACCGGGTGACGACCAGCGTGTCCGAAAGTGGTTTCGGAGGCCCCGCCAAGCGTTGGGGGGCCTTATGGGCCAAGGGGAGGGGGCACATCAGCCCACTAAGGGGCTGAGCGCGTAACCTGGAGAGGTGGGGGCGCCTCCCCTAGGGCAGCCGCCCCTCCCGGCTTGGGGGGCAAGTTTCCTAGGGGTGGGTGTAATGCCCAGGATGGGACTATACCTCCTACGTGTCAAGGCACGACTTAAAGGTATAAGCCCATTCTGGAATGATCTCAAGTTTGGTATCTTTGCACGACTCATGTAAAAATAGGGATGAAATTGCAAAAAGGATAGTTGGCTTACACTCGCCACGTCACACAATACATTACATAAGCAAAACATCATCCAAAACATCACAACCCGACTACGGGCGAAGATCCAAATGAAAGATACCAAATACATAAGCCACAAAGTCCCGATCGCCCCTAGTAGGAACCACTACTGATCAACAAAACGTCACATACATACGGCTACGCTCTTCATCGAACTCCCAGTGAAGTACTTGAACCAGCTCCTGCATCATTCTCGGCTGAACCTGCATCTGGTGTTGTAGATTTGTGAGCCACGAGGACTCAGCAATCCCATAACCATGGGTATCAAGACTAGCAAAGCTTTATGGGTAGGAAGAGGTAAAGTGGTGAGGTTGCAGCAGCGGCTAAGCATAATATGTTGGCTAACTTACGAGTACAACAATAAGATGAGCATCTACGCAAACGGTCGCAAACTAGTAATGATCGCTAAAGATCCTGAACTACCTACGAGTCAAACATAACCCCACCGTGTTCTCTTCTCAAAATGAAAAGAGACAGTCACGGTTACTCACACAGTTGTGTGTTTTACTTCGGATCCTCTGTCAAGTTTTCTACAACCGGACATTAACAAATTCCAATCTGCCACATAACCGCGGGCACGGCTTTCGAAAGATCAGAACCCTGCAGGGGTGTCCCAACTTAGCCCATCACAAGCTCTCACGATCAGCTGAAGTGATAAATATAATATCATCACCCCTTATCTTAGGGAAATCCGATCAGGCTCGGCATCCCGGTGCACAAGACATTTTGACAATGGTAAAATAGGTCCAGCAAGACCTCCCGGCGTGCCGACACCCTGATAGTAGCCGCGCGTATCTCGTCTCAGGCCACGACCGGATGAGCACAGCGTACAGCAGCCAAACCCCAAGTTTCCAAGGGGGGCGCCGCAAACCACTCTATTTGGGACCAACACCATCAGCACTGGCCCCCCTGCTATGTAGAAAAGAATCTCCAAGGAGCGCCCCCTTATGCAATTTAATTAATGAATTAAGTTGTTATTATGAGGCAAATTAAAACCAATGTTGGGCCTTGCTGGAGGAGTTTTATTCAAAGACGAACTGTCAAGGGGTCCCCATATACCCAACCGTGTAAGGAATGCAAAATCAAGGAACATAATGCCGGTTTATCGGCGCCTAAGGTGGCATGAGTGGAACAAAACACCGAGCAAAAGGCCAAGCCTTCCACCCATGCCCAGTATATAGGTGTGTTAATATATATTAGACATATTGTGATATTCCAACAACAAGTGCCCTCCTGGAACGATCTTCATCTTCACCTGCAGCTGACAACGCTATAAGAGGGGCTGAGCAAGCAGGTAACATAGCCAAACAATGGTTTTTGCTAGGAAGGTGTCAAAGGTTAGAGGTTTCATGGCAACAAGGAGAGGGGCTGACAATAAGATGGATAGCGCGACATATATCGACAGCATCGAGACAACTAAGCAAAGGCAATGATAGTAAAGGTATCCAAGGGTATGGTCATCTTGCCTGAGATCCCGCAAGGAAGAAGAACAAGTCCATGAAGAGGACGAAGAAGAACCACGAGAAATCGAACGAATCCTCACGATCGCAACGGAACAAGCACTAACGAGAAGAAGCAAGCAATACAGTAAACACACAACACGAGACACGGCAATATGCTCAACCAAGTATGATGCAAGACAGTTCTATATAGGATGCACTACAAGTCTATACAGGAAGCACAACATGGCAAGGTAGGAAGCACGGTAAAAACAACACAAGGCTATATGATGCAATACATGGCAAGGTATGATGCATGACAAGTCTATACAGGAAGCATTACATGGCAAGGTAGGAAGCACAGAAAAACAACACAATCTATATATGATGCAATACATGGCAAGGTATGATGCATGACAAGTCTACACAGGAAGCAATGCATGACAAGGTAGGAAGCACAGAAAAACAACACAAGAAACATGACAATATGCTCAAGCAAGTATGATGCAAGACAAGTCTATATATGATGCAAGGGGTGAAGCAAAAGTAAACTAACTATTTAGACAAGTTTAAATGAGGCCGGAACAACAAACAACAATTCCGGAAAATCCCCATGTGCATATTATGAATTTGGTACTGTTCTTCCTATTACACCATTTTAAAGTTGTTAAACAGCAAAACAAAGTGCACCATGTTATTCTACACATTTTTCCACCCCATTTACATATCAAGTTTATTAAATTTGGAGCTACGGTTATTTAGTTATAAAATAAACCCTTTAACATGGCATTTATGCAAAATAAAGCAAACAGCAAGTTTAAGCATATTTAACAAGGATGAAAGTTGAACAGTTTTAATCTATGCAAAATTCCGAGCAAAAAACATATAAAGTTTGTTTAAAACTGATGCATGGTTTGAGAGTTATTAACATTTTGAAATGGTGGCATTTTCTGTAATTATGCAAGTCATGGAAAAGAGCTAAATTCGTCGACGGAAAATAATAATAATAACATGTCACGAGCTGAATCTGAGGAAAAACATGTGGAGCTGGGACTTGAACCCAGGATCTCCTGGATGGAGGCATGCACGCCTGACCAGTGAGCTATGATGGGAGTACGATAAACATTGCCGTTATAGACTAGATGAACCATACCCCAGCGCTGATCTGACGAAACTGAAACGCAGGCAGCTTCTCTGTGGCCGTGGCTGCTCCATCGATGCGGGGTCAACGCCAACACAGAACGCAGCGAGGCACTCGCGCACAGGGTCGAAGATGACAAGGCAGCAGCTCGAAGGGGAAGCAGCCATGGCGGTCTTGTCCGTGACGGCGCTGCTGCTTGCAGACGGCGGATGGAAGCGAGCGTGCACGAGCACGCGCAGGCGGGAGATGTGGATCCGGCGGCGGCGAGCTTGCCAGCGTTGGGGACCAGGGCAGGCAGTTGCGCTCGGGCGGCAAGACACGGGCGTCCTCCTCCTCTTCTCAAAGCAGAGGCGGACCGGGTGGAGCTCGTGCTCCGGCGAGCTGCTGCTCGGCATGGAGGTGATGACGAATTGGGGCAGAACAAGCTACGGACGACGGTGACGAGAGCCTAGTTGCTGGGGAAACACTGTCCATGGAGACGGCGGTCGAGATGCGGCGGTTGGCAGATCCGTGCCCGGTGAGCATGGATCCATCCATTCCAGGCACGAATTCGACGGCGACAAAGTTTGACGCAACGGCCATGGTGGTCTCCTGTGAGCGAAAATAGAGGGAGGGAGAGGCAGATCGTGAGAGAGACAGAGGGAGGAACGGAGGAAGGAAGACGGGGGCGCGGGCGCTTATCTCGTGGTCGCCGGCGGCGCCGCCGGTCGCCGGACGATGAGGCGAGGTGGAGGAGCACGGGGAGGCTCGGGGCTCCGAGGGTACTGGCGCAGCGAGGAGCTCGGGCAGGGAACAGAGGAGCTCGGAGCTCGGGCGACCCGATTGGTCAAGCGCGCAAGACGAGGGAGACAGTCAGGGAGGATTTGGATCGGGAGGATCGCGAGGTGGAAGAGGACTGGCGGCGGCAACTAGGAGGATGGGACAAGATCCCTGATTTCTAGGGCTCGGTTTGCTTAAATAGCGGGTAGGTTTTTGGTTAGGGGCTAACCAAACCCTTCGATTAAAATTGAACGTCAGGGATAAATAGGCTAGGGAGTCCAAACAAAGAACCGATGATATTTTAGGGATGTTTGGGGATGATCCGGACACATCGGTAACGAAAACCCGGGTCGGGTTCTGGGCAGCTTCGGACGTGCAGTCGAGGGGTAAAAATGGGCTGTGTGGAAGGCATCGGGCGGAGACGAGAGAAGAGAGAGAGAGGCCCGGCGACAGTTTCGAAACACCGAAACGTCCGACATTTATCCGGCTATAATGCCGCTATAAGTTTAACGGTTGGGCCATCAAACGGTCTCCGAATGCGACGAAATTTGACAGACAGTCTGTCTATACTATAATAATACTGCACGCCAAGTTTCAACCCATTTCGAGAACATTTTCGGGCCACTTATAAAATAAATATTCGGAGGTGCCGCGGGCGCGTGCGAGTGTGTCTGGGCTCAGAACGGGCAACGGAGAGAACTGGGGAACCCGAGCGAATGCAAGTTTTGAAAACATGCTGATGAAATGCACATGATGACAAGGCAAACTGCAACACGCAAGCAAATGACATGGCAACGATGACGAATAACTGGCTGACACCTGGCGCATCGGTCTCGGGGCGTCACAGTGGGGGCGCCCAAACCCATCTAGGGTTTCCCCTGTGGCCGCCGCCCTTCCCCTAGGGAAACCCTAGGGCGCCTCCTCTTCCCTCTTCCCCCTATATATAGTGAGGGAGAGAGAGGGCAGCAACACCTTTTCCATGGCGCAGCCCTCTTCCCCTCCCAACTCCTCCTCTTCCTCCGTAGAGCTTGGCGAAGCCCTGCGGGAGAACAACAAGCTCCACCACCACGCCGTCGTGCTCCCGGAGCTCTTCCCCAACTTCTCCTCCCCCCTTGCTGGATCAAGAAGGAGGAGACGTCCCCGGGCTGTACGTGTGTTGAACGCGGAGGCGCCGTTGTTCGGCGCTTAGATCGGAATCGACCGCGATCTGAATCGCTGCATGTACGACTCCACCAACCGTGTTCATGTAACGCTTCTGCATCGCGATCTTCAAGGGTATGAAGATGCTCTCCCTCCCTCTCGTTGTTAGTAAACTCCATAGATGGATCTTGGTGATGCGTAGGATTTTTTTTGTTTTTCTGCGACGATCCCCAACAGTAGAAGGTGTACCCAATAGTCTCTTTTGGGTATCCTACAAAGACGCACTTCTCCGATTTGGGTTCGAGCTTATCAGGCTAAAGCTTTTTCACATAAGCATCGTAACCCCAAACTTTAGGAAATGATTGCTTAGGTTTCTTGCCAAACCACAGTTCATACGGTGTCATATCAACGGATTTAGATGATGCCCTATTAAACGTGAATGCAGCTGTCTCTAATGCATAACCCCAAAACGATAGTGGTAAATCGGTAAGAGATATCTTAGATCGCACCATACCTAATAAAGTACGGTTATGACGTTCGGACACACCATTATGTTGTGGTGTTCCAGGTGGCGTGAGTTGCAAAAATATTCCACATTGTTTTATATGAAGACCAAACTCGTAACTCAAATATTCGCCTCTACGATTAGTTCGTAGAAACTTTATTTCTTGTTGCGATGATTCTCTACTTCACTCTAAAATTCTTTGAACTTTTCAAATGTTTCAGACTTGTGTTTCATTAAGTAGATATACCCATATCTGCCAAATCATCTGTGAAGGTCAGAAAATAACAATACCCGCCGCGAGCCTCAATACTTACCGGAACGCATACATCTGTATGTATTATTTCCAATAAGTCATTGGCTTGCTCCATTGTTCCGGAGAACGGAGTTTTAGTCATCTTTCCCATGAGGCATGGTTCGCAAGCATCAAATGATTCATAATCAAGTGATTCCAAAAATCCATCAGCATGGAGTTTCTTCATGTGATTTACACCAATATGACCTAAACGACAATGTCACAAGTATGTTGCACTATCATTATCAACTCTGCATCTTTTGGCTTCAATATTTTGAATATTTGTATTACTACTATCGAGATTCAATAAGCCATTCACCTTGGGTGTATGACCATAGAAGGTTTTATTCATGTAAACAAAATAACAATTATTCTCTGACTTTAAATGAATAATCGTATTGCAATAAACACGATCCAATCTTGTTCATGCTCAACGCAAACACCAAATAACATTTATTTAGGTTTAGCACTAATCCCAAAAGTACAGGGAGTGTGCGATGATGATCATATCAATATTGGAATTACTTCCAACACACTTCGTCACCTCACCCTCAACTAGTCTCCGTTTATTCCGCAACTCATGTCTCGAGTTACTAATCTTAGCAACCGAACAAGTATCAAATACCCAGGGGCTACTACCAGTACTAGTAAGGTACATATCAATAACATGTATATCAAATATACCTTTGTTCACTTTGCCATCCTTCTTATCTGCCAAATATTTGGGGTAATTCCGCATCCAGTGACCATTTCCTTTGAAGTAGAAGCACTCAGTTTTAGGCTTGGGTCTAGCTTTGGACTTCTTCTCGGGAGTGGCAACTTGCTTGCCGTTCTTTTGAAGTTCCCTTTCTTCCCCTTGCCCTTTTCTTGAAACTAGTGGTCTTGTTAACCATCAACAATTGATGCTCTTTCTTGATTTCTACCTTTGTTAATTTCAGCATCACGAAGAGCTCACGAATCTTTTTCGTCATCCCTTGCATATTATAGTTCATCACGATGATCCAGTAACTTGGTGATAGTGACTAGAGAACTCTATCAATCACTATCTTATCTGGAAGATTAACTCCCACTTGATTCAAGCGATTGTACTCGAACATTCTGAGCACATGCTCATTGGTTGACCTATTGTCCTCCATCTTGTAGGCAAAGTACTTGTCAGAGGTCTCATACCTCTTGACATGGGCATGAGCCTGAAATACTATTTTCTACTCTTGGAACATCTCATATGCTTCGTGGCGTTCAAAACGTTTTGAAGTCCCGGTTATAAGGCGTAAAGCATGTCGCACTAAACTATCAAGTAGTCATCATACCGAGCTTGTCAAACATTCATAACATCTGCATCTGCTCCAGCAATAGGTTTGTCACCTAGCGATGCATCAAGGACATAATACTCTTGTACAGCAATGAGGATAATCCTCAGATCACGGACCTAGTCCGCATCATTACTACTAACATCTTCCAACTTAGTTTTCTCTAGGAACATATCAAAAACATAGGGGAGATACAACACGAGATATTGATCTACAACATAATTTGCAAATACTAACAGGACTAAGTTCATGATAAATCAAAGTTCAATCAATCATATTACTAAAGAACTCCCACTTATATAGACATCCCTCGAGTCATCTAAATGATCACGTGATCCATATCAACTAAACCATGTCCGATCATCATGTGAGATGGAGTAGTTTTCAGCGGTGCACATCTTATGTTGATCATATCTACTATATGATTCATGCTCGACCTTTCGGTCTCCAGTGTTCCGAGGCCATATCTGTACATGCTAGGCTCGTCTAGTTTAACTCGAGTATTCTTCATGTGCAAAACTATCTTACACCCGTTGTATGTGAACATAGAGCTTATCACACCCGATCATCATGTGGTGTCTCGGCACGACGAACTATCGCAACGGTGCATACTCAGGGAGAACACTTGTACCTTGAAATTTTGTAAGGGTTCATCTTATAATGCTACCGCCGTACTAAGCAAAATAAGATGCTTAATAAGATAAACATCACATGCAATCAAAATATGTGACATGATATGGCCATCATCATCTTGTGCTTTTGATCTCCATCTCCAAAGCGTCGACATGATCTCCATCGTCACCGGCTTGACACCATGGTCTTCATCGTAGCATCGTGGTCGTCTCACCAACTATTGCTTCTACTACTATCGCTAACTCATAGTGATAAAGTAAAGCAATTACATGGCATTCACAATTCATACAATAAATAGACAACCATAAGGCTCCTGTTGGTTGCCGATAATTTACAAAACATGATCATCTCATACAATACCATATAACTCATCACGTCTTGACCATATCACATCACAACATGCCCTGCATAAACAAGTTAGCCGACCTCTACCTTGTTGTTGCAAGTTTTACATGGCTGCTACGGGCTTCTAGTAAGAACCGTTCTTATCTACGCATCAAAACCATAATGATTTTTCGTCAAGTGTGTTGTTTTAACCTTCAACAAGGACCGGCCGTAGTCACACTCAATTCAACTAAAGTTGGAGAAACTGACACCCGCCAACCACCTATGTGCAAAGCATGTCCGTAGAACCAGTCTCATGAACGCGGTCATGTAATGTCGGTCCGGTCCGCTTCATCCAACAATACCGTTGAATCAAAGTATGACGTTGGTGGTAAGCAATATGACTATTATCGCCCACAACTCTTTGCGTTCTACTCATGCATATCATCTACGCATAGACATGGCTCATGATGCCACTGTTAGGGAACATAGTATTTCAAAAAAATTCCTACGATCACGCAAGATCTATCTAGGATAAGCATAGCGACGAGCGGGAGAGTGTGTTCACATACCCTCGTAGACCGAAATAAGAAGCGTTTAGTAACGAAGTTGATGTAGTCGAACGTCTTCACGATCCAACCGATCCAAGTACTGAATGTACGGTACCTCCGTGTTTAGCACACGTTCATCACAATCACATCCCTCGAGCTCTTGACCCAGTTGAGGACGAGGGAGAGTTCCGTCAGCACGACGGCATGGCGCTGATGATGATGATGTTACCAGCGCAGGGCTTCGCCTAAGCACAACAACGATATGACCGAGGTGTGTCACCGTGGAGGGGGCACCGCTAAGAGATTGTCTGTTGTGCTTTGGGGTGCCCCCTGGCCACGTATCTAAAGGAGGAAGAGGAGGACGCCGGCGACCAGGTTGGGCGCGCCCTAGGGGGAGTCCAACTAGGGTTCCCAATCCTAGTTGGACTCCCCTTCCTTTCCAAGATAGGGAGAGAGGGAAAGAGTAGGAGAGGGAGAAGGAAAGAAGGGGGGTCGCGCCCCCACCCACTGGTACCGTCGGTCCTAAAAACGTTTTAACCCCTTTCCGCGAAGACATTTGGAACCGTCGCCAAGTGAGTGTGGGCGATAGGGGGGTCCTTCCCACACGACCCAGAAACCGTCGGGGATATGCCCTCCTGGCACACAAGCTCGACAAAATGAGGTCGTGTGCGATCGGCGAGCCCTCAAATACGGAAATACGTACAATAGAGCTAAAAAATACAATTATACGGCGAAATTATTTCCGGTCGCAAGTACATCCCACACAGTCAGTCCCCGCTAAATGTTTCTGTTTGTATGTACACCCCACACAATCGCTCCAAGGAAAACGTTTCCGTTCACAGGTACATCACACACAATTTTTCCCGTTAAATCGTTTATGATAGCGTTGCCATTGCACATGATATTAATAATTTTATCATTTGCGTTATTGAATGCATCACACACAGTGCATAGAAGAAACTATGTGGCAAAGGCTATCCATGACACACACTTTTTATGCGGTAAACGTCTGCGCAAGGTGGCCTAACGCAAACAGTTTTCAAGAGAAAGTCGTGTGTGATTGTTCATTGATCCAACACGGTTTATTCCTAGAAACTGTGTGCGTTGCCTGAGGTCATCGCCCACGGTATTTTTTCAACAACCGTTTGCAATAGCAAAACCCAATTAGTAGGCTAATTCGCCATTAGCAGGCTAATTGCCCTATTATTAAGAATCTATTTGTTAATATAACTGATATTCATATTAAGCACATAATATATTTCATTTCCATATTAACGAAGCAGAATTTCATAATTGAAATACATCAGAGTACAACATGATATAGCTTCAGCACTCAGCTACCCCATTACATAACTGCACCAGCACCAACTTTCAAATGCAACATGTAGAACCTTTCGAAATTAGCATCATAGATGGTATATAGATAGATGCATCTCATCTGGAAAACTGCTGAAGCGAAAGGTGAATATTGAACTTTCATTCATGTTGAAGATCTTTGCAACTTTAGGCCAGTGCCCGTGGATGATTGACCGTTCGTCCTTCGTCCTCTTCAGGAACACTTCAATATTGAACCATGGGTGTTGTATGAAAACCTTCCTCGCCTCCTGACCATAGAGGTGGGTTGAGAGGTAATCATCAGTCAACTGCTTTGGAAAGGCCTGAAAACAAGGATGTGCATAAATATCTTCTCTATATTGGAAATGGGGTAAAGGAATAAAAAAAGGCAAGGTATAATAGTTAGTACCATCTTGTAGTGACCTGATGTCTTCTTCATTGTGCAGACAAAGATCTTGTTGTTTTTTGTCGCTAATTTCTTTATCCTAACAATCTTTCTGAGTTTCTTGATTTGATTGATATTCATGGACAACTAATTTCCCCGTATGCAAAAAGGGTCGAACAGTGGGTCAAAACCTCTGACAGCGGGACCTACATGTGCAAGACCAAATTGTTAAAAACCAAAATATTAGAATGGTTCCTTCAATTGCACAATAATGTGCTATTAGAGAACGGACCATGCACGTGCTAACCTTGATTGTAAACCCCAGTGCTTCCCATTGTTTCCCTGCAACACATATAAGGTAGTTAGTGATCAGGTTAAGTAAGGGTTCGCATGCTATCAGTTAAATATGTTGATGAAAAATAAGCACATTGCAGATTCATCAAATTAATTCAAGCCACATGGAAAATCCATTTACCCAAACCAAGCATGATTAAGAACTAGGAAATACAACACTTGTATATGTTTCTCATGTATTAAGTGCAGCCAAATTCTATTTATTCCTCACATGCACAACAATACAAAATTCTACCCACGACAATTGGACATCGCAGTGTAGAATTGAACCAAGCAGTTAGCTAAAAACCACAATAAATGAACCAACCATGAACCGAGCACCACATTACACAATATAACATACTCCTAATAGAAGATCAGACAATTAAGCAAACCAAGCATGCTTAACAAATTGGAAATATAGCAATTGTATTAGTTTCTCATGTATTAGTACAACCAAATTCGATTTATTCCTCACATGGTATACAATAACAGAATGCAGCCACAACAATTGAACATCGTTGCAGAATTGAACCAAGCAGTTAACTAAACACCACAACAGAGGAACCAAACGTTAACTGAGCACCACATTGCACAATATAACATACTCGTAATAGAAGATCAGACAGTTAACCAAACCAAGCATGCTTAACAACTTGGAAATATTGCACCCTGAAGAATTGAACTTCACATTTGCTGAATTGAACCAAGCAGTTAATTGAACACCACATTGCATGACATATAGAACATATGCACTATAGCAGAAGATTGCATGGTAAAAGTAGATAGCACAATTCACTAGAATTTGTTAAGGAAAGGCAGTAGCTAGCAAACTGAACATGGGTCCTTATAGTGAGCTAATAAGACAAGCTACTCCTCATTGTCGGAGATATCGATGATGATTGGCTCCTTGGACATGGAAGAGGGCGAGGCCTCCGCATCGTGGGTGCCCTCGTTGTAGTGGTGAGTTGCCTGAGCCACTCCGGGCACCAACCTGCTGGCTATAGAGATGAGGTAAGCACATGCACGCTGAGAAAACACCTCGTAGTCTTCGTCGAAGGCACCGACGGTGGCCTTGAGAAAACGCCATGAACTGTCATTTAAAGCAGCCAACCGCGTCGCAGTGTTGGCGCGCAAGGTGTCAACGGTGGCCTCGACGGCGAGGTGCTCCTCCAAGATCTGGGGGTCAGCGCGAATGGCAACCATCACGACCTCATCTGTGCGTGCGACCACGATTTGCTTCTCCGCTACCAAATTGTTAGGCCCAAGATGCGATTATATCCCGATCACGTGACACATTTGTGATTGGGGCACAACCGCATTACGGGCGCTAAGCAAGATGGATATCATTACATCGTACCATTACATACATACGTGGGGGGATACAACAATTCATACAAGTCACATGAATACAACAACTTCAATACAAAGCATCCGACAACGGATGCAAACATGAAAGCACAACTACATCCATCTGCTATCCCAGGCTGCCGACCAGAAACCTAACCCAAGACTGACGAAGAAGAAGAAGAAGAACCCCAACACAAAGAACATCGCTCTCGCGTCGAGTCATCGGAAACCTGCACCTGCAACTGTTGTTGTAGTATCTGTGAGCCACGAGGACTCAGCAATCCCATAACCATGGGTAACAAAACTAGCAAAGCTTAAAGGGTAGGAAGAGGTTAAGTGGTGAGGTTGCAGCAGCGGCTAAGCATAATCTGGTGGCTAACTTACGAGTACAATAATAAGATGAGCATCTACGCAAAACGGTCACAAATTAGTAATGATCGCTAAAGATCCTGAACTACCTACGAGTCAAACATAACCCCACCGTGTTCTCTTCTCAAGAAGAAAAGAGACGGTCACGGTTACTCACGCGGTTCGTGTGTTTTATTTCAGATCCTCTGTCAAGCTTTCTACAATCGGACATTAACAAATTCCAATATGCCACATAACCGCGGGCATGGCTTTCGAAAGATCATAACCCTGCAGGGGTGTCCCAACTTAGCCCATCACAAGCTCTCACGATCAGCAGAGATAATAATAATAATACACCTTATCTTAGGGACAATCCGACCAGGCTCGGAAATCCCGGTGCACAAGACATTTCGACAATGGTAAAACAAGTCCAGCAAGACCTCCCGACGTGCCGACACCCTGATAGTAGCCGCGCGTATCTCGTCTCAGGCCACGTCCGGATTGTCCAAACTTCCGGTAGGCCAAATACTAGAGTTGCCCCTGGCGGTCATCGGCGGTTGACAGGTTTGTACCAACACTCATGAGGAGCACTGGCCCGGGGGGTTGATTAAGAGTCCTCGGGGTAGCTAGTCCCTATGCAAATTTTAGTTATTAGGCAAATGGTAAAACCAAAGTTGGGCCTTGCTGGAGGAGTTTTATTCAAAGACGAACTGTCAAGGGGTCCCCATATACCCAAGCGCATTAGGAACGCAAAATCAAGGAACATAACACCGGTTTATCGGTTCTTAAGGCGGCATGAGTGGAACAAAACACCGAGCAAAAGGCAAGCCTTCCACCCATTGCCAAGTATATAGGTGTGTTAATATAAATAAGATATATTGTGATATTCCAACAACAAGTTCCAACATGGAGCAATCTTCATCTTCACCTGCAACTAACAACGCTATAAGAGGGGCTGAGCAAGTGGGGAGATGATGCAGCACGCGGAGCGGGCGCGCTGGCTCGGGCGCGGGCGCGGCTCGGCCCGTTCGGCCCACGGCGGGCCGGCTGCGAGCTCGGGCGGGCCGCAGTGACGGGGACGCCTGCGGGGACACGTGGAGGCATGGGAGAGGCTGGGGGGCTGCCCAGGTGGCGGCGCGGCAAGCCAGGCGGCGCCAAGTGGCGGCGGTGGGCTGGTTAGCTGTGGAAAACGAGGAGGAGGGGGGCTAGGAGGTAGGGGAAGATGTGTAGGTGCCCAAAAATGGACAAGGAGGGTCTATATATGGACATAGGGATAGGTTAGGGGGAGTTTTGGGAGCGTTCGGGCCCTCCGATTGTGATCAGACGGATCCAATTGCGGGGGGGAATAGGCAGGCCTAGTGGGCTGGATTAGAGGGGCTTCGGGCTGAGAGGAGAGAAGAAAGAGAGGCCCGCGGGGGTTTTCGGGGACCGAAAACGTCCGACGTTTTAACCGGCGACTAGTGCCTCTATATTTAACGATTGGGCTATCAAACAAGCTCCGAATGCGATGAAATTTGACAAGCGGTCTCCCTATGCCATAATAAGACCACACGCCAAGTTTCATCCCATTCCGAAAACATTTTCTGGCCACTCATAAAATAAGTAATCTGAGATGCCGCGGGCGCGTGCAAGTGTGTCTGGGCTCAGAATGGACAATGAAAGGACGGACGGACTCGGACTGATGCAAGTTTTGAAAACATGAGGATGCAATGCACATGATGACATGGCAAGATGCAACACGCAAGTAGAGTGACAAGGCAACGACGACGAATAACTGGCTGACACCTGGCGCATCGGTCTCGGGGTGTCACAACACTCCCCTACTAACAAGAGATCTCGTCCCGAGATCTTAGGAACGAGACGGAAGGGAAAATGGAAGAACAAAGTTCTTCGAGGACAAAAGAGTGAAACCAAAGAACCTTGAGAGGTTGAACAATTCGAAAGAAAGGATACAGCGAAGTTGAACGAAGTTGCAAAGACTTCTTTAAACAAGAAGAACAAGGGATACAACGAGAACCAAGGCGGTAGAAGACAAGAATCAAGAGCTTAAATGACAAGAGAGATATTGAAACCCCTCCGGTTGAATGTGAATGGAATAGGACATGAACTTGAGAAGATGAAACGAAAACATGATGAAATGAACAATACAATGCCTCCGGAAGAATGGAAAGAATGCAATGAAAAGAACGTAGAAAAATATGACAACTTACACCGCGAATGAATTTAAAAGAGAATCTTGAAGAGAAAGGTTTGAATAGAGTTGTTGAGAAAATCAACAACAAAAGAATAAGCTTGTTGTGGGCTTATTGAAATCATCCCAAAACTTGAGGTGAATTATGCCGCAACCAAAAGATTGAATAGCTGAGTATGACGAATTGCAAAACCCCACTTCAGAAGAATACGGAGAATTATTTGCATCTCGAGACACAAAAGAATAATGCTTGAGCTGCTCCACAAGAATTTTTGAACATTTGAAGAATGAATTAGATCATGAAGAACCACCATGAAGAACTCCAGTAACAAAAAGGATGATGATGAAGGATTCAAGAATAAGAATAAAGTCTTGCGATGATTAGTTGGGGTTCCGACGAGAAGGTCGAGAAACTATGAACTCCGGGAAGAAAAGAATAAAAAAATTGGGATTAGAATTTATTCATCAAGAACAAATTCTGAAGGAAGGAATAAATCAACTTGACGAGAATGAATAAGAATTATGTTATGCTTATCCTCCACCAATTAAATTGATGAGAAACCATGGATTCACATACTACTTATTCTCGTTGAAATGATTAAAGAGGGATATATCGCGAACTGCAAAATTCCTCATGAACACCGGTAGGATTGGAATAAAAAAATGAATGGATTGATATGATAACACCGGAAAAGAACTCTTGAGCGAACCACCGTAAGAATTCAAGCCGAGTGAAGAAAAGGAACGAACCACCGTGAAGAATTAAAATCGAGTGATGAAAGAGAACAAACCACCATGAAGGATTAAAAACGGGTGATGAAAGAGAATAAGCCATCGAGAAGAATTAAAATCGAGTGAACACAAGAGAATGAATCGCCGGAAGAATAAGCACTTGGGGAATTTAGATACAAGAGAACGAAGAGATTGCAAACTGATTTAAGAATACTAGAACGAAGCACCGGACGAATGTGAGACGAACGAAGAGGCATCAATGAAGAATATTTGGAGGATGAAGTTGAAAACTGAGAACGAAGAAAATCTTCTGAAATTATGGCCTTCGGAGGAACACAAAAAGAAAGAATTCATGAAATGCTCCGGAAGAATGAAAAGAAGAAAGGTTTGCCAACACATGAAAAGAATTTGAAACGAACTTCGGAAGGCACGTGACTGGTGGAATCCATACTTACGTCACATTTGAAAAGAATTTGGGAATAGCTTCGGAAAATTAGAAGAGTCGGGTAAGATCCTGGGAATAAACCTGTGGGTTATGAGCCCACCGAAGAGAAACACCGTTGAAAAGGATTTTTCGAGTGAGAAACGATGCACCGGAACGTTTGAAAGACTCGAATGAGGTGACAACCTCGAATAAATTAGAATACCGACGAATCTCCTGGAATGTGTTTGGAACACCAGAACAATTAAATAGCGAGAGACAAACGAGCAAGGTGAAGCATTTGAGCCGAGGAAAAGGATATGATCCACACCGAATACTTAACTTGAATCCACCAGAAAGGAAAAGAGATGAAGAATGATGAACTAGACGAGAATTCACCAGTTGGAATTATTGAGTAAAGAAAGCAAAGACTTCGCATGAGTAGAAAGGATACTCG
Source organism: Secale cereale (assembly GCA_902687465.1). Taxonomy (NCBI): domain Eukaryota; kingdom Viridiplantae; phylum Streptophyta; class Magnoliopsida; order Poales; family Poaceae; genus Secale; species Secale cereale. Next base: position 600,349,882 of record LR738709.1, read on the forward strand.
ATTAAAGACTCCAACTCCGAGAAGAAAAGGGGTGGGTGGGTGGGAAAAAAGAAAGACCACAACGGACGGTGAAAAAGACATCGGTTGGAGAGAACCGATGATTGAACCAAAAGACGAGGAGGGTCAGATCGACTTCACGAGAGATGCGCCAGATCAAAGAACTGACAACGCAACAAACGAAAACTAACCGCGTGATCCTAAAAAAAATTGAAGGGGAAGAGGAGTAATTCAAAACACCTACGTCAAGATTCCTCACCAGAGCGACGAAGGGGCTGGGAAGTAAAAAGAAATCCTACTCTCCGATATAACTAGACTCAGAAAAAGTTTTCTTCTAGACTCAACAATGGCCAGACTACGATCAATCAAGGGGGCTCCTATGGTCGGTCGAGGCTCTGATACCAACTTGTCAGGCCCAAGGTGCGATTCTATCCCGATCACGTGACACATTCGTGATTGGGGCACAACCGCATTTCGGGCGCTTAGCAAGATGGATATCATTACATCGTACCATTACATACATACGTGGGGGGATACAACAATTCATACAAGTCACATGAATACAACAACTTCAATACAAGGCATCCGACTACGGATGCAAACATGAAAGCACAACGACATCCATCTGCTATCCCAGGCTGCCGACCAGGAACCTAACCCAAGACTGACGAAGAAGAAGAACCCCAACACAAAGAACATCGCTCTCGCGTCGAGTCATCGGAAACCTGCACCTGCAATTGTTGTTGTAGTATCTGTGAGCCACGAGGACTTAGCAAACCCAGAACCATGGGTAACAAAACTAGCAAAGCTTAAAGGGTAGGAAGAGGTTAAGTGGTCTGGTTGCAGCAGCGGCTAAGCATAATATGGTGGCTAACTTACGAGTACAAGAATAAGATGAGCATCTACACAAAACGGTCGCAAACTAGTAATGATCACTAAAGATCCTGCACTACCTACAAGTCAAACATAACCCTGATACGTCCATTCTGCATCATGCTGACAAGTTGATATTTATTGCATTATGGGCTGTTATTACATGTTTTGTCACAATACTTATGCCTTTTCTCTCTTATTTTGCAAGGTTTACATGAAGAGGGAGAATACCGGCAGCTGGAATTCTGGGCTGGAAAAGGAGCAAACTCTGGAAACCTATTCTGCACAACTCCAAAAGCCCTGAAAATCCACAGAACATTGTTTCAGAAAATATAAAAAATATATGGCGAAAGAAACCCACGAGAGGGGCCACTGGCTGGCCTCGAGGGTGGGGGGTGCGCCCCCTTCCCAGGGCGCGCCCCCTGCCTCGAGGGCCAGTCGGTGGGCCCCGGTGCCCATCTTCTCCTATATGAAGCGTTTTGACCTGGAAAAAATCAAGGAGAGGCTTTCGGGACCAGACGCCACCGTCTCGAGGTGGAAACCAATCTAGGGCTCCGGCAGAGCTGTTCTGCCGGGGATACTTCCCTCTGGGAGGGGGAAATCGTCACCGCCGTCATCACCAACAACTCTCCCATCTTGGGGAGAGTTATCTTCATCAACATCTTTACCAGCAGTATCTCCTCTCAAACCCTAGTTCATCTCTTGTATCCAATCTTTGTATCCAAACCTCAGATTGGTACCTGTGGGTTGCTAGTAGTGTTGATTACTCCTTGTAGTTGATGCTAGTTGGTTTATTTGGTGGAATATCATATGTTCAGATCCATTATGCATATTAATATACCTCTGATCATGAACAATATTATGTCTTGTGAGTAGTTACTTTTGTTCCTGAGGACATGGGAGAAGTCTTGCTATTAGTAGTCATGTGAATTTGGTCTTCGTTCGATATTTTGATGAGATGTATGTTGTCTCTCCTCTAGTGGTGTCATGTGAACGTTGACTACATGACACTTCACCATTATTTGGGCCTAGAGGAAGGCATTGGGAAGTAATAAGTAGATGATGGCTTGCTAGAGTGACAAAAGCTTAAACCCTAGTTTATGCGTTGCTTCGTAAGGGGCTGATTTGAATCCATATGTTTCAGGCTATGGTTAGGTCTACCTTAATACTTGTTTGGTAGTTGTGGATGCTTGCATTAGAGGTTAATCATAAGTGGGAGGCTTGTCCAAGTAAGGGCAGCACCCAAGCACCGGTCCACCCACATACCAATTATCAAAGTACCGAACGCGAATCAGATGATCGTGATGAAAACTAGCTTGACGATAACTCCCATATGTCCTCGGGAGCGCTTTACCTTGCATAAGAGTTTGTCAAGGCTTGTCCTTTGCTGCAAAAAGGATTGGGCAACCTTGCTGCACCGTATTTACTTTTATCATTTGTTACTTGTTACCAATTATCTTATCACAAAACTATCTGTTACCTATAATTTCAGTGCTTGCAGAAAATACCTTACTGAAAATTGTCTATCATTTCCTTCTGCTCCTCGTTGGGTTCGACACTCTTACTTATCGAAAGGACTACGATAGATCCCCTACACTTGTGGGTCATCAAGACTCTTTTCTGGCGCCGTTGCCGGGCAGTGAAGCGCCTTTGGTAAGTGGAATTTGGTAAGGAAAAATTTATATAGTGTGCTGAAATTTATTGTCACTTGTTACTATGGCTCAAAATCCTTTGAGGGGCATGTTCGGGGTATCTTCACCCCGAGCAGAAGAGCAAAGAGTTGCTCCTCAACCTACTGCACCTATTTAAAATGTTTGCTTTGAGATTCCTTTGGGTATGATAGAGAAACTGCTTGAAAATCCTTATACAGGAGACGGAACACTTCACCCCGATTTACATCTAATCTATGTGGATGAAGTTTGTGGATTGTTTAAGCTTGCAGGTATGCCCGATGATGTTATCAAGAAGAAGGTCTTCCCTTTATCTTTGAAGGGATATGCATTGACATGGTTTAGGCTATGCGATGATATGGGATCTTGGAACTATAATCGTCTGAAGTTGGAATTTCATCAGAAGTTCTACCCTATGCACCAGATTCATCGTGATCGTAATTATATTTATAATTTCTGGCCTCGCGAAGGAGAAAGCATCGCTCAAGCTTGGGGGAGGCTTAAGTCAATGTTATATTCATGCCCCAATCATGAGCTTTCAAGAAAGATGATTATCCAAAAAAATTATGCTCGGCTTTCTCTCAATAATCGCACCATGCTCGATAATTCTTATTTTGGCTCTTTTATGATGAAGACTATTGACTTCAAATGGGATTTATTGGAAAGAATTAAACGCAACTCCGAAGACTGGGATCTCGACGAAGGTAAGGAGTCAGGTATGACCCCTAAGTTTGATTGTGTTAAAGCTTTTATGGATACCGATGTTTTCCGTGAGTTTAGCACTAAATATGGACTTGACTCTAAGATATTAGCTTCTTTCTGTGAATCTTTTGCTACTCATGTTGATCTCCCTAAGGAGAAGTGGTTTAAATACCATCCCCCTATTGAAGTAAAAGTAGTGGAACCTATTAAAGTTGAAGAAAAGACTATCACTTATAATGTTGATCATGTCATTCCTACCACTTATATCGAGAAACCACCTTTCCCTGTTAGGATAAAGGATCATGCTCAAGCTTCAACTGTAGTTCATAAGAGTAATACTAGAACACCTACACCCTCTGAGGAAATTAAAGTTGAACCTAGTGTTGCTATGGTTAAGATCTCTTGGTAGAAGATTTAGATGGACATGTTATTTATCTCCAAGAAGACTCTGCTAGAATAGCCAAACTGAATGCTAGGAATAAACATAAACCTGTTGTAGGCTTGCCTGTCATCTCTGTCAAGATAGGAGACCATTGCTATCATGGTTTATGTGACGTAGGTGCTAGTGAAAGCATTATCCCTTTTGATCTGTATAACGAAATTATGCATGATATTGCACCTGTTGAGTTAGAAGGGATTGACGTTACTATTAAGCTTGCTAATAGAGATACTATTTCACCAGTTGGGATCGTTAGAGATATTGAAGTTTTGTGTGGGAAGGTTAAATACCCTACTGTTTTTTTGTTCTTAGTTCCCCACAAGATGCATTATGTCCCATTATATTTGGTAGACCCTTCTTGAATACTGTTAATGCCAAGATAGACTGCGTCAAAGACATTGTCACTGTCAGATTAGGGGATATGTCTCATGATTTTAACTTTGCTAAATTCTGTAGACAACCCCTTGAAAAGGCACCACCCAGTAAAGATGAAATTATTGGTCTTGCTTCTATTGCCGTGCCACCTAATGATCCTTTAGAACAATACTTGCTAGACCATGAAAATGATATGCATATGAATGAGAGAAGGGAAATAGATGAAATATTCCTTACACAGGGACCCGTATTGAAAAACAACTTGCCTGTTGAAATCCTAGGGGATCCTCCTCCACCCAAGGGTGATCCCGTATTTGAACATAAACCTTTGCCTGATGATCTTAAGTATGTTTATCTTGATGAAAAGAAGATATATCCTGTTATTATTAGTGCTAACCTTTTAGAACATGAAGAAGAAAGGTTATTGAAAACTCTGAAGAAGCACCGAGCTGCTATTAGATATACTCTGGATGATCTTAAGGGCATTAGTCCCACTATATGTCAACACAAGATAAAGTTGGAAGAAAATGCTAAACCAGTTATTGATCATCAGCAGCGGTTAAATCCTAAGATGAAAGAAGTTGTAAGGAAGGAAATACTAAAGCTTCTAGAGGCAGGTATTATCTATCCAGTTGCTGATAGCCAGTGGGTAAGTCATGTCCATTGTGTTCCTAAGAAACGAGGTATGACTGTTGTCCCTAATGATAAAGATGAATTGATCCTGCAAAGAATAGTTACAGGTTATAGGATGGTAATTGATTTATGTAAGTTAAATAAAGCTACTAAGAGAGATCATTACCCCTTACCATTTATTGATCAAATGCTAGAAAGATTATCCAAACATACTCAATTCTGCTTTCTAGATGGTTATTTTGGTTTCTCTCAAATACCTGTGTCAAAGGGGGATCAAGAGGTATTGAAGTTGACAAAGCTAAAGTTGATGCTATTGAAAAGATGCCATGTCCCAAGGATATCAAAGGTATACGAAGTTTCCTTGGTCATGCCGGGTTTTATAGAAGGTTCATTAAGGACTTCTCCAAAATCTCCAGGCCTCTGACTAATCTTTTACAGAAAGATATTCCTTTTGTCTTTGATGATGATTGTCTAGAAGCATTTGAAATACTTAAGAAAGCATTGATCTCTGCACCTATTGTCCAGCCTCCTGACTGGAATTTAACCTTTGAGATTATGTGCGATGCTAGTGATTATGCTGTAGGAGCTGTTCTAGGTCAAAGAGTTGATAAGAAATTGAATGTTATCCAGTATGCTAGTAAAACTCTAGATAGTTCCCAAAGAAATCATGCTACCACTGAGAAAGAATTTTTAGCAGTTGTGTTTGCTTGTGATAAGTTTAGACCCTATATCGTTGATTCTAAAGTAACTATTCACACTGATCATGCTGCTATCAAATACCTTATGGAAAAGAAATATGCTAAACCAAGACTTATTAGATGGGTTCTCTTGCTGCAAGAATTTGACTTGCATATTATTGATAGAAAGGGAGCTGAGAACCCCGTGGCAGATAACTTGTCTAGGTTAGAGAATATACTTGATGACCCACAACCTATTGATGACAGCTTTCCTGATGAACAACTAGCTGTCATAAGTACTTCTCATACTGCTCCTTGGTATGCTGGTTATGCTAATTACATTGTTGCTAAGTTTATACCTCCTAGCTTCACATACCAGCAAAAGAAAAAGTTTTTCTATGATTTGAAACATTACTTCGGGGATGACCCACATCTTTATAAAGAAGGAGTAGATGGTATTATTAGACATTGTGTACCTGAGCATGAACAGGAACAGATTTTACGCAAGTGCCACTCCGAAGCTTATGGAGGACACCATGCGGGAGACAAAACTGCACACAAGGTATTGCAATCCGGTTTTTATTGGCATACTCTCTTCAAGGATGCCCGTAAGTTTGTCTTATCATGTGATGAATGTCAAAGAATTGGTAATATTAGTAGACATCAAGAAATGCCTATGAATTATTCACTTGTTATTGAACCATTTGATGTTTGGGGCTTTGATTATATGGGACCTTTTCCTGCCTCTAATGGGTACACACATATTCTAGTTGTTGTTGATTACGTTACTAAATGGGTAGAAGCTATTCCAACTAGGTGTGCTGATCATAACACCTCCATTAAGATGCTTAAAGAAGTTATATTTCCGAGGTTAAGACTGATGGTGGTTCACACTTTATTCATGGTGCTTTCCGTAAGAGGCTTGCTAAATATGATGTCAACCATAGAATTGCATCACCTTATCACCCACAGACTAGTGGTCAAGTAGAACTAAGTAATAGGGAGTTGAAATTAATCTTGCAAAAGACGGTTAGTAGGTCTATAAAGAATTGGTCCAAGAAACTAGATGATGCATTATGGGCCTATAGAACTGCATACAGAAATCCTATGGGTATGTCTCCATATAAGATGGTATATGGAAAAGCTTGTCACTTACCTCTTGAGCTAGAACATAAGGCATATTGGGCTATCAAAGAACTCAATTACGATTTCAAACTTGCCGGTGAAAAGAGGCTATTTGATATTAGCTGTCTCGATGAATGGAGAACCCAGGCCTACAAGAATGCCAAGTTATTTAAAGAAAAAGTTAAAAGATGGCATGACAAAAGGATACAAAAGCGTGAGTTTAACATAGGTGATTATGTTTTGCTATACAACTCTTGTTTAAGATTTTTTGCAGGAAAACTTCTCTCCACGTGGGAGGGACCTTACGTTATCGAGGAGGTCTATCGTTCCGATGCCATAAAAATCAACAACTTCGAAGGCACAAAGCCGAAGGTGGTGAATGGTCAAAGGATCAAACATCATATCTCAGGTAATCCTATAAATGTTGAAACTAATATTATTGAAACCATAACCCCGGAGGAATATATAAGGGACACTTTCCAGAACGATTCAGCCTCCGAAAAGGAAGAGGTACGTGATACGGTAAGTAAACCGACTTCAAAACAGTTCTAAAGGCAATATTTCTCCGTTTTGGAATATTTAGAAAAATAGAAAAATAAACCGCAGTCCGGAGGAGACACGGGGCCTCCTCGAGGGTAGTGGGCGCGCCCCCCTTCCCAGGGCGCGCCCCCCTGCCTCGAGGACACCCCGTGTGTCCCCCGAACTCCGTTTTCTTGTGGGTTACTCCTTTTGTTCGGCAAAAATTCATTATATATACTATCGAAGATTTTGACCTCTGTATCACGCAGAATTCCTTTGTTTTTGGTTCGAGCTGCTATCTGTTAAGGTTTGTGAAGCCAGGCATCATGTCGTCTCCCTCCTCCAACAACGAAGCCAACGATGCTTGGCTAATGAAGATAGATCTGAAGAGGGAAGGACCCGAGGAGATCTACAAGGAGAAGAAGATCAAGATAGAGGTGGAAGATCCGGCTCCGGCAGCGGGAGACGAAGACATCCCCAAATCCCTTCCTAATCTCTTTACCTCAACTGAGCTAGAAGCTTTCAGGATGCTTGAGTTAACTCAGATCCGCAACAAGCATCTCACAAGTGAAAATCTTTTGTTGAAGGATTACATAGCTGCTCTCAAAGGTATTATCCGCAAGCTGGAAGATCTCCTACGCTCAATATATGAGGATCCCCCGTCACTACTTGCAACTCCATCATCACCAACCCCGAAGAAGGAGACATAATCATATGGGTATGGGCACTCCCCTTGGCAACTGCCAAGCTTGGGGGAGTGACCCTGGTATCGTATCACCATCACTCCTATCTTTACCATTTTGCTTAGTTCGATCCTTTTGGTACTAGCTTGACCTATTAGATTAAAGTCAGCATGATCCAGTTATGAGCTTTTGCTTTTTGAGCTTTATCCTTTGTAATCGAGTCCGTGAGCTATATAATAAAGATTAGTGTTTGAGTCAAGGGCTTGATCCCCTCACTTGTGTAATGATAAAATAAAAAAAACAAAAAGAGAATCAAAGAGATCACATCGATCTTATGGGAAGTAATGACTTCACATACAAGAGTATGATAAATAAAAGTTGTTGGGAGGTGACAAACATAGTTTTGGCCATCGTTGCAATTAATAGGAAGTAATAAAAGAAGAGAGGCTTCACATACAAATACACTATCTTGGCCATCTTTTATGATTGTGAGCACTCATTAAAGTATGACATGCTAAAGAGTTGATGTTGGACAAGGAAGACAACATAATGGGTTATGTCTTCTTATATCCGAAATAAAGTATATTGTCACGGATCTTCCAACATGTTGAGCTTGCCTTTCCCCCTCATGCTATCCAAAACTCCTTGCACTAAGTAGAGATACTACTTGTGTTTCCATATATCCTTAAACCCAGTTTTGCCATGAGAGTCCACTATACCTGCCTATGGATTGAGAAAGATCCTTCCAAGTAAGTTGTCATGTTGTAAACCCGCTAAAATATGTATGATTTATTAGTGTGGGAGAAATTAGCTTTATACGAGCTTGTGATATGGAAGTAATAAAAGTGACTGACTGCATAATAAAGGTCCTTATCACAAGTGGCAATATAAAGCGAAGTTCTTCTACGCTAAGACTTTGTGCATCCAACCATTAAAACACATGACAACCTCTGCTTCCCTCTGCGAAGGGCCTATCTTTTATTCTTGTCTTATAAGTGTCAAGGTGAAATCCACATTTCCTTTTTCAATTTATCCTTTGGCGAGCACATTGTGTTGGAAAGATCCTGACATATATACCCACTTGGATGTAAGTTTTCATGATCTATTACTGTTGACATTACCGTTGAGGTAAAAGGTTGGGTGGCAACACCATAAGCCCCTATCTTTCTCTATATCCGATTAAAACTCCATAAACATAAGTATTGCATGAGTGTGAGCAATTGTGAAAGACTAGATGATAGTTGAGTATGTAGGCTTGCTGAAAAGCTCTTATATTGACTCTTTTCGATGTTACGATAAATTGCAATTGCTTCAATGACCGAGACCAAAGTTTGTTAGTTTCCAATGAAGTTTATGATGCATAATTGATATCGTGGATGAATTGTTACTTTAGCATAATGATCATATGACTATATTTATAAGTTGTTGTATGAGAATGATCATGATGCCCTCATGTCTGTATTCTGTTTTTATCGACACCTCTATGTCTAAACATGTGGACATATTTTTCGATATCGGCTTTCGCTTGAGGACAAGCGAGGTCTAAGCTTGGGGGATTGATATGTCCATTTTGCATCATGCTTACAAGTTGATATTTATTGCATTATGGGCTGTTATCACATGTTTTGTCACAATACTTATGCCTTTTCTCTCTTATTTTGCATGGTTTACATGAAGAGGGAGAATACTGGCAGCTGGAATTCTGGGCTGGAAAAGGAGCAAACTCTGGAAACTTATTCTGCACATCTCCAAAAGCCCTGAAACTCCACAGAACATTGTTTCAGAAAATATAAAAAATATATGGCGAAAGAAACCCACGAGAGGGGCCACTGGCTGGCCTCGAGGGTGGGGGCGCTCCCCCCTTCCAAGGGCGCGCCCCCCTGCCTCGAGGGCCAGCCGGTGGGCCCCGGGTGCCCATCTTCTCCTATATGAAGCGTTTTGACCTGGAAAAAATCAAGGAGAGGCTTTCGGGACCAGACGCCGCCGTCTCGAGGCGGAAACCAATCTAGGGCTCTGGCAGAGCTGTTCTGCCGGGGATACTTCCCTCCGGGAGGGGGAAATCGTCACCGCCGTCATCACCAACAACTCTCCCATCTTGGGGAGAGTTATCTTCATCAACATCTTCACCAGCACCATCTCCTCTCAAACCCTAGATCATCTCTTGTATCCAATCTTTGTATCCAAACCTCAGATTGGTACCTGTGGGTTGCTAGTAGTGTTGATTACTCCTTGTCGTTGATGCTAGTTTGTTTATTTGGTGGAAGAACATATGTTCAGATCCATTATGCATATTAATATACCTCTGATCATGAACAATATTATGTCTTGTGAGTAGTTACTTTCGTTCCTGGGGACATGGGAGAAGTCTTGCTATTAGTAGTCATGTGAATTTGGTCTTCGTTCGATATTTTGATGAGATGTATGTTGTGTCTCCTCTAGTGGTGTCATGTGAACGTCGACTACATGACACTTCACCATTATTTGGGCCTAGAGGAAGGCATTGGGAAGTAATAAGTAGATGATGGCTTGCTAGAGTGACAGAAGCTTAAACCCTAGTTTATGCGTTGCTTCGTAAGGTGCTGATTTGGATCCATATGTTTCAGGCTATGGTTAGGTCTACCTTAATACTTCTTTTGTAGTTGCGGATGCTTGCATTAGAGGTTAATCATAAGTGGGAGGCTTGTCCAAGTAAGGGCAGCACCCAAGCACCGGTCCACCCACATACCAAATTATCAAAGTACCGAATGTGAATCAGATGATCGTGATGAAAACTAGCTTGACGATAATTCCCATATGTCCTCGGGAGTGCTTTACCTTGCATAAGAGTTTGTCAAGGCTTGTCCTTTTCTACAAAAAGGATTGGGCCACCTTGCTGCACCGTATTTACTTTTACCGTTTGTTACTTGTTACCAATTATCTTATCACAAAACTATCTATTACCTATAATTTCAGTGCTTGCAGAAAATACCTTACTGAAAACTGCCTATCATTTCCTTTTGCTCCTCGTTGGGTTCGACACTCTTACTTATCGAAAGGACTACGATAGATCCCCTACACTTGTGGGTCATCAAACCCCACCGTGTTCTCTTCTCAAGAAGAAAAGAGACGGTCACGGTTACTCACGCGGTTCGTGTGTTTATTTCAGATCCTCTGTCAAGTTTTCTACAACCGGACATTAACAAATTCCAATCTGCCACATAACCGCGGGCACGGCTTTCGAAAGATCATAACCCTGCAGGGGTGTCCCAACTTAGCCCATCACAAGCTCTCATGATCTGCAGAGATAATAATAATATTACCCCTTATCTTAGGGACAATCCGATCAGGCTTGGAAATCCCGGTGCACAAGACATTTCGACAATGGTAAAACAAGTCCAGCAAGACCTCCCGGCGTGCCGAGACCCTGATAGTAGCCGCGCGTATCTCGTCTCAGGCCACGTCCGGATTGTCCAAACTTCCGGTAGGCCAAATACCAGAGTTGCCCCTGGCGGTCACCGGCGGTTGACAAGTTTGGACCAACACTCATGAGGAGCACTGGCCCGGGAGGTTGATTAAAAGTCCTCGGGGTAGCTAGTCCCTATGCAAATTTTAGTTATTAGGCAAATGGTAAAACCAAAGTTGGGCCTTGCTGGAGGAGTTTTATTCAAAGACGAACTGCCAAGGGGTCCCCATATACCCAACCGCGTTAGGAACGCAAAATCAAGGAACATTACATCGGTTTATCGGTTCTTAAGGCGGCATGAGTGGAACAAAACACCGAGCAAAAGGCCAAGCCTTCCACCCATTGCCAAGTATATATGTGTGTTAATATATATAAGATATATTGTCATATTCCAACAACAAGTTCCAACATGGAGCAATCTTCATCTTCACCTGCAACTAACAACTGTATAAGAGGGGCTGAGCAAGCGGGTAACATTGCCAAACAACGGTTTTGCTGGGAAGGTGTCAAAGGTTAGAGGTTTCATGGCAACAAGGAGAGGCTGACAACAAAAGATAGGTAGCGCGACATATAGCGATAGCATCGGGACATCTAGCATAGCAATGATAGTAAAGGTATCCAAGGTGATGGTCATCTTGCCTGAGATCCCGCAAGGAAGAAGAACGAGTCCATGAAGTAGACGAAGAAGAAGCCACGAAGACGAACCGAGTGTAGTCGAACGAATCCTCACGAACGCAACGGAATATGCACTAGCGAGAAGAAGCACACAACATGGTAAACACACCACACAAGAACATGACAATATGCTCAAGCAAGTATGATGCAAGACAAGTCTATATGATGCAAAACATGGCAAGGGATGAATCACACAAGAACAACACAAGCCAACAAGTTTAAATGAGGCCGGAATCAACATATAATAATTCCGGTAAGTCCTCATATGCATATTTCGAAATTGTTCTAGATTTGAACACACCTTAAGTTAAAGTTGTTAAATAGCAAGTTAACATACACCACGATGATCTACACGGAATTCTAGTCAAGTTTCATATAAAGTTTGTTTAATTCAGAGCTACGGTCTAGAAGACATGAGAAAAACAAGTCAAGCATGTCAACGGTGCAAGATGCACCCAAACATCAAGCAAACACACTCCAAATAGATATTCAACATGATATTATGCTTCTACATGCAAAATCACACAAGTTTCATATAGGACACGCTCAAAACGGAGCAACGGTCTAACACATACACATGAAACAAGATATAACAACAAGCTGTCCAAAAACAGCAACATAGCAACTTTGGAGCAACGTATATATATGCTACAGCACCCAAACATGATAACAAGAGGTATGGATGTGAAATAGACATGATATTTAACAAACATGAACTTAAAGCACACCCAAAAACTTGCTGGAACACAATTAAACAAGCATGGCAAGTTGCAATAAATTTATCCAGACTTGGTCAAAATCCGGGAAGGCAAAAACATCATCACGATGCTGCCTTCGGAGGCACAAAACAACAAGCATATCAACTCTACTAAGTATATAAAGATCATGGACATGTAATAGACATAGCATACATCAAACAACTCCATTGGAACAACTCCATAGGAGGATTGGATCAATAACAACAAGCTTCACCAAATTGATCATGCTGATAACAGTCTGACAGGTACACTTATAGCAACTTGAGAGAAAGAAATAAATAAGCTACAGTAGGCTATATACGCAAAAAAGGGCATGAATGGATAGAGCATAATATGGACAACTAGACATGATCATTTGACATACTAAAACATGCAAGGATTTGAGTGGGGCATCAAGAAAACATGGCATCAGGTTTAACAGTTTCAGACTTAGCAGTTTTTCAACAAGTCTCAGAAAAACAACAGCGAGTAGGCTACTTTACAAGCTGGTTGCAAACACCTCAAGGCATATCATGAAAAATGGATTTCACCATAGCAAAGATGGCATAATTGTGCTTCTAAAACATATTGACATGTGGCATGAAAGACAAACACATCAATAGCTATGAACAAGACAATTCAGCATCTCACAACAAGTTTCAGCACTTAACAGCCACATGCACTTTTGCAACAGAGATAAACATGGCAATATGGCACCTAACATGAATCCTACAGCAACCAACATGTAGAGCACTTCACAATGAACATTTTGACATATCATATGCTCCATTTGGACCAACATGCACAAAGTTATCATCACCACAAGCATGGATCAAAATTATAGTTATCAGCAGTTTTAAACATATAGCACTCTAGCAATGAGGATTAGGGCATCAAGATGAACTCAAACAAGCATGCCATAGTGGAAACAAATGAAGAGCATATAACAAAAATCATTTTGACATATTATTCACTCAATTTGGATAAACACATAAAGAGTTACAGCCACTCAAACATGCATATAAATTTACAAAAAGCCAGGGACTTGGTCGTTTCAACAAAGGGACAAAAAACACACTGAGCACATTATAGCTAAAACGTGACCGGGGCGGGGCTTAGAGGCTGCTCACCATGGGCCAAGGCCCGGTAGGAGGGGAGGCAGAGCAGGCCTGGAACTGGGCCGGTCGGAGCGCGGGGACTGGGTCGGCTGGAGCTCGCGGCCCACGAGGCCCACTGCAAGCGGAGGGGCATCGGCCTCCTCGGCCGAGCGAGGCAGGGGGCGGCAGCGGTTGGCAACCGGCGGCGGGGGGAGCACGACACCGGCGAGGGCGAGGTAGGGCCGGCAGGGAGGCATGGATCTGGCAGCGGGGAAGGCGGATCCGGCCATCCCCTGCCCGGATCTCACGGAGCAGCCCGCATCGGCGACAGGTAGCGGCTACAAGTTCACCAGAGCTCCGGTGGAGGTGGCGCTGTCAGTGAGGAGGCGGTGAGGGCGCGAGGCGGCGGGGCTTGGCTCGCGGCGATCGGCGGGGAGCGGGGCCCGCGAGGAGTGGCCTCTCCGGTGAGCTTCGGAGGAGGTGGTGGCGGTGCACTCCGGCGGCGGCGAGGCGGCAACCGGCGGCGGGGTGGAGGAGGCAGAGGCGCGGGGAGACGATGCACCACGCGGAGCGGGCACGCTGGCTCGTGCGCGGGCGCGGCTCGGCCCGTTCGGCCCACGGCGGGCCGGCTGCGGGCTCGGGCGGGCCATGGCGGGGGGGACACGTGGAGGCGCAGGAGAGGCTGGAGGGCTGCCCAGGTGGCGGCGCGGCGAGGCAAGCGGCGCCAAGTGGCGGCGGTGGGCTGGTTGGCTGCGGAAAACGGGGAGGAGGTGGGCTAGGAGGTAGGGAAGAGGTGTAGGTGCCCAAAAATGGACAAGGAGGGTCTATATATAGACATAGGGCTAGGTTAGGGGGAGTTTTGGGAGCGTTCGGGCCCTCCGATCGTGATCCGACGGATCCAATTGCGAGGGGGAATAGGCAAGCCTAGTGGGCTGGATTAGAGGGGCTTCGGGCTGAGAGGAGAGGAGAGAGAGAGGCCCGCGGGGGTTTTCGGGGACCTAAAATGTCCGACGTTTTAACCGGCGACTAGTGCCGCTATATTTAACGGTTGGGCTATCAAACGAGCTCCGAATGCGATGAAATTTGACAAGTGGTCTCCCTATGCCATAATAAGACCACACGCCAAGTTTCATCCCATTCTGAGAACATTTTCTGGCCACTCATAAAATAAGTAATCGGAGATGCCGCGGGCGCGTGCAAGTGTGTCTGGGCTCAGAACAGACAACGGAAAGGACGGACGGATTCAGACGGATGCAAGTTTTGAAAACATGAGGATGCAAAGCACATGATGACATGGCAAGATGCAACACGCAAGCAGAGTGACAATGCAACGGCGACGAATAACTGACTGACACCTGGCGCATCGGTCTCGGGGTGTCACAGAAATGCTCCTTGAGATCCTGGCTATACTGCGTGCACCATGCCTTAGGGCGGCGCTTATTTGGTGGAGGGGTCGCTGATTTGGGTGGAAGGTGCTGCGCTCGCACCGGCGGTCGGGGCATGTGGGGTGTGGAAGGAGGAGGAGGATGGGGGTCGGGTGTGGATTACCTGCCTGGATAGGCGAGGCCGAGCAGCGTGAAGGAGGGTCATCAGCAAGGAGGTGGCGCTGCAAGCAAGGAGTGAAGGTTTCAACTTGGAAAGGAAGGTGGAAAGAGGGGAAATGTGGCTCTTGGTAAGGGGGAGGGGGCGGGGAGGTAGATATTTCCACGGAAGCCGAAAATTTGAAATGGCTTCAGCGAAAAAACTGGCGCGCAAAGTGTCATCAGACACGGTCCCTTATTCAGAACTGTGTACGATATGTGAACATCACAAACGATTTAGATAGCTTAAACCGTGTGTGTTGAGTTTGAACGTAAAAAAATTTGGTTCAAATTTCCATGGTTACAGTGGTCATCCACGTCATTGCATAATTTGGGTACACAAAGGAGACTAACTTCTTAATCGAGCAAGTTCAGCAATTAAACAGAGCTAGCTGACCTAAACATTACCCTTACAAATTAAAGACCGGCGCTCTTAATTAAACAAAACAAAGAGTACTACTACGGCTGGTGCTCGTCGATCTCCGCCGCTGCCTCCATGTCCAGCTCGCGCCCGACAGTCTCCTGGGGAAGGGGCTCCATGGCATCAATTGCACCATACTCGGCAAGCATCTCGCCATCTGCGTCCGCCATATCTTTGGCATAAGCCGCCACGAGCTGGGCTTGGGCGGCCGCGATCTGGGCTCTAGCGGGCTCTGTCATGGCAAGGTATGCCGCGTAGGAATGGACGGCTGCTCGAACTCTCTCGGCGATTGCCAGCTCTTCGGCCGTGGGTTGCCGACCGTTGTCGGAGAAGCTTCGTTTGATTTGTGCGGTGACCGCCATGAGCTGAGCGTCGATGGCCTCGACATGGTAGTGGGCGGCCTCCATTAGGGCTAAGGCCACCGCTGTGGAACGGACAAATGTTGTGCCGCTCTCGCCGGTGGCTATCCCCGAGGCAGATATTGCTGCTGCCGCCGCCTAAGAAGCAACAGCGGCCGTTTGGGCTGCCTTGGCCGCCCGGACGCAGACTGCGGTCGCCCTCACGAAGCTTGTTAGCATGCGCCTGGCCGCTGCGGCCGTGCTCTCGCCGGAGTGGGCCGTCGAAGTTGCCCTCATGACGTGGGTCCATGTCCCCATCTTTCACCGACGACGAATGAACAGTGAAATGCTATTTGGGGAGTGAGCTAGTGTGCTTGACATGTCGGCTGTGGACTGTAGCCGACACACCTTCTCGCGTAAGCCATAGGCGTACTATACACAGACGATGCTCCAAGATATTTTGTGCTGGATCTCACAGGGTTGGTGATAATAAACTGTGTGCGATCTACTTGATTTATCGTCTTGATTTGAATTACGTAATGGGCTCACAGCAACAAAGGATGGTGGTTGAATTGTTAGAACTTTTATCTGCAGTGAACATGCAACTATAGGTGTATCGTCAAAAAATTGGAGTTATTCAGGGTTCGTTTGGACGTTTTTATACATTAACTTGGTTTTCCAGGCATTTTATGTGCATAATTCTAATTTGAACTACATGCACATGCTCCAGTGCATATAAACTGGTTGAAAAATCAAATATGTGTCCTTGGTTGCATGCTTAGGTCCCATGCAATAAATGGGAATGAATGTCACACACCCTGCCACCGTCACTCGGTCGTAAACATTGATATACATGGCTTTTAATTTCTAGTAAATCCAAAACTCGTCTGAAATTCATGAAACCTGTCATGCTATCATGGAGCGGCATCAACATGTCGTGGTAAAATTTTTGTCCCATTTGGGGCAGGTTTGGGTATAAGCTTCTCACAAACCAGAGCATCTCACAACAAGTGTGATGGTTTCGGTAGGGAACGTGCCACCTTTGGGGACGAAACGATATCCGTTGCCTCTTATTGCTTTCAAATTTTTTCGAGTGTCAACATAGAACAACAGGAGTGTTGTGTTCAATTTTGGAATTTTTCGGGGTTCGTTTGGACATTTTTATACATTAACTGGGTTTTCCAGGCATTTTATGCGCATAATTCAAATTTGAACTACATGCACGTTCTCCATTGCATATAAACTGGTTGAAAAAACAAATATGTGTCCTTGGTTGCATGCTTAGGTCCCATGCAAGAAATGGGAATAAATTTCAAACACCCTGCCACCGTCACTCGGCCGCAAACATTGAGATGCATGGCTTTTAATTTCTAGTAATCCAAAACTCGTCTGAAATTCATGAAACTTGGCATGCTATCATGGAGCGGCATCAACATGTCGTGGTAAATTTTTTGTCCCATTTGGGGCAGGTGTGTGTATGACCTTCTCACAAACCAGAGCTTCTCACAACAAGCATGATGGTTTCGGTAGGGAACGTCCCACCTTTGGGGATGAAATGATATCCATTGCCTCTTATTGCTTCCAAAAATTTTCTCCTGTCAACATAGAACAACAGGAGTGTTGTGTCAATTTTTGTGAATTTTCGGGGTTCATTTGGACATGTTTATGCATTAACTGAGTTTTCAATGCATTTATGTGTATAATTCAAATTTGAACTACATGCACATGCTCCACTGCATATAAATTGGTTGAAAAAAACAAATATGTGTCCTTGGGTGCATGCTTAGGTCACATGCAAGAAATGGGAATGAATTTCAAACACCGGGGCACCGTTGATTGCCGGCAAAACATAGAGATGCCTGGTTTTTAAATTATAGTAAATCCAAAACTCGTCTGAAATTCATGAAAATTGGCATGCTATCATGGAGCGGCATCAACATGCCGTGGTAAATATTTTGTCCCATTTGGGGCAGGTTTGGGTATATGCTTCTAACAAACAAGAGCTTCTCACAACAAGCATGATGGTTTCGGTAGGGAACGTCCCACTTTTGGGGACGAAGCGATATCCATTGCCTCTTATTGCTTTCAATTTTTTTCTCGTGTCAACATAGAACAAAAGGAGTGTTGTGTCAATTTTTGTGATTTTCGGGGTTCGTTTGGACATTTTTATGCGTTAACTGAGTTTTCAATGCATTTATGTGCATAATTCAAATTTGAACTACATGCACATGCTACAGTGCATATAAATTGGTTGAAAAATCAAATCTGCGGCCTTATGTGCATGCATATGTCCCATGCAAGAAATGGGAATGAATTTCAAACATCGGGGCACCGTTGATTGCCGGCAAAACATTGAGATGCCTAGTTTTTTAATTCTAGTAAATCCAAAACTAGTCTGAATTTCATGAAACATGGCATGCTATCATGGAGTGGCATCAACATGCCGTGGTAATTTTTTTGTCCCATTTGGGGCAGGTTTGGGTATATGCTTCTCACAAACCAGAGCTTCTCACAACAAGCATGATGGTTTCGGTAGGGAACGTCCCACCTTTGGGGACGAAGCGATATCCATTGCCTCTTATTGCTTTCAATTTTTTTTCTTGTGTCAACATAGAACAACAGGAGTGTTGTGTCAATTTTTGTGATTTTTCGGGGTTCGTTTGGACATTTTTATGCATTAACTGAGTTTTCAATGCATTTATGTGCATAATTCAAATTTGAACTACATGCACATGCTCCAGTGCATATAAATTGGTTGAAAAATCAAATATATGTCCTTATGTGCATGCTTAGGTCCCATGCAAGAAATGGGAATGAATTTCAAACACCAGGGCACCGTTGATTGCCGACAAAACATTGAGATGCCTAGTTTTTAAATTCTAGTAAATCCAAAACTCATCTGAAATTCATGAAACTTGGCATGCTATCATGGAGTGGCATCAACATGTTGTTGTATAATTTTTGTCCCATTTGGGGCAAGTTTTGGTATATGCTTCTCACAAACGAGAGCTTCTCACAACAATCATGATGGTTTCGGTAGGGAACGTCCCACCTTTGGGGACGAAACGATATCCATTGCCTCTTATTGCTTCCAAAAAATTTCTCGTGTCAACATAGAACAACATGAGTGTTGTGTCAATTTTTGTGATTTTTCGGGGTTCGGTTGGACATTTTTATGCATTAACTGAGTTTTCAATGCATTTATGTGCATAATTCAAATATGAACTACATGCACATGCTCCAGTGCATATAAATTGGTTGAAAAATCAAATTTGTGTCCTTGGGTGCATGTTTAGGTCCCATACAAGAAATGGGAATGAATTTCAAACACCAGGGCACTGTTGATTGCCGGCAAAACATTGAGATGCCTAGTTTTTAAATTCTAGTAAATCCAAAACTCGTCCGGTGCGCAGGTTCACCGGGAAGCATGCGAGATGTTCAACGCAGGATTTGTGCATCTCTTCGACGCAAACGGTTCGGTGAAGCAGTAAAGCGGTAGAAAATAAACCAAAAAATATACCTGCTGCCACACAACTCGTGTGCCATGCGAGCAGGCATGAGTTGACGGGACGCATGTGAGCAGTCCGCCACACAGGCATACCGGGAGGCGTGCGTGCAGGTGTGCGTATTGACGGGGAGGCGTGCGAGTAGCTGTGTGAAATGATGGTAGGAATGGCAGACGTCCGCTGCGCAGGCTCACCCTGAGGCGAGACAACTTTTGACCGCAGCCTGCCTCGCTCCCACAGGTCCATATTAATTGCGCGCCAAAGCCGCCGGCCATAATAGGCGGCCGCACCCCCGATCCACGGTGGTCATCGGCATCTGGACTCCGGAATGTACGACGATGCCGCCGAAGCGCACCATCGAAGGGAGTGGCGACGCCGGGGCTGGTGAAGCACCCGCACAATGCGTGAAGCTGGCCACAGAGGTTTCCGTTGCCACCGACGAGGTCTCGCGCGGGCAGCAGCATGACCTTGAATTCGTCGGCGCCGTCCTGCCCCCAGCCGGAGCTGGAGGTCAATAGCAACTCCGGCAATAACTGCGACTCCGTCGGAAAACTGGTTAGTCATCTATATACCCATTTGTGTGGCAAACATATCAAGTGTTTTCTCTGGTTAATCCCTGGCCCCGCCCCTCTATAATTTATCTGGAATACAAATCCTATGGTTATGTTCTCTCAGTCCATGAAATCAGAGTAATTAAGATCCGTTAGATGCACGTAGTGTATTGATTGTTTGAATGTTATACGTATAGAGTTAGTGATTAATTGTGTATTATGTACAAATGAGTTTTTGCTAATAATCCGACTAGGGTTAGCTTGCGTGCTAATAATTCCTGGCAAGATCTCGAGAATTGATTTTGAATGTCCTACATATATGTTTGTGCCTTTTTTCTTCCCGATCTTGAGAATTGATTTCGAATGTCCTACATGTTATGCCATTTTTTTCTTTTAGATTGGTATGTACACAGATGAGGCTCCGACCAGCGCCGCCGCCGGATGTAGATCTTGGACCCGGCTGTGCGCCCAGAAGCACCCCCATGGACCTGAGGAACCAGTAGAATCTCCGATGGACCGCATCAGCGATATCCCGGACAGAATCCTTGGGGAGATCATCTTGCTACTTCTCGAGCTTGCGTTGTATTCCCTCAAAGAGGAAAGGGTGATGCAACACATTAGCGTAAGTATTTCCCTCAGTTTTTGAGAACCAAGGTATCAATCCAGTAGGAGACCACGCGCATGTCCCTCGCACCTGCACAAACAAATAAGAACTTTGCAGCCAACGCGATAAGGGGTTGTCAATCCCTTTACGGTCACTTACGAAAGTGAGATCTGATAGATAGGATAGTATAATATTTTTGGTATTTTTGGATATAAGAACAGAAAGTAAATAAAGCAAAGTAAGTAGATGGAAGATTAATATGTTGAGAATAGACCCGAGGGCCATAGGTTTCACTAGTGGCTTCTCTCATGATAGCAGAATTCGACGATGGGTGAACAAATTACTGTCGAGCAACTGACAGAAAAGCGCATAGTAATGAGAATATCTAGGCATGGTCATTATATATAGGCATCACGTCCGTGACAAGTAGACCGAAATGATTCTGCATCTACTACTATTACTCCACACATCGACTGCTATCCAGCATGCATCTAGAGTATTAAGTTCATAAGAACAGAGTAATGCTTTAAGCAAGATGACATGATATAAAGGGATAAACTCAAGCAATATGATATAAACCTCGTCTTTTTATCCTTGATGGCAACAATACAATACGTGCCTTGTTGCCCCTGTTGTCACTGGGAAAGGACACTGCAAGATTGAACCCAAAGCCAAGCACTTCTCCCATTGCAAGAACTATAGATCTAGTAGGCCAAACCAAACGAATAATTCAAAGAGACTTGCAAGGATATTATAATCATACATAAAAGATTTCAGAAAAGAATAAAATATTTGTCATAGATAATCTTGATCATAAACCCACAATTCATCGGATCTCGACAAACACACCGCAAAAAGGTTACATCGAATAGATCTCCTCGAAGATCGAGGAGAACTTTGTATTGAGATCCAAAAAGAGAGAAGAAGCCATGCAGCTAATAACTATGGACCCGAAGGTCTGTGGTAAACTACTCACAACTCATTGGTGAGGCTATGGTGTTGATGTAGAAGCACTCCGCGGTAGATCCCCCGTCCGGCGGAGCTCCGGAACAGGCCCCAAGATGGGATCTAACGGGAGCAGAAGGTTGCGGTGGTGGAATTAGGGTTTTCTCTGTTGCCTCGATGTTTTCAAGGTACATGGATATATATATAGGAGGAAGGAGGGCATCGGGGGAGCCAGAGGGGGCCCACGAGGGTGGGGGCGTGCCTTGGACCCTCATGGCCACCTCCTTCGTCCCCTCGCGTGTACTACAAGTCTTCTGGGTAGATATGGTTCCAAAAATAACTCTCCCGAAGGTTTCATTCCGTTTGGACTCCGTTTGATATTCCTTTTCTGCGAAACCCTCAAATAGGCAAAAAAAAACAGCAATCTGCACTGGGCCTTGGGTTTGTAGGTTAGTCCCAAAAATAATATAAAAGTGTATAATAAAACCCATTAAACATCCAAAACAGAATATATAATAGCATGGAACAAAAAAAATTATAGATACGTTGGAGACGTATCACATCTCCCTTCTCCCCACCAAGGATGGCTGCCCACACAAGTCCTCGCATCTCGGTGGCCCACTTTGTGGGGCACCGAGCCTCTTAATCTCGACTGTCGTCAGCTATCTGTCGATGATGATTCTGAACTCCCCGGAGCCATCATCTCCTCCCACGAGGGCTCCATTCAACGCATCTGCATCCCGGCATGCTACCTGCTGGACATAGACTGCATGGTGGCCACCTGGCTGAGATCCCGTCAATTCGATAAACTCCAGCAGCTTGAGTTCTACCATGACTATGTATGTAACATACCACAAACCGATGTATCTGTGCCCTCACCACCGATGTCCATCACGTGGTTTTGCTCCTTTCTCCACACCACCACCTTTGCCCGGTGCCATCTAGCAGACAATCTGGTACAAATGCTTCGACTCCCACTGCTAAAAAAACTTGCGCTTGTGGTGGTTGATCTATCAGAGGCCGCACTGCACAGCATCATCCACTCTAGCTGCCCTGCCCTGGAGCGCTTGCTGCTTGTTTTTGCAATGGAAATTCGTATCTGTTGTCTCAAAATAAAGTTACCCCACCTT
Source organism: Secale cereale (assembly GCA_902687465.1). Taxonomy (NCBI): domain Eukaryota; kingdom Viridiplantae; phylum Streptophyta; class Magnoliopsida; order Poales; family Poaceae; genus Secale; species Secale cereale. The sequence continues at coordinate 600,372,601 of LR738709.1, forward strand.
GTAAGCATGGGAATTTGTTTTTTTGGACATGATCTCATCATCGAAGATGCCCCTTCACTTCAAAGGTTGCTCCTTGATTCTGGTATTGTATCTTCGCAAATAACTATAGCCTCTACGCCTAAACTAGAGACCTTGGGTGCAATTCGTGATCCTTTTAGATAGTTCAATATGGTGTTTGGATCCACACCTATTGATGCACTGTATATTATCCACGTAAACTTTTGTAATCTGCCTTTTTCATTTGTGCGCATAAGTTAAGTATCATCTTGGAGTACACTTTTGGTACTAATATTATGTTCTATGCTCAATGAAGAGCTTGTCCATCCTATCAGTGGTGGTGGATTCTGTCAGGACCTTACGTATCAATATGTGGTGTTTTGATCTGAACATGATTATTGGCTTGCTGCAATGCTTTCCATGTCTGGAGAATTTGTATATAAAGGTGATGATTTCACGCACATTGAAAGCCCATATATAATGTACTATAATTAATCGTTGAGATATCACTCTTTCAACATAATATTTTTAGACATTACTGTTTTCAATCTTCATCTCTATTTAGGCACTAACACATGGAGAAAAAGGTAAAACCAATCGATGGTTCAAGAAGCACCGGGATTTTCTCAGATCTCATGACATTCATTTGAAGATAGTAACACTGGAAGGATATGCATCCAACAATGCAAACACTAGCTTTGTCACATTCTTCATGATGAATGCGAGGGCACTATTGTCCGCGAGGATTAAGTTTTTCGACAAGAAATTTCTTACGGCTGCAAGTGTCGAACAACATAAAAAGAAGTTCCAGGTGGACCTAAGGGCTTCTGATCGTGCTCGGCTTCTATTTAAAACAGCTTGTCATCATGTACCAGTAGAATTTCTGGCCGAGGATCTTGATTTTATGGATCAGACCGATCCATTTGATTGTGACTGCCGAAAACTTAGGTTGAGTTAGATGTCATTGTCCTCTACAATCTGGATTTTGTCTAAACCTGATGAGCAATTAATCCTCGTGCTTTTGTACTATTTGTAAGCTGGAGTTAGATATTGTTTCCCTTTTCAACTCGGTTTTGACCCAAATTTTCTTTCGTGTTGGCCAATGGCTTGCCATTTCTTTCATTAAGACATAAATATTATAAGCATTCATAACATAGGGAAAGAACATCACTCTCGCGGGATCCTCGAGATCTTTGTTCATTACAGAACCCACAAGTTCTTAGTGCGCACCAGCACCCACAAACTTATTTTCAGCTAGCAGGCCAAATTGGTTGTAATTCTTAATAAGAAAAGTAGCATGGTAGTGACAGATTTGGATTTGTCATTTGGGACCCACGAGGAAAAAGCCTATCCAGGGCGGTGCCGACTCGACATCAAACATTGAGAAACCTTATTTTAAAATTACTGTAAATCAAAAACTCGCCTCAAAATCATGAAACTTGGCATGGTGTTATGACATAGCAGCAACATGTTGTGGTAAAAAATTAGTCCAATTTGGGACAAGTTTTGGTACAAACTTCTTACAAACCGGAGCTTATCTTAAAAAGGCTCATGCTTCCGAGAGGGACCTTCTCACCTATGTGTGCGAAACGACATACACTGTCTCTTCCCACCTTGATTTATTTTACAGAGGCAACATGCAACTATATATAGTAGTGTCGTCCTAAAAATATGAAATTGTTCACAGTTTGTTTTGCCTTTTTATACATTATTTGAGTTTCCTACGCATTTTGGAACGTACTCTCGTGTGTGCAAAGGTCATGTGTGTACTAGCCACATATGTAATTCGATGTTCAATTTGTTTATGGAATCAAGTACTTATAAGTTATAAGTACATATGTTGTTGTTCTGTGTGCAATGACATCGCACACGGACCATACTCGGGAACCCGTCGGTGATGATTTCATCAATCGCTGACAATTGTATACCACCAAACGTTTGCCCACAACACACACTCTTATTAGCAGCAATCGTCTATCTTATTATCGGTCTTCGCACACATTTTCTGATTACAGACCTGTTTGCCGCGTATCACACACATCTTGTTATATTGAACCGTTTCTGTTCTCTTGGCTCAAAGAAAACAGTTCATCTGAGTGAACCGCATGCCGTATATCGCACACACCTTCATCTGGCTGACCATTTCTTTTGTGTTGCCTAATCACAAACAGTTCATCCGAGTGAACCGTATGCTGTATATCGCACACACCTTCATCTGGTTGACCGTTTCTTTTGTTCCTCATCATCACAAATAGTTCATTGAACTGAACCGTATGCCCTGCATCGCACACGCAACTAAAATCTGAACCGTGTTCGATGCATCCTCCATCGCAAACGTTTTGCACCTTTTTTGACGTTTTTTTTACATCCCCGTTTGCGATTATTGCATCACACACAATTTCGTGAAAGGGTCTCTGATCGTAGTGTCGCGTTAGCAGTATCCTGCAGTAGTGACACCTTGTCCAATTCAGTTTGGGCAGGGGGGAGGCGCGCGCCACCTCCTGGCCCTTCTTCCTTCTCTCCACTAAAGCCCAATAAGGCTCATAAACTTCCCTCGGCGAATTCCCGTAATTCTTCGGTACTCCGAAAAATACCCGAATCACTCGGTACCATTCCGATGTACGAATATAGCATTCCAATATGTCGATCTTTATGTCTCGACCATTTTGAGACTCCTCGTAATGTCCGTGATCTCATTCGGGACTCTGAACAATCTTCGGTCACCAAAATCACATAACTCATAATACTAATCGTCAGCGAACGTTAAGCGTGCGGACCCTACGGGTTCAGGAACTATGTAGACATGACCGAGACACATCTTCGATCAATAAGCAATAGCGGAACCTGGATGCTCATATTGGCTCCTACATATTCTACGAAGATCTTTATCGGTCAAACGGCATAACAACATACGTTGTTCCCTTTGCCATCGGTATGTTACTTGCCCGAGATTCGATCATTGGTATCATCATACCTAGTTCAATCTCGTTACCGGCAAGTCTCTTTACTCGTTCCGTAATACATCATCTCGTGACTAACTCATTAGTCATTTTCTTGCAAGGCTTATTATGATGTGTATTACCGAGAGGGCCCAGAGACACCTCTCCGACACTCTGAATGACAAGTCCTATTCTTGATCTATGCCAACACCACAAACACCTTCGAAAACACCTGTAGAGCATCTTTAGAATCACCCAGTTACATTGTGACATTTCATAGCACACAAGGTGTTCCTCCGGTATTTGGGAGTTGCATAATCTCATAGTCAGAGGAACATGTATAAGTCATGAAGAAAACAATAACAATAAAACTAAACGATCATTATGCTAAGCTAACAGATGGGTCTTGTCCGTCACATCATTCTCCTAATGATGTGATCCCTATCATCAAATGACAACACATGTCTATGGTTAGGAAACTTAACCATCTTTGATTAACGAGCTAGTCTAGTAGAGGCATACTAGGGACACTCTGTTTTGTCGATGTATTCACACATGTATCAAGTTTCCGGTTAATACAATTCTAGCATGAATAAAATATATTTATCATGATATATAAGGAAATATAAATAACAACTTTATTATTGCCTCTAGGGCATATTTCCTTCAGTTCTTATGTATGGCTAACTTCTGTTTGACGTTGCAGGAGGACAAGTTGAAGAGGCCACTCTCAGACATGGAGTCCTGGAAGTTGGCCCGTGCGCGGAGTGCTCGCAAGGAAGACGAGTGTGAGTAATATGGCTTTACCGAGGAGCACCTGGAGTCTTACAAGGAGCAGTTTGAGAGGTTGCATCCGCCTGGTCCGGATGCTCCTGACGTCGTGCAGTATCAGATCGATGACACGGCGGTGGTGTCCATCCAGGGGAAGTCCCAAGGCCGCTACTCGTGTTTCGATGGCTTGATCACTCCTTCTATCTTGAACACACGGCTTCGAGCTACCAACCCGAGCTCGTTAGAGAATATGGGGCGTTCGCAACCTAGCTTAGCCCGCCAGCATGTTCTAATTAAGTACTCCCCCTTATCTTCTTTCTTCCTGACTTTCTCAAATTATTTTCAGGATTTCCCACTTAGAAACAACCTAAATTTTGTAGGCATATAAGGCCTTTGTCGAGGTTAGGAATCTCGAGGTGCGGAAGTACTTACAACAAGTGAAGGCAAATGAGGATTACAACTGTTAGATGATGGTGGTTAGTTTTTCCCTCTTAGAACGAAGCTAAAATTTGCACTTTCATTTCTTCTGACCTTCTAGTTTACTTGGTTAACTAACATATCCAGGCTATGTTGGCGTCTTGGACTAACCACACAGATCCACCACAAATGGGACCCGCACCACCACCTGCAGGAGAACCCCCACACGTGCCCACGTTCGATGAATGGGTGGCACTAGGAAGTCAAACTCCGGTTAGTACATTTGCCTAACTATTGACAAACTAGTTCTCGTTCATTCAACACTACCATATCATATTTACTCTTACAATCTCTTTTCAAGCATGTAGGGGACCGGTGGCTCGACTCCTGCTTCAGAGAGCCCAGTCACTCCGATCTGGCAAAGTGGTGCTGGTCTTGGCGGTGCTCAAGGCGATGGTCCTAGTCTTGGCTGATGATGTGTTCCATGTCTTGCAATACTTTCCATGTTCCACACTTCTTAGCGTTCTTTAGATGACGATGATGATGTTCCATGTCTTGCAATGCTTATGTTCATGAAGTTTCGACGATGATGATGTTGATGATCTTTAGATGATGATGATCTTGAGTATCTTTAGATGATGATCTGTCTTATTTCTGTGTATATATGGTCTCTGTCTTATTTTGTGCATTTAAATGTTGTCAAATTGAATGAAAAAAGAGAAAACAGAGCAAATAAAAAAACAGATCTATGCCGACGGCCTAGCCGTCGGCGTAGTAATGTCTAGGAGAAACCAGGGAGCGACACGTGGCAGGGTATGCCGACGGTCTGGCCATCGGCTTACCCTGCTGCCATGAGCGCCTAGCGACTGCCACGTGGCGCATACAAGCCAACGGCCTGGCCGTCGGCTTATATGTATAACGTGGCTGCCGTTGGTTGGCTAGCGGGGATGACTGCGTCGTCTATTGCAGTCTAGTGATTTTCTCTGCCGATGGCGTAACTATGCCGATGGCTGTACGGATGTCGTCGACATAGATGCCTATGTCGATGGTCTGACAGGACTACGCTGACGTTATCTACGCCGACGGTGGCCATCGGCATAGACCTATACCGATGGCAAACGGCCTATGCCGATGGTCTTCGGCATAGAGGGTTAGTCTGGTAGTGAGATATACGTTGCATTAACAGCAGTACAGACTAGATAAGAAAGAAACGTGAATCACCTCCTAGTTTGGAAATGGCGCCTCATCATCGTCGTCATCATCTCAACATCTCATCAACTCTTCTACTCATACTTGAAGACAGTGGCGGAGGAGCCCAGTGGGCATGGTGTGGCAGCCGCCACACCTTGATTTGGCACCAATTTTTTAATATATATATATAAGCATATACTTTTTTCATGAAAATACCTAAACATAAACTGCTTATTAATTTTAGACCACACTAGATCGATTCACCCAACAAAGCTAGATGAAGTACATAAGTTAGATCGGAAGCACAAAAGCAGACAACTTGATTGATGTATTGCCCAGCACATGCCGATCTCACTATATAGACGTACGCGAACCAGCTCGCTTCCGTTGCACAACGACCGGATCCATTCTCTCCGTGGCTCACTCCTGATGAAACTCGTGATTAGGCAATCCAAAAACAAAACGGATATTTTTTTGTTGATGCATGCAACTTGTATATTTATTTTCTTATGACATATATATGAGTACATGATTGACTACCAACACGACGTGACCCGGTGTTAGGTTTAAGAGCATCTTCAAGAAAAGATGTATATGCAAAAATAACTATCTTTTGCATCTTTGAGATCAAAAACATGTCCCTAACAGATAGTGTAGATGCAAAAAAATATTACATTTTAGCTTCCCGGAGATGTAAACTGAGATGTAAAACTGACGGCAGCGTGCCAACCGCTCAACCTTCTCCATTTCACTTCCGCCAGCCCGCCCGCGATTTTGCCCCTGAAACGCGCCGCCATCGCCCGTCGGCCCATCCCCGACCCCGACGTCGGCAGCGCAGTCGTAGCCGCCGCCGACCCGCCGATTTGAGTCTGCTACGCTGATGACTGCCTGCCTCCGCCGCCGACGAGTTGTGCCCGAAAACACGCCGCCCGTCCATCCATCCCTAACTCCATCGCGACCCCGCGGCCTATCCCTGCCACTGCATGCGTCTTCTAGACGTCATTACAAGCTTCAGTGTAATGTGAATTGGCTGTTATGTTGTTTGCATCAATTTTTTTAGGGGGCATCAATTTTGTCTAGTTGACAGTTTGCCACACCTTAAATTTTTTCCGTCCTCCGCCTCTGCTTGAAGAGGGCATGTGCATATGCACTCTGCGCCGTGCCATCTACTGATCGTCGCTGTTTTCTAAGATAACTAACATTGCATGAAAAACACACGTTACCTAGTACCACTCAGTAAGCCGAGTGCTAAAATACGGGCTCACGGTTTATGTCCACCTAAACCAAGTATGCCCTTAAGGACACACGATGAACCGACAGTACTTGGCTTCCATCGATGTAGGCTATGAACCCAGCGCGCCGGCACTCGCGTAAATGAAAGACACGGCTTACGGCAAGCCGAAGTTGCAGCGGAGATGGACTCAGCTTACTGCACAAGTCACGACAAAACATATTAGCCACATGGCTCGCGCACCACCCACAATGGCTCTGTGACGGTGTTGTATGTGAGTTGAGTGCCCGATAGAATACACTCAGCTTACGCCGCACAAAATATATAGTGCAAGAAATGTATAGATTGGTGAGTTGGACTTGTAACTATTACTTGTTGCATTTCTTTTCCTTTCCCTTATTTCTCACACATTCCGTCTAGTCTAGTTTTCATCGCACTTTCGATATCATTTCATCACTGTTAGAAAAATCCGAGGCGCGTACTCGATCAACCGAGGACTAAAATTAATCACACGAAACCGATATAGAGATTTGTTAACAAGATTCAACGACTCAGATACATCCCCGGGGCCTAACCACAGGCGCTCCTCCACGTGACACCGTCCAACCGAGCGCTGACGCATGTCGGCTACCCATGCATGCCTCCGCTGTTATGATGGCACACGTTAATTACATCGTGTGTCTGTACCCACATATATCTAAAAGGACTATATGATACAAAGTGTCGGAAACCGCCCGGGCCCGGGCACATGGATAGTCGCGGCGTCCTAGTGAGGACCCAGAGATCGCACCGTCCTGCGTGGGGACGGAATAAATCAACTAAAGGGCGGACTGCTATGTAAATACCCAGTGTACAACATAGATGTAGCACCTCCCTCACAAATCAGACAGTCACACATGAAGATCAAGGACATCGGGTGACAGTCCCCCACATCAAGCAGACGGGAGGGAGTCCTATGACCGCATGCGCTCCAACCTGGTCCGCCACGTCGGCATGACCTGCCGTGACACAGAACAAGAGGAAATCCCCCAGTCAAACCCCTCTGGCACTCGGTCAAAGTCGTAAACCGCGCTGGCCCATGGATGGCCGCGATGTTGAAAACCGCCCCGGGGAGGGCCCGGAGACCGCACCGGCCCACATGGGGACTTGATATATCAACGTAAGGGCGGCTAGATGTTTAAATACACAGTGCACAACATTGATGTGGCACCTCCCTCACAAACCGGATAGTGACGTGGGAAGGTTCAGGACGTATAGTGCGGCAGTCTCCCCACATCGAGCAGACGGTGGGGGGGGGGGGGGGGGGG